>CM038676.1:368651945-368877754 GCA_021605205.1 Aegilops longissima
AAGGGGGCCCATCACGACCCATCTTCATCAACACAAGCTCAAGACCTCACGAGGGGCCAGCCTGCTGGGCGGACGACTGTGGAGCTTCTCAAGCATGGCCTCATCAGCTGGCTCATGAGGAGGCGGAGAGATCAAGGCGGGTACTCGCGAGGTGCCCATGACGCAAGCCATGACGCGACCAAGGGCGCCAAGGGCGCCAGCCCAGCAGTGTTCTCCTTTCCTCTTTGGTGCAAAGGGAGCAAGCGCAGCGACAACATCAAGCAAAGGCGCCCATTTCGTGCAACAAGACCAAGACCAGTCCAACGACAGAAGGAAGTCATTGTGGAGCCCAAGCCAAGGCCACCACCGAGCCTTTGACAAAGCGAGGACCAACTTTAGTCGATAAGTGTACCAGGTGTTCCCTTCAAAATGGCCAATTGTTGGCGCCCTTCCCGCTCAATATTTGGGAAGAGGCCCAGGGCCTCCGCCTATAAGTAGAGCTAGCCACCATAGTAAGGGGGGGATATGGGATCTGAGATCTGGAATCAGAGAGAGAGAGAGAGAGAGAGAGAGAGAGAGGGACTGAACTCCTCCTAGCAGTTCATCCCCCCGGCCAAGAACAGACCCTCGCGAGGCTGTTCTTCCTTGTATTGTTCATCACCATCAGCCCAAGAGGCAATCCACCACACCACAAACTAGAGTAGGGTATTACACCACAATGGTGGCCCGAACTAGTATAAACCATGTGTCTCTTGTGCTGTTCCTTTCGTAGTTTAGATCCTAGAGGGGCGACGGGGTGCAGGTAGGTAGAGGGCGAGATTCTGCGCGCACCCCAGTGTTCGAACCTCAAGGGTCTGCCGGAACCCGAAATCCGACAGGCCTCCTTTTATAGGGAAAGGGGTTGCCACAGTGGCACACAGGAGGTGGAAAGGGTACAGTGATGGGAGTTTATCCCTCGCATTACATGACAAGGCGCCTTTAATGTGTCTTGCTTAGGTGTCGTTGCTTTATCGGGGACGGGGGAGAGCCCTGTCTCGTCCGTCACCGCTCCCTTTCGTGTCGACACGCCGCCCGGCCAGGGTCCCTGTGGTGCCACGAGGCGTGCAAGCAGCCGAGGTGGCGCAGTGGTGGGTCTCTACGAAGATCCGCTTGTCGCCACGCAGTGCCTGCCCAACTGGTTGGGTCGGCAGCTGCATGCGAACGGTGGTGGAGGTTTGATTGGCGTGGGCTCGATGGTGGCCCTCACGGGTGTCCTGGCAAGGGCCTCGCCAGAGCCCCTGCAAGGGTCTTGCTGTGGCGCCTTTGTCATCCCCGGCAAGGCTCTTGCCGGGGCCTTACGGTCCTCCTTGGCTGGGATCCCGCCAAGGGTCGTCATCTTCTATAGTGTGTATCTGATCTTGAATGTCTTCACAAAGATCTGCATGCCACCACGGGGATGTCTCCCGAATCCTTGCCCCATGGTGGCTGTGGACTCAAGGGTGATTCGCTCCGTAGGTGTGGGACGAGCTGCCCGTGCACAGTTACAGGGGTATAAAAAGTGTACCCCTCTTTTTGTACACCGACAAGAGCCCCCGGGCCTGGGCCACACATAAGCGCAATCGCGTCGTTGGGCTAGGCCCAAAAACGATGCGCAGGCAGGCGGGGTAGTTTTTACCGCGGTAAATCTCTTCGCGCCCTGCGCTTCCCATGCCTCCCGCGTGTGGCTCGGCGTGGGGAGGCATGCGTGACGTGGGCGGCATGCGTGGGGCTGAGCTCGGCGCGCATGCGTCACGTTGTAGTAAAGGGGGCGGTTCGTGCCTTCCCCATAAACGCAGGGAGGCGTGGAGGCGCGGCCCATTTACCGAACGGGGCCGAGGTGTGGTCTGCAAGGCATCCATTGCCCACAATCACGGGGTGGGGAGAGGTCGCCTCACCCATCGCCTTGGTCCCGCATGCCTACCACGTGGTTCCCATGCGCTTGGGGTGGCGAACGGTGGAGGCGGGAAACCGGGCCGTCGCGGGCCGGGGCAGCGGGTTGCTCCCAGTTCCCTGCGCCTTCCGCGTCTTGATTGGCTGAGCGGGGCGGCCGAGCCCCCACCCCGTTCCTTTACAAAGAGCGGGGGGGGGGGGAGGGGGGATGGCGTTCCGCACTCTTCCATCTTCTCCTTCCTTCAGCTTCTCCTCCCCCCTTCCGCCATTTAGAGAGGGAATCCTGGCCCTTCAAAGGTGGCGGCGAGGGTCGCCGCTCGACAACGCGTCCTTCCTTCTCCTGCACCGGCGGTGGCAGAGCCAGCCGCGAGGGGAAGGGGGAGGGGGCGAGGCCGTGGGCGAGGCCGAGGCGCTTAGGGAAGAGGAGAACGGGGCAGCGCGCCGGTCTCGCCTCCGCCAGTAGTTCCTCCCCCCATGGAAGGCCATATTGGGGATGACCCTTGCGAGTTCTTCGTCAGCTGCGCGCCGTCTGCCGCCGCCGCTTTCGCCTCCCGACTCCATTCAGCTGGAGATGGAGCAAGATCCGCCAGAGTCATTGCGGCTGCACATGAGGGGCTGTTGATCAGCACGCGAGTTCGCGTCGACTTCCCAGCCCTCATGTGATGTATCTTTGTCGAGGATGGAAGACGTCACACATCCACCGCTGACGGGCGGGGCTCACTCTCCATTTCAAGCTGATGGAGGGCGGCCTCCTCTCCGTCAAGGTCTTCGGGTGCTTCGGGACTCGGGCAAGGTGCTGTGTGGAGAGACCTTCTGATAGCCAAGACTCCTCCTCGAGCGGGAGTGGCGAGGAGGACAGTGGCAGTGATGACGAGGGTAGCAGGCGGCAGGATGACGGGTCCGACTAGGTGTCGGGCGCCACTCCGTGCGGCACCGGCGACCCCATCATCCGTGTCGCTGGCTTCCTGAACTTCTCGGGGTCGTCTCCTTGGGCGGCTGGCGTTGGGAGGCTGCGGAAGAGGAAGAGGGCGGGCGACAAGGCCGTCAAATCGGAGTACGCGGGCACCGATGCCTTCGACGCGTGCTGACGTCCTACCGCCTCGTCTTCGAGCTCTGCTTCCGGCGTCGCCATCACCATCCAGCCTTCGGACGGCCACCGAGATGTTCTCTTGGTGTCTCCTGCCACTCATAGCTCGCCTAGGCGCCCCTTTTGCCCTTTTCGCCTCCTTAACCTGCCTTTTGAGGAGAGGGACAAGAAAGGGGTTACGGGCACCTTATCTCTTTTTAGTTTGTAAGCCTTTGGGCCTTGGCTGAATTTAAAACTTGTAATCCCATCATTCGTGTTTTTCATTCCCCATGGGCTGTACCTGAGTGGAGTGTTTTTAATGAAAAAGGGATGCTTGCCGGGTCATTTGTTTGCGGGTAGAACCCACGACAAGGAGTAAATCCTTGATATCCCTAAGATAAACATTTCCTTGCTCGCAACAGGCCTCGCGCCTTCCCACTTCGCTCGACCTTTCTCACGCTTTTGGCGGAGGCAAGGATGAGGTGGGTTCGGGCTCCTCGTTTCATCCTTTTGCTGCCGCGACTACGACCAAACCTGGCTCCAGGAACGAGCCCTAGGGCCTAGAGTTTTCGGGGAGCACGGTAGATTTGGGAAAAAAACGAGGTTTCACATACCTCAGTCCATAAGGGAATGCATGATAAGGGATGAAGAACTTATCTGAAGCTGTAGTCCCCCGGCAACTCTGGTTTGCCGTGGGCGAATCTTTGCACTTGCAGCCCCCGGCAGTACTGGCTTGCCGGGGTCTAGATGGCGGTCTATCCCTCTTTTCTTTTTTGTCCTCAAGTGATCCGGCAAGGATATCTGTAGGTCCTGGGAACCAAAGAAGACAAAAGAACGGCAAAGAGACGCACACTCGACCTCTAAGCTAGGGGTTAGTCGCCGCTAAGCACTATCAACCCTAACCAAGGACGAGACTCGACCTAGCATGCTCGCTATAACTTAGGGCGCTAGGCTTCATTTATTTATGCTCAGGGTCTGCGTCTGGCTTTGTACAAAGGGTTACATGCATCATCGGCAATGCTTGTACAAAAGGTGGCTTGCCGGGGGGCCCGGCAAGCCGCGCTACCACGGGTAAAACTTGCGAAGATGCTCAATGTTCCAGAGTTACTCACGAACAGCATCTTCGGTCTCCAGCGGACCGCCGCCGGCCTGGTGACTCAGATTACCCGATAAGGGCCTTCCCACTTTGGCGCCAACTTGTTGGAATTCTTGGCCGATTGAACACGCGAAGGACAAGGTCGCCTTCCTCAAGGCTCCGGGCATGAACCTTGCGGTTATGGTAGCGGCGCAAGGCTTGTTGGTAGCGTGGCTGCTCTCATACCACCAAGACGATCTTCCTCAAGGAGCATTGCATCATCTTGCCGTAGTTGCTCTTGCTCAAGCTCGTCATAAGCGAGCACTCGAGGTGACCCAGATATGAGTTCGATTGGGAGATTTGCTTCGCCCGTGATACCAGGGCAAAGGTGTCCGGCGGTGGCTCGATTTGGCGTCGCCCCGATCGACCAAAGAACCGCCAGCAACTCATCAATCCAGCGCCTTCCACTCTTGTGCAGCCTGTCAAAGGCCGTGGTCCTTAAGCCTCGCAGTACTTTAGCATTTACCCTCTCAGCTTGACCATTGCTTCGCGGGTGAGCAACGGAAGCGAAATAGACTTTGCTGCCGAGGTCTTGGGTATACTGCATGAAGGTGCGGCTTGTGAACTGTGTACCGTTGTCGGTGATAACCCTGTTGGGTACGCCAAAACGGCACACTAGTCCCTTGAAGAACTTGACGGCCGACTAAGCTGTGACCTTCTTCACTGCCTCCACCTCCGGCCACTTTGTGAACTTGTCGATTGCAACGTACAAGTACTCAAAGCCCCTGACAGCGCGGGGGAAGGGGCCCGAGATGTCGTGCCCCTGCACGAGAAGGGCCAGAGAGAGGAATGGTTTGAAGGGCTTGAGCTGGCTGATGAAGCTTCTTTGAATGGAACCGACACGCTTCACACTGGTGACTAGTGTCGTCGCATCTCGGAGGGCGGTGGGGCGAAGAAGCCTTGCTGAAATGCCTTGCGGCAAGGGCCCTTGACCCAATGTGGGATCCACATATGCCTCCGTGTATCTCCGCCAACAGCTCCAGTCCTTCCTCTCGAGGGATACACTTCAATTTCACACTGTTCGGCCTCTTTCTATATTGTGACGCCATCGACGAACTGGTACATGGTAGAGCGACGGGCTACTTTTTTCGCTTCTCCCTGCTCCTCAGGAAGTTCCCCTGTTTGGAGGAATCGGACGGTATGCTGTGCCCACGCTGGAGCCTGGGGCTCGACGGCGAGGACTAAAGGCATTTCCTCCGCTATAGGAGCGGCTGTCTCGACGGCAAGAGCTTGACGCCCGCCGAGCGGATCGTCCGTGGCGGGCTCAGTATCCCCGGCAACATCCTTGCCGGCGGCTCCGGGGAGCTCGGCGGGAAAGTACTTGTCGGGCCCTGATTTCCTCCTCTTATTCTGCTCTGTTGATGGATGAACGGATGGCTGAGTTAGCTGAAGCACAAAGGTACCTGGTTCCACAGGTAGCTTGAGGGCAGCGCGTTTTGACAGGTAATCAGCGATATCGTTCTCCGCTCAGGGAACGTGTTTAACCTGTATACCGTCGAAACGCTCTTCCGGCTTTCTCACTTCATCAACGTAGGCCTTCATCAACGGGATCTGGTAATCCTTGTTGACTTGCTTGACGACAAGCTGCGAGTCCCCCCTGACGATGAGTTTCTTGATTCTGAGGTCCGCCGCTATCCTAAGACCGGCAAGCAGCCCTTCGTACTCTGTCGTATTGTTTGTTGACACCTCCCTGAGGAAGTGCATCTGGATCACGTACTTGAGGTGCTCTCCGGTGGGCGCGACAAGTAGTACGCCATCCCCGACGCCTTGTAAGGAGATAGCTCCATCAAAGTACATGATCTCGTGTGCCTGGAAGTAGTGACGCAGCTTCCTCGAGGCCATAAGAAGGCTGAAGAGCAGTTTCTGCACGCCGGAGTACCTTGATCTAGCCCCCTGCAGGAGGGAACTAACAAAGTAAACCGGGTGCTACATCATTTTCTTCTTTGGTGGCACTTCAACTGGTTGTGTCGTCTCTGCATTGGTGGTGTCGGGCTCTGCCGCTGCCATCACCTCGTCGCCAACCTCTCTCTGTGCCACCAGTGCGGCACTGACCACCTGGTCCGTTGCCGCCAGGTATAGCAGCAACGGCTCATGTGGCCTAGGCGCAACTAGTATTGGCGTGAAGGAGAGGTACTTCTTCAAACCTTGTAATGCTGCTTCGGCTTCTGGCGTCCACTCCATCGGGCCCGCCTTTTTCAGGATCTTGAAAAAGGGAAGGGCGCGCTCGGCAGACTTGGAAATGAACCTGCCCATGGCGGCGACGCAACCAGCAAGCCGACGCACATCCTTGATTCGCTTGGGTGCTTCAATCTGCTCTATAGCTTTGATTTTGTCCGGATTGGCCTCTATCCCACGTTGTGACACCAAGAACCCGAGAAGCTTGCCGGACGGGACGCCAAAGACGCACTTCTCAGGGTTCAGCTTGAGATTGATCTTGCGCAGGTTTGCAAATGTTTCTTGCAAATCCGGTATGAGGGTTGCCCTGTCCTTGGTTTTGACCACTATGTCATCCATATAAGCTTCCATATTTCTATGGAGCTGGGGTCCAAAACCAATCTGGACCGCCCTTGCAAATGTCGAACCAGCACTCTTCAACCCGAAAGGCATCCGCATGAAACAATACGTACAGCATGGGGTGATGAATGCTGTTTTCTCTTCGTCTTCTCTTGTCATGAAGATCTGGTGGTAGCCGGAGTAGGCGTCGAGGAATGACAACAGATCACACCCAGCCGTGGAGTCAACAATCTGGTCGATGCGCGGCAACGGGAAGGGGTCTTTAGGACAAGCCATATTGATATCTGTGTAATCAATACACAGTCTCCACTTCCCATTTGCCTTGCGCACTACGACCGGATTGGCCAACCACGTTGGATGGATCACTCCTCTTACCAAACCCGCTGCTTCCAGTTTCCGGATCTCTTCTGTGATGAACTCTTGTCGTTCCAAAGCTTGCTTTTCGACCTTACGCTTGACGGGCCACGCATGAGGGCAGGCATAGCAGGTGGTGCTCAATCACCTCCCTAGGAACACGGGGATGTCGGAAGCTTGCCATGCAAACACATCGACATTCGCCCGCAGGAAGGTGACGAGTCGTCTTCCTATTTGTCATCAAGGGTGGAGCTTATGGTAAAGCTCCTCCGTGCCGTCCTCATTGATGAAACCTTCTTGGTTCCTGGCGGTATGGCCCTGGGCTTCTTGTTTCCACCGGTGGAGCTCTCTGGCACGTCCTCGACGGCAGCGCTACACTGCGGAGAGGTGCGCTTGCCGGAGTGGGTGTCCGAGGTCTCACCGGTCTTCTTCTTCTTCTTCCCTCCGGGGTCCCGGTGGCGGGAGCAAGTGCCCTAGTGGCGGCAATTGCTGCTGAAGCGCTTATTGGTATAGTTGGTCAGTGCAAATCAGCGCATCTTTCTTATCGGAGGGGATGGTGATGATCGTCACAGGTCCTGGCATCTTCAAGGTGTTGTAGGCGTAGTGTGACGCCGCCATGAACTTGGCCAGCGCTGGTTGGCCAAGGATCCCGTTGTAGGGCAAGGGGATCTTGGCAACATCAAACACGATCCTCTCCGTCCTGTAGTTCAGGTCGCTTCCAAAAGTCACGGGCAGCGTGACCTTTCCCTTGGGTTGGCTTCTTCCCGGGTTGACCCCCTGAAACGTGCCCATCTCTTCGAGGTCTCCATCAGGAATCTGCAGTTTCTCGATCACGGCAGGCGAGATCAAGTTCAGACCGGCCCCGCCATCGACTAGCATCTTCCTCACCTTGAGGTTGCGTATTGTTGGTGAAACCAACAATGGCAAGCACCCGACTGCAGTAGTGCGATCAGGGTGATCCTCAGTGTCAAAAATGATAGGTGTGCTGGACCACTTCAGCGGCCTTTGGGCATCAAACGACGGCTCTGCCGCTGTAATCTCTCGCGCCCAATGTTTAAGCCGGCGGTGAGGAGTATGCAGCGAGGCGCCGCCGTCGACGCACATGGCCTCTGTAGCTTTCTGAAACTCTTGGTCACCGGATTCGTCGTCCTCTTCGTGATCATCGTCTTCCGGCTTTCTGTCACGGCCCTGGGCGGGCCTCTCCTGTTGCTTATCCTTGCCGCGACGGCCCGCCTGGCCGTCACGCTTCTTGCCGGACCCCTCAGCACCGAATGGGCCCTTCTCCTTGTCCCGCCTCTCATACTCAGCCCTCTGGTTCTCAGCGAGGAGCTCAACTTTTCGGCAGTCTTGGAGGGCATGGCCTTTGGTGCGATGGATCTTGTAGTATCGCTTGTCGGAGTTTCCTGGCTTCTTGGCAGCCGCCAAGGCCCGGCAGGCGACACATCCGGCAACCTCTTTGCCGGGGTCGTCTGCCTTGGTTTTCTTGGTGGAGCCAGCGTCATCAGATCCCTTGACAGCAAGCATGGCTTTTCCTTTGCGATTCCTGTTGCGGTGCCGGCCTTTCTTCGCCGGGGCGGCAATATCCTCATCTGAGGAGTCGGTTTCGACGCCGGCATCTTCGCCGGGGTACTTCCTTCCCTCTTCAGCTCGGGCACATTTGTCAGCAAGAACATAGAGATTCGCTACATCTCTCACCTTGTTCATTGCCAGCTCTTGGCAAGATCTTGCGATTACGCGCGTTCGATGGAACGCAGCGATGATGGCGGCAGGGTGAACATCAGGGATATTATCTTGTACCCAGCTGAACCTCTGTATATACTTGCGGAGACTCGCCTCCCTTACGGGAATGGCGTGCAGGTCGCTTGCTTGGCCATGGGCTTGGTGGCCTCGGTAAAAGGCGCCCACGAACTCATGGCACAAATCCGACCAGGAGGAAATAGAGTCTACCGGCAAGTGCATCAACCATGACATGGCGTTGGGTTTAGAGCCAGCGGAAAGTAGTCGCATAAGCACCTTATCGTCGCGGGCTCCGGCAGCTTGCATCGCGATGGTGTAGACGCCGAGGAACTTCGGACGGGTGGGTCTTGCCCTGTACTTTTCGCCCACGTCGGGTTTGAAGGTGCGGTGAGTGGGCCACTTTGGAACTGCCGCAGCTCACGGGTAAAGCCGGACAGCCTACCTCGTAAGGTAGGCCTGAGAACTCCACGGTGTCGGGTGGCTCACAGCAGGCTGCGTCGCTTTGCTCGATTGGTGGCGCGCTCATGGCTGGCGCTCGATAGTGGTTCGGCGTCTTCATGTTCTCGTTCGAAGAACTTGGCGCTGGTCTGATGGGCCCCGCTGGTCGGACGATGCTACGGAGATTTCGTGCGCCCGTAGCGCCGTCGTGACGGGCTGGCGTCCGTGATGCGGGCGAGGAGGAGGCGAGTGCACCATGGTCGGCGGCGCCGCCGCTTTCCCCGCCATGGTGCGCGGGACTCCGTCGGGCGTCGACCGAGGCTCCACGGACTCGGTTCGTCTTTGTTGGTCACCGCAACAAGGCTTGGATAGTGGCTCTCCATTCGTCGAGTTTCCCGTAGTGGGAGGAAAATCGAGGAGCAACTGCTGCGGCGCCGAGGCTTCTATTGGCGTTGGTGGCAGCGAAAACCTGCACGGATCGCGGCAGCCGACTTGACCATGTCGGAAGGAGCTCTATCACGACCCGCGGTCGCATGCCATCTTCACCAGCGCCTCGGCGGCGGGCAGGTCTTCTAAATCCGGCGGTGGCGCTCGGGCTCTTTCCGTGGCGGCGCTGGGGTCTCGGCGTGATTACGCGGTTAAATCGCGCGCCGCTTGAGAAGAGCGCGCCGTCGGTGCCAGCGTGGGAGTCTTGGAAGCCCTCGCATCGCCTGCGAGCGGGGTGGCAGCGATATTGGAAAGCCCGTGGAGGGCCTGGCTCCGTCTTTGGATTTGGCGGCGTGCGGCCCGTTACCAGGCGCACGAACATCGCCGCCTCCCAAACTTCGGCTGCTGGGACGGTGTTGGCGTTCGCGAGCGGCGCCCCGGGTCCTTTCTGCGACCGGTCCGCTGCTCGCCCGCGTCGGGACGGGATGTCCGGCTTCCGACGGGCCAACCACCACCGTCATCTTCTTCTTGGGCGCCATGACGATGAAGAAGCGTCGAACTAACTGCTAGAGCTGATTCTCATAACTGCGCCCCCTACCTGGCGCGCCAAAGATGTCGGTGCGAGGACGACACCTATGGGATCACAAGAATCCCTACTACGGTTGCGGGTCGCGGGGTCGTGAGAAGAGCGGATCAAACAGATAGCACACGGTACTTTATCCAGGTTCGGGCCGCGAGGATGCGTAAAACCCTACTCCTGCTTTGGTGGTTTGTTTATCTATGTTCTTGAGCTAGCAATGGGGCGTGAGGAGCTCCAAAAAGCTGAATCCTCTTCCTGGTCGCCTTGGGCCTCCTTTTATAGGGAAAGGGGTTGCCACAGTGGCACACAGGAGGTGGAAAGGGTACAGTGATGCGAGTTTATCCCTCACATTACATGACAAGGTGCCTTTAATGCGTCTTGCTTAGGTGTTCTTGCTTTATCGGGGACGGGGAGAGCCTGTCTGCGTCGTCGCCGCTCCCTTTTTGTAAACCACGCGCATACAGCCAGCGGTGCCCGTGGTGCCACGTGGCGAGGCAGCAGGTGAGGTGCCGCGGTGGTGGGTCTCCACGAAGATCCGCTTGCCACGCAGGTGCCTACCCAACTGGTTGGGTCGGCAGCTGCATGCGAACGGTGGCGGAGGTTTGATTGGCGTGGGCCTGATGGTGGCCCTATGGGTGTCCTTGGCAAGGGCCTCGCCGTAGCCCTGGCAAGGGTCTTGCCGGGGCCCCGTCAAGGGTCTTGCCGTGGTGCCTGCTGTCATCCCCGGCAAGGCTCTTGCCAGGGGCCTTGTGGTCCTCCTTGGCTGGGATCCCGCCAAGGGTCGTCATCTTCTATAGTGTGTATCTGATCTTAAATGTCTTCACAAAGATCTGCATGCCACCACGAGGATGTCTCCCGAATCCTTGCCCCATGGGGGCAGTGGACTCAAGGGTGATTCGCTCCGTAGGTGTGGGACGAGCTGCCACGACAAGGGTCTTGCGGGTTTGTTAGCGCCCCGGCAAGGATCTTGCCGGGGGAGTCCGCTTCGTCCCCTTTGCTCTTTGTGGTCTTGGTCTTGGCGTCGTTCCGCTCCTTTCGAGCCTCGGCCTTACCTTGGCTCACCTCCCCTGGCCTTGCTCAGTGCGGTGGTGCCCGCGGCGCAGACTGCCCGTGCACAGTTATAGGGGTATAAAAAGTGTACCCCTCTTTTTGTACACCGACACCGTGTGTTGTCCTTGCTTCCTTACCCTGCGCAGAAAGAGTTCGGGCTTTGCCCTGAAGGTTGTAAGAGCATTTTGGGAGGGGGAGGTCCTCATGTAAAAACTTGCATTCTGCATATTAGTAGATGCGATATCTCCCGTACGCCTTCGCCAAGTGGCTGGCTTTGCGACGAGTTGGCTGGCTAGTTTACCTTCGACCCGCATGGGCCCTGAGATAGCCTGCGGAGAGCTGCGGTGTCTCGAGTGTCTCTTGATCTAGCCCATAGGACTTGTAGTAAAAACCTCCTGAGAGGGCGCGGCGGCGGCAGTCTGGGCTTCACGTAAGCTAGGCCTGACCCGGCTCGCGAGGGGCTCATGAGGGGAGGCAGCTGAGGCAAAGTGGTAACCAGAACGCGAGAGATTGCTCGAACGAGACTAAACACCCCTTCCCCGGACACACGCAAATCTTAAGCTCAAATCCAACTTAAATCCAACGGGAGAAAATGACAGCCAAGGGAAAAAGCAACGAAAGCAGAAAAAAGGCCGCGTCCGGCACCTAGTCTAGTCTTGGATGTCTTCTCACCAGCGCGGAGCTAAGTGCTGCCACTGGGCGTGGGAGGGAGCCCTAGGGCCTGAGGCCAGCACCCCTGAGACTCCGGGGCGTGTACATCCCCACTCATTATTACGTGAGAGTGTCACGGGCGGCGAAGCTTCACGAGCCTTGGGCCTTCTTCACAGTACCGGCCTTGCTTCATGCGCCAGACGAGGGCCCGCTTTGCGCCACACTCTAGTGCCACCGGCAGCGATCGGAAACCAGGGCGCCGCCGATGGGGTAGAGCGGTCGCCATGTTCCCCGACGACCACGGGTCCTCCGCCAGGGGCAGGCCCTGAGGCACCTCCCTAGCAGACGGCCTACCTCCTGAGGACGCCTTGCTCCGAACGCCGTGGTGGTGATGCCGGATCTCGGCCCCTCTCCTGCATCCCCCTGCGTCGTCCTCCTGAGGGGTAGGAAACTGCTGGAGTGGGGCAGCCGCCCGCTATGGCGATCTGCACCTCCTGCGATCCATGGTTAGCGTATGCCTGCTCCTGAGGAATTAGCGGTACCCGATAATCGTTGCTTCCAGCGTGGCCAATGGGGCCTTCCCGGGGCTCCTGGAAGAGCTCGAGCCGGGTGCCTCGTCCCCCGGCTTGGGCGAGGCGAGCCTTGTTACGTCCTCATGCGCGTGCCTTGGTCCATCATGTGGGCACGTACTCTTTGGGCCGCCATCCGTAGGCTGCGTCGTAGTGCCGTGTGCCACCAGTTACGCTTGGCGCCCACACAGGGGGTAGTAGCGGTGTGCCCAGGCCCGTGGGCCATGGCGACTCCTTCTTCGCTGGCGGTGGCGGAGGTAAGCGCCGCTGCTGGCCGATGGCGGCAACTTTGGTTGGCGTTAGGCGGCCTTGAGTCCGCTTGGAGCTGCTTGTGAGCGTGCGTGGAGCCTCGCGCGTGCCGCCCTGGACTGAGGTGGGAGTTGGGTGCGAAGGGTGAGCCCCGATGCGGCGGAGCCCAGAGCTCGCCACCGCTCCGGCGGCGCGTCGCGGCCGCCCTCCGGCCTTTGCATTGCGGTAACTCTCGGGCCACCGTGGCGCGACCCTTGAGTTCGCCTGCTCCCGTCGGGTGTCTGGCGCTTGACGCGCGCGGGTTGGAGAGCCCTCGCCGTCGACCGCGCGCTGCGTCGTGAAACTATTGTCGTGTCCGCGTCGCCCATGACGCCCAGCAAGACACCTGCGGACCAGCGCTACTGAGGGCATAAAGTGCGCCCGGCGGCGGCGGCTGTAATGGCGGGCCAGGCCGCCGAGGATCGGGTTGCCCACACAGTGGCGGACGTGATCATGATGATGATCACGACGGTGGCGAAGTGGCGAAAAGCGGATTCGGCGCCCCCTACTGGCGCGCCAAATGTCGGTTCGGGTTCAGCGGACCCTCACGGGTTGAACAACTTGGGGTGCGTGAGGATTTCTCCCTCTACCTTCCTGTTCCTCGCCGCCTCGCTAAGATCTAAGCTATGAAAGGAACAACACAAGCGACACAGGGTTTATACTAGTTCGGGCCACCATTGTGGTGTAATACCCTACTCTAGTTTGTGGTGTGGTGGATTGCCTCTCGGGCTGACGATGATGAACAATACAAAGAAGAACAGCCTCACGAGGGTCTGTTCTTGGCTGGTGCGATGAACTGCTAGGAGGAGTTCAGTCACTCTCTCTCTGCTGATCCCAGATGCTGGATCCTCTCTCTAGATTTCTCGATGCCTCTACCTTGTGGGTGGCTAGTCCTATTTATAGGCAAAGGCCCTGGGCCTCTCCCCAAATATTGAGCGGGAAGGGCGCCAACAATTGGCCATTTTGAAGGGGAACATCTAGTACACTTATCTTGACTAAAGTTTATCCTCGCCTGATAAAGGCTCTGGTGGTGACGCCGGCTTGGGCTCCACAATGACTTCCTTCCTGCCGTTGCGACGGTCTTGGTCTTGTTGCACCGAAACGGATGCCTTTGCTTGATACTCTTGCCTGCACTTGCTCCCTTTGCACCAAAGAGGAAAGGAGGACACTGCGCGGGCTGGCGCCCGCCTGGCGCCCTTGGTCGTCATGGCTTGCGTCATGGGCACCTCGGGAGGTACCCCACCTTGATCTCTCCGCCTCCTCGCGAGCCAGCCTGACGAGGCCGTGCCTGAGGAAGCTCCCCGTCGTCCACCCCGCGAGGCTTGGCCCCTCGCGATGGTATTGAGCTTGTGTTGATGAAGATGGGTCGTGCTGGGCCACCCCTTGAGCCACGCCGCAAGCCACAGGCAGGCAAGTCTGGGGACCCCCGTTCCCAGAACACCGACAAATTCTATCAATTGCACAACAGTAATTTGTTCACCCACCGTAATACTTATGGTCTCGAGAGAATCCACTAGCGAAACCTATGGCCCCCGGGTCTATTTTCCATCATATTAATCTCCAGTCAACAAGCTATTTCTTGTGCCGTTTATTTTTATTTCTTTACTTTTAGTATTTATTATAAAAAATACCAAAAATATTATCTTATCATATCTATCAGATCTCACTTTCGGAAGTGACCGCGAAGGGATTGACAACCCCTTTATTGTGTTGGTTGCGAGGTTTTTATTTGTTTGTGTAGGTGCGAGGGACTTGAGCGTGGCCTCCTACTGGATTGATACCTTGGTTCTCGAAAAATGAGGGAAATACTTACGCTACTTTAGTTCATCATCCTTTCCTCTTCAAGGGAAAACCAATGCAGTGCTCAAGAGGTAGCACGGGGTTGTCTACGAAATTTAGCAAAATTAAACTCATGAGACATATCCCCTAAACCAATAGTAACAACATCCTTTTCGCAGTCTATCCTAGCATTCACAGTATTCAAGAAGGGTCTACCAAATATAATGGGACAAAAGCTATCTTGTGGGGAACCAAGAACAAGAAAATCAGCAGGATATTTAACTTTTCCACACAAGACCTCAACATCTCTAACAATCCCAATCAGTGAAATAGTATCTCTACTGGCAAGCTTAATTGTAACATCAATATCTTCTAACTCAGCGGGTGCAATATCATGCATAATTTCTTGATATAAAGAATGAGGTATTGCACTTGCACTAGCACCCATATCACACAAGCCATGATAACAATGATCTCCTATTTTGACAGAGATAACATACATGCCTACCACAGGTCTATTTTTATTTTTAGTATCGGGTCTAGCAATTCTAGCAGTTTCATCACAGAAGTAAATAACATGCCCATCAATATTATCAACCAAGAGATATTTAACCATATCAATATTATGTTCAACTTTAACTTGCTCAGGGGGTTTGGGTGTCCTAATATTACTTTTGTTGACTACAGTTGAAGCTTTAGCATGATCCTTTATTCTAACAGGGAAAGGTGGTTTCTCAACATAAGCAGTAGGAACAATAGGATCATTATAAGTGATAGTCTTTTCTTCAACTTTAATAGGTAGATAATTTTTTTGAATAATCATTTCTCTTGATAGCTCATGATTGGGGCATGAATATAATATTGACTTAAGCATCCCCAAGCTTGAGCGATGCTTTCTCCTTCACGAGGCTAAAAATTATATATATAATTACGATCACGATGAACAAGATGCATAGGATAAAACTTCTGATGAAATTCCAATTTCAATCGTTTGTAGTTCCATGATCCCATATCATCACATAGCCTATACCATGTCAATGCCTCTCCCTTCAAATATAAAGGGAAGACCTTCTTCTTGATAACATCATCGGGCATACCTACAAGCTTAAATAATCCACAAACTTCATCCACATAGATTAGGTGTAAATCGGGATGCAATGTTCCATCACCTGTGAAAGGATTAGCCAACAGTTTCTCTATCATACCTGAAGGAATTTCAAAGTAGACATTTTCAGTAAGTTCAGTAGGTTGAGGAGCAACTATTTGCTCTACTGGTCGGTGAAAGGATCGATATAGTTGACTAGAGGGGGGGGGGTGAATAGGCAACTAATAATTTTTAGCTTTTCTTTACCAAATTAAACTTTGCAACAAAATAGGTTGTCTAGATATGCAACTAGGTGAGCAACCTATATGATGCAACAACAACAAGGACACAAGCAAGCAAGGGATATAACACAAATAAGCTTGCACAAGTAAAGGCACGAGATAACCAAGAATGGAGCCGGTGAAGACGAGAATGTGTTACTGAAGTTCCTTCCTTTTGAGGAAATCGTCTCCGTTGGAGTGGTGTGGAGGCACAATGCTCCCCAAGAAGCCACTAGGGCCACCATATTCTCCTCACGCCCTCACACAATGCGAGATGCCGTGATTCCACTATTGGTGCCCTTGAAAGCGACAGCCGGACCTTTACAAACAAGGTTGAGGCTCTCTCCACAACAATTGGAGGCTCCCAGCTAAACCCGGAGCTTCACCATAATGGAATGTGGCTCCGAAGTGATCTCTTCCGTCTAGGGCGCCCAAGCACCCAAGAGTAACAAAATCCACACAAGAAAGTATGGGGGAATCAAATATCCTTTGGTGGAAGTGTAGATCTAGGTCTCCTCCTTCAATCCCTAGCAAATCAACGAGTTTGAGTGGCTAGATAGAGAGATCGGGCAAGAGAGCTTTAGTGGCAGTAATGGAGGAGAGAGAGAGGTAAGAGGTAGGTGGAAGGAAGGAGAAGCACATCCTTAAATACGCCCCCAAGATCCAACCGTTATGTGCAGAAACGCATAGGAGCGGAACTTCCGGTGGCGCACCCGGTAGTACCGGTTTATCGGAACAAACCGGAACTACCGCACTACCACCGCTCAACTACCGGGCCACATACAGAAAGAAAATCCCTCACGCCGGTAGTTTGAGCGGAGGTTGGACCGGAACTACCGCTGGGCCATCAGTTCCTGGGAGGTGGGGTCCGAGGCGGTACTACTGCCCTGGGCACCGGTAGTACCGGTTTATCAAGAAAAACCGGAACTACCGTTCCACTACCGGTCTACTACCGCACCCGGTACAGAAGGGACTCACCCCTGAGCAGTACTAGGGGCGGTGGTAAGACCGGAATTACCGGCCAGCGGTACAACTGCTCAATGGAGGGGTACAACCGCCAAGAGCAGGACTGCACATAACAGAGGATGGGGAACCTCTCTCTCCTTGAACGGAGGGTATATGGTGGGTGCAGAAAATGTGTACATGAAGGATTTACCCAATACCTTTCGATGTGGATTCCCTCTTAATAGTATGGATATCCTACGACCAAAGGAAATAAAACGTCGGAAACTCCATCTTCGATCTTTTCCGCATAGAGGGAAAACCTAACCGTCTTGCACCACACAAAGTGTACCTAAGAAAACTATGGCACACGATTAGTCCACGTGTGTTGTCATCATCACCAAAACCCTAAGGCAAAGGATGCCCTTACAATCTCCCCCTTTTTGGTGGATGATGAAAACCACACGATTAGTCCGGGAGTTCTAAAAAAATAAAGGAGGGGCTCCCCCTGAGTGTGAGCACTATTTAAAGTTTGCTTTTGGAATGCAAAGTGTGCACACTAGTGAATGCTCCCCCTGGATTTTATAGACCAACCGGAGACAGCAAAACAACCATAATAAACATAAGGCAGTAGAGACAAGGAAAAGGACACCAACAACATATAATAAACTCTACTGAAAGAAGAGTGCATAGATAAAAGGAACGACACATGTCTTACACCATGCACGAGATCACAACATAGAATAAGTCCATAGAGCACCAAGCAAATAAACTAGAAAGACCAATTGCAAATAACCACCCATGCAACTCACGTGACCTAATGGAGCTCTCTCCCCCTTTGGCATCGAGATACCAAAAAGGAAAAGAGTGAAGCTAGTGCCCCGGGGCTCAGTAGATCTCCTCGACAGTAGCCGCAGAGCTGTCAGATGCATCATCATCAATATCATCGTCAGGATCCTGAGCCTCATCAGACTCCTCACACTCCTCAGACCTCGCAGTAGCTGCCTCAGGAACACGGACAGAGGAAGAAGCAGGTGCTTCATCAGACCACTGATAGTTCTGCAAGCACCAAGTATCCTTAGGAGTGATGTTCTTCTCGGAGCCACTCTTCACATCTGGCACATTGAGGTGCCTCGCAACTGAATCTACCTGCAACGCGCCATCTTCTCAGCAACGTGGGCCTTGTAGAGCTTCTTCTAAATATGGGTCTACAAGCAAACAGTCTTCTTGATCTTGGAAGTCAGCTTCTCAACCCAGGTGGGTTGGACCCCAGGCTCCAACTCAAAGTCCTTGTCATCCGAGGTAGCATACACATCCTCCTGATTGCCCATAGAAAAACGGGGAGTCTTATGCTTCTTCTACCTTTGCTCCTTGACCTCATGCTCCGTGAGGTTAGCAGGAGTGGTGAGAGGCTCTCCTGGCCTATGGACTACCCAAACGGTTCTCAGAAACTACATCACAAAAGGAGCATATATCGGTACCTTGCGGTACAACACCATGTTGTACATCTCCTCCCATAGCCACTTGGAGACATCAAACGTGGCACCAGATCCCCTCTTGGTCTTCATGGCCACAAGCAAATCCACCAGATAACCATAGATATCATCTTGATTCCCAACCTTGGGAAGTAGCACACAGCGGAACACACGATGCAGAATGTCATAGACTGGCAGAAGATCATTAGACTTTCCCACAATACCATGTCCAGGGATGTACATAGGGGCAAGTTTCACTTTGTCCATGGGGTGAGCGCGGTCGTGAGGACGGATGCCACCTTGACCCACAATCCCGGTATCCTCATAACCAAGAGCATTGCAGAAAGCTCTCCATGGGACATGAAAGAACTCATCACGGCACATAAAGGAGAGGTGGCGTTCCTCATCGGAGCCGAAGTGGACTGTGGCATAGAAATGATGGATGAGCTGCACATTGAAATCACAATTCACGGTCATGAGCTTGATCAAATCAAACTCCTCACAGATCGCCAGAGCTTCTCCAAAGTAATCAAGGTTGTTCTTCCAATGATCGATGTCAATGGACCACATTCGGGTGAACTTGTTCTTGCGATGCTCAAAAACTTATAACACAATCCTCAACTGTAACTCATTCCGGAACTGCGGGTTGTTCCAACGAGGATTTGGTGCAACAGTGTAGGGATCCTGGAAATGAAACCTTTTCCAGTCCGGCATCTTCCACTTGTGCATTGCCACCGCAACACGTTTCTTAGCAGCAGCAGACTTCTCCCGGCGAGTGGCCTTGGTAGGAATTACCACCTCATGAGAGTCCTCATTGTCATCCGAAGGTTTGACCCTATGGGCCCTCTTCTTGGTGTTTTTAGGCTTCCGAACAGCACGAGAACTAGTGTCACGCCCAATATGCGACCCTATCCAAAAGGAACTCGAAGGTCCCACCACGGATAGACCCGCATATTGAAACGCTTTTGCAAGGTGGATATCAGTACATCAACATTACATAATAGATGGGGATACATACATAAGGCATACAATGCCACATGAATACATCAACAACATATACAAGATCAACATCCGACTACAGATGGAACATAAACAGAAACTCAAACAATAACCACCCTGCTAGCCCAGGCTGCCGACCTGGAGCCTATCCCCTAATCAAAGAAGAAGCAGAAGAAGAACTCCAAAACAATTAACATCGCTCTCGCGTCATGATCATCGCACAACATGTACCTGCAACTGTTGGTGTAGTAATCTGTGAGCCACGAGGACTCAGCAATCCCATTACCATGGGTATCAAGACTAGCAAAGCTTAAGTAGGAAAGGAAGGGATAAGGTGGTTGTTGGAGATATGCCCTAGAGGCAATCATGTATGATGATATTTCCTATGTGTTTATGAATAAATATAGTCCTTGGACATTATCAATGATGTGTATCAGCAAGTACGTGACTTGTTTGTGGGACTATACATTGTATGATGACTGTCCTAAAAGGTCCCTAGTCGAAAGGGCTGTGTGGACGCAGCCGACTAGACTAGCATATGACACGGTCGATGGCTCGGTCTCACTAGCCATGGAGCATTGGATGCTAACGGATAATATGGACTTGGAAAGGTCTGGTCGGATTCGACATAGTCGGATCCAGTCGAATAAGGTCGAGTCGGACAGACCCAACTATGAGGCGCAGCGATATGTCATCTGTGAGTCTCTAGTACAACATACGTTCTATGTCCTAAGACCTGAGTGGCGCATGTACTCGAGATGGTGATAGACTTGCTTTGGGCCGACCAAGCGCTACTCCGTGACGGGTAGTTACAAAGGTAGGTTTGGGTTTGTCCAATCCCATCTTTGCGAGACATGGTCGAGCAAGATGGGATTGCCCCTCCGATCGGGAGAGATATACTCTGGGCCCCTCGTGTGATCCGACCGGGAATAGCATGGCCATGCGACAAGGATTATGAGATAATCCGGATAGTGGTCGGTATCCTTTGGAGCGAGAAAGAGGTCGGGCTAGCCAAGGATGACAGCCTCGCCTTGAGCCCGACAACATATATCGTGTGGCAAAGGAGCAGAAGTGTGACACGTTATGCAGGTTCGCCTAACCAGCTTCATCGTGCGCTTGGTGGTGGCACGCCTTGCTAGAGGCCGCTACCAACCGTCTGGTCGGAGGTGATCCGAACTATGACCAAGCCGACTTGAACCTAAGGGGTCGCAGCAAGGAAGGAACCTCTGAGGTCAGTTCGTGAGGACACTTTGGTCGGATGTGATCCGAGGCTGGACTAGGAACGTGACCGAGTAGACTTTGGGCTTTAGGGTCCGTGGCGAGGCCCAAGTGTTGAGCCCATGACGGACGCCTATATAAAGTGGAGGTGCGGCACACTCAATCGTGAGAGATTGCTTTGGCCTCGGGAGGCAGATCGCTTGACCTCGGGAGGCAGATCGCTCGGCCTTAGGAGCCACCTCCACTTGCCGCCGATCGGGTGATCGGACCTAGCAGTCCGCCGCTCGGTGTTCCTCCCGGCGCTGCGGATACCGTTAGGCGGTGCACTTGCGCCGCTCCGCGAACTTGTCGTGGGATCGGACGACCAGGCGCTCGAGGGAGATCGAGCGAGGAGGAGGCGATCCACGCGGACGCGCTGCCCCAACTCTTCTTCGCTGCACGCGGCACTGGCGTGTAGTGGTAACGAATCGTGATCCATCTCCGTAGCATGTTCTGGATGTTCTGGCGTAGGAATTTTTAATTTGCGGTCGGCGCACCCTACCGTAGAACCCAACGGTGGTATCGAGCCTCTGCTATAGGATTTGGATTCAGATCGTATGCATATTAGATATGTGGAGGCGGGATGAGATCTGTTGTCCTTGAAGAGATCGGCTATGTGCACGGTTGATGTGATCAAGCGCACATGGGGATCGTTGAGGCTATGTTTTACGTTAATCGGGATCGATGAGGTCGTGACACGATCTACCCCTACGGTCGGTCATCCGCCATCGGGTTAACGGTGAAGCGTAAATCCGAATCGGATTCGCGATGATCGATAAGATCGGTCAGATCAGAGAATTCGGCGTGATCGGAGTTCAGATGTGATCTGTGATTTCTGAAAACGTGTGCGTAGAGCCGTGTATTTCGTACCCGCCACACAAACCGGTAGAATGCGATCCTATGCATAACTTTGTTTTGCAGGTTTGATGTGGATAGTATGGCTCATGTGTATGTGATGCATGTGTGTAATTTATCGTGGCTGCGTGTCATGTTTGTCACGGCGAGGAGCCAAAGTGCTGTCATTATATTGTATAACGACCTGTGTGTCGACTTGTGACTCTATGTAAAATTCATTATAGTTGTAGTAGTTGGATAGTAGAGATCAGGTTGGCGGCTTGGCGTCCGGCGTGACAAACAAGATGGAGTTAAGTAGATGGTCATCGGAGTTGGAGCCGACACGGAAGAACGTCCATGAAGGAGCCATACTATTTCACAATATCGTTATATTTGTGATTGTTATGCTTCTTTGTTTCTATGCATGTTAAAATGATAGAATGATCCTCATGAATATCAAGCGAATTGCCATCCCGATGTTGCACCTTCGCACGTCAAGTACATCTAGTAGTGGGCTCATAAAATTGGGGTGCTGCTGGGTGTCCTTGAGCTGAAGGGTTAAATGTCGGACACGGACATACCTTTGCATCGAGTTAACTTGACAAGGCTATCAAAAGCGGTTTTGGGCCTTGTGGCAAAGAAGGTTGGGAGCAGGGTATGAGATATCTTCCCGATCGGCAGAAGTCGTATAGAATACGATTAGCAAGGAGTTGCTTACGGATAGGTATGTTGGCTAGCAGTGATGCTAAAGCTCACTAGTCTCATGCGCTAGTCGGATCTGAATCACCGAGAGTTTGCGGAGGATCTGACTTGATGGGAGTATTTCTGTTTAGGCTAGAATTACTCTACATAAACACATTGCTAGTGATTGCATATTCTCTGTTGTAGATCAATGGCACCACCTGCTCAACCCAACTTTGCATTGAAATCAATTACGGAAAAGGATAAACTGAATGGAACAAACTTTACCACGGTATAGAAATCTGAAATTGTTCTCAAGCACGATAAAAGGAACATGTTCTAGAGGATCCACTTCGGAAGAACCAGCTGATAATGCTAGTGCCACAGCTAAAAATACCTACGAAACTCGTTGATGAATCAGCGGAGATCAGTTGTCGATGCTGGCTTGTATGGAGCCGATTTGCAACAGCATTTCTAAAGCGTTGAGGCTTACGATATGATCGAGAGTCTCAAGAGCATGTTTGAACACGAGCTAGGACCGAAAGGTTCAACGTCTGGCGATCCTTGATGGATTGCAAGCTGAAGGAAGGTGATCCATGAGCCCACATGTGATCAAGATGATCGGATATGTGCAAGCTTTGGATCGTTTGGGCTTCCCTCTCTTGGATGAGTGGCTCTGAGATGCAGTTCTGGGTTCTCTTCCACCCAGCTATGGGGCGTTCATCTCGAACTATCATATGCATGGCATGGATAAGAAGCTCACTGAATTGCATGGGATGCTCAAGGTGGCGAGCAGGATATTAAGAAAGGCACGCATCAAGTGTTGATGGTGCAGAAATCGACTAAGTTCAAGAAGAGTTGGTCTAAGAAGAAGGCTAAGGCAAAGGGCACGGAGATGGTAACCTCTGCCGCTGCGTGAAGTCTGGACGGACTCAAAGACCGTTTGTTTTCATTGCAAGGAGACCGGTCCTTTGGAAGAGGAACTGTAGCAAGTGGCTTGCGAGCATGGCAAGAAGGCGGAAATGCTTCTTGAGCAAAGGTACACTTGTTGCATATGTTATAGACATTTACCTTCTTGACATACCTAGTAGCTCTTGGGTATTTGATACGGATCGGTTGTTCATATTTGCAACTCGATGCGAGGGGCTGGTAAGAACTAGGCGTGTGGCACAAGGGAGATTGACATCGTGGTCGGCAACAAAGCAAGAGTTGCTGCGTTGGAGGTCGACGCGATGCAGCTCCGACTTCCTTCGGATTCATTATGGAATTGAATAATTGTTATTACATTCCTGCACTTAGTCGAACAATATTTCTGCCTCATGTTTGATGAGTCAAGGTTATGAATTCAATTTAAAGTACAATGGTTGTTCGATATTTTTGAATGGTATGTTCCACGGCTATGCACCCATTGTTGATGGGCTATTTATATTGAATCTAGAACAGGAACGGTCTATAACGTAAATGTCAAGAGGCATAAGCCTAATGAGATAAATCCGACATACTTACGGCATTGCCGGCTTGGACACATTAATGCGAAAGCATGAAGAAGCTCCATGATGATGGGCTCTAACCCGTCCGACTTGGTCGTCGAGACATGTGAATCATGCTTGCTCGGCAAGATGACTAAGTCTCCTTTCGCAAAGAGTTGCGAGAGGCGTCCAAGCTATTGGAACTTATACATAATGATGTGTGTGGTCCAATGAGCACAACCGCCAGAGGTGGCTATCGATGCCGTGACTTTTACCGGCGACTTGAGTAGATATGGATATATCTATTTGATGAGGCACAAGTCGGAGACTTTTGAAAAGTTCAAAGAGTTTCAAAGCGAGGTTGAGAATCAGCTCGGCAAGACTATAAAGCTTCTGCGATCTGATCGTGGAGGTGAGTACATGAGCCAGGAGTTCGATGATCATCTGAAAAGTCGAGGTATATTACCTCAGCTCACACCTCCAGATGCATACGGAGAAATGGCGTGTCGAGCGGAGGAATAGGACCTTGTTGGACATGGTCCGGTCTATGATGAACAAATCGGATTTACCCTTGTCATTTTGGGGATCGCTCTAGAAAGCTGCAGCTTTCACACTTAATAGGGTACCATCAAAATCCGTAGACAAGACACCGCATGAGATGTGGTGGGAAGAGTCGGTTTGTCTTTTCTAAAGATTTGGGGTTGTGAAGCATTTGTCAAGCGACTTATGTCGGACAAGCTTACACCCAAGTCGGATAAATGCATATTAAGTGGGATATCAGAAACCTTGGGATATAGCTTCTACAACCGGAAGAGAACAAAGTGTTTGTTGCTCGGGCAGGGTTTTCCTTAAGAGTTTCTCGGTCGGGAGGCTAGTGGGAGGGCGCTTGACTCGAAGAAATTCGAGGACCACTCGGGGCGGCTCGGTGGTGATGAAATCATCGAGTCGGTCAGGAACCCGTAGTGGAAGCGGCACGGAACCACGGAGGTCGGAAAGATTGCGCAGAGTCGCGATGTATTGTTGCTAAGCGATGAGCCGCCACGTATGCGGAAGCGATGGTGAGCCCAGATTCCGAGGCATGGCTAGAGGCCATGAGATCCAGTTAAAGTCCATGGATGAGAATCAAGTCTGGGACTTGGTTGATCCGCCACCTGGCGTAACTGCCATTGGTTGCAAATGGGTCTTTAAGAAGAAAACCGATGTGGATGGAAATGTTCAGATCCACAAAGCTCGGCTTGTCGCTAAAGGTTATGGACAAGTTCAAGGAGTTGACTACTGACGAGACTTACTGCTTGATAGCGATGCTGAAATCGGTGAGGATCATACTAGCTATAGCTGCATATTTCGATTACGAGATATGGCGGATGGATGTCAAGGCGGCTTTCCTTCACGGAAATTTAACCGAGGGCGTGTATATGATACAGCCGAGGTTTTGTCGATCCGACTAGCACTAATAAGGTATCAAGCTCAAGAGATCCATTTATGGGTTGAAGCAAGCATCTCGGAGTTGGAACATTCGTTTTGATGAGGTCGTCACTGGTCTCGGTTTCATCAAAAGCGAAGAGGACTCTTGTTTATACAAGAAGTTAAGTGGGAGCTCGATAGTGTTTTTGATCTTGTATGTGGACGACATACTACTGATCGGGAACGATGTTTCGATGTTAAACTTCGGTCAAGGATCATTGAATGGCAAGTTTTCGATGAAGGACCTTGGTGAGGTAGTCTATATTTTAGGCATTAAGATCTATAGAGATAGATCGAGGAGGCTGCTCGGCTTAAGCGAGCACGTACATAGATAAAGTGTTGAAGCGGTTCAACATGAGTGAAAGCGAAAGGGTTCTTGCCGCTCTCACATGGTATAAGGCTAAGCGAGACTCGAGTCCCTCGACATCGATGAGCGAAGCAGGATGAGTAGGATTCCGTATGCCTCGACAATCGGATCCATCATGTATGCCATGATATGTACAAGGCCTGATGTTGCTTTTGCAATAAGCCTAACAAGTAGATACCAGGCCAACCCGGTGAGAGTCTTTGGGCAGCGGTAAAGACTATTTTGAAGTACGAAAAGGACTAAAGAGATGTTCCTAGTTTATGGAGGTGAGGAAGAGCTCGTCGTGAGGGGTTACGTCGATGCTAGTTTCCAAACCGGCGAGAGATGATGTCGATCACAGTCTAGATTCGTATGCGTCACGAGCGGAGGAGCGATTGCCTTGGATGAGTTCCAAGCAGGATACGGTGGCGATTCTACCACGAAGCGAATACATTGCGGCTTGTGAAGCTGCAAAGGAAGGTGTTTGGATCCGGCATTTTCTGGATGATCTTGGTATTTTCCCAGCCTCGGTGAAACCGTTGGACCTTTATTGTGATAATTCTGGTGCCATCGCACAAGCCAAGGAGCCGAGGAATCACCACAAGGTCGGACACATAGACCGGAAATATCACGATCTGAAAGATCGTAAGAATGGTGATGTAGAGTTATGCAAGATTCACACGGATGCAAATGTTGCAGATCCGTTGACTAAGCCGCTTCCACAACCCAAGCATGAGGGGCACGTTAGAGCTATGGGCATTCGATGTCTATTTGATTGACTCTAGTGCAAGTGGGAGACTGTTGGAGATATGCCCTAGAGGCAATCATGTATGATGATATTTCCTATGTGTTTATGAATAAAGATAGTCCTTGGGCATTATCAATGATGTGTATCAGCAAGTACGTGACTTGTTTGTGGGACTATACATTGTATGATGACTGTCCTAAAAGGTCCCTAGTCGAAAGGGCTGTGTGGACGCGCAACCGACTAGACTAGCATATGACACGGTTGATGGCTCGGTCTCACTAGCCATGGAGCATTGGATGCTAACCGGATAATATGGACTTGGAAAGGTCTGGTCGGATTCGACATAGTCGGATCCGAGTCGAGATAAGGTCCGAGTCGGACAGACCCAACTATGAGACGCAGCGATATGTCATCTGTGAGTCTCTAGTACAACATCGTTCTATGTCCTAAGACCTGAGTGGCGCATGTACTCGAGATGGTGATAGACTTGCTTTGGGCCGACCAAGCGCTACTCCGTGGTGGGTAGTTACAAAGGTAGGTTTGGGTTTGTCCAATCCCATGCTGCGAGACATGGTCGAGCAAGATGGGATTGCCCCTCCGATCGGGAGAGATATACTCTGGGCCCCTCGTGTGATCCGACCCAGAACAGCATGGCCATGCGACAAGGATTATGAGATAATCCGGATAGTGGTCGGTATCCTTTGGAGCGAGAAAGAGGTCGCGCTAGCACAAGGATGACAGCCTCGCCTTGAGCCTGACAACATATATCGTGTGGCAAAGGGAACAAAAGTGTGACACGTTATGCAGGTTCGCCTAACCAGCTTCATCGTCGCTTGGTGGTCGGCACGCCTTGCTAGAGGCCGCTACCAACCGTACAGGTCGGAGGTGATCCGAGCGTGACCAAGCCGACTTGAACCTAAGAATTCGGCGCAAGGGAAGGAACCTCACGAGGTCGGTTAAGTAGGACCTTTGGTCGGATGTGATCCGAGCTGGACTAGGAACGTGACCGAGTAGACTTTGGGCTTTAGGGTCCGTCACGAGGCCCAAGTGTTGAGCCAGCGACGGACGCCTATATAAAGTGGAGGTACGGCACACTCAATCGTGAGAGAGATTGCTTTGGCCTCAGGAGGCAGATCACTTCGGCCTCAGGAGGCAGATCGCTTCGGCCTCAGGAGCCACCTCCACTTGCCGCCGACTGGGTGATCGGACCTAGCAGTCCGCCGCTCGGTGTTCCTCCCGCCTGTGCGGATACCGTTAGAGGCTGTGCACTTGCGCCGCTCCGCGAACTTGTGCGTGGGATCGGACGACCCGGCGCTCGAGGAGATCGAACAAGGAGGAGGCGATCCACGCAGACGACGCTGCCCCAACTCTTCTTCCGCTGCACGCCTTCTGGCGTCTAGTGGTAACGACTGTGATCCATATCCCGTAGCATGTTCTGGATGTTCTGCGTAGGAATTTTTAATTTGCAATGTCGGCGCACCCTAGTAGAACCCAACAAGTGGTGAGGTTGCAGCAGCGGCTAAGAATATATGGTGGCTAACATACGCAAATGAGGCGAGAAGAGAAACAAAGGAACGGTCGTCAACTAGTAATGATCAAGAAGTGATCCTGAACTCCTACTTACGTCAGACATAGCCCAGAAACCGTGTTCTCCTCCCGATCAACCCCGAAAAGAGACACTCACGGTTACACACACGGTTGGTGTATTTTAGAAGAGTTTGCTTCAAGTTTACTACAACCAGATATCAACAAATTCCCATCTGCCACATAACCGCGGGCACGGCTCATGATAATCGTTTATTATCCATGCTATAATTGTATTGATAGGAAACTCAGATACATGTGTGGATACATGAACAACACCATGTCCCTAGTAAGCCTCTAGTTGACTAGCTCGTTGATCAACAGATGGTTAGGGTTTCCTGACCATGGACATTGGATGTCGTTGATAACGGGATCACATCATTTGGAGAATGATGTGATGGACAAGACAATCCTAAGCCTAGCACAAAGATCGTAGTTAGTATGCTAAAGCTTTTCTAATGTCAAGTATCATTTCCTTAGACCATGAGATTGTGCAACTCCGGATACCGTAGGAATGCTTTGGGTGTACCAAAGCGTCCTGGCGTATGGCGGGTGGCTATAAAGGTGCACTACTGGTATCTCCGAAAGTGTCTGCATTGGGTTGTACGAATCGAGGCTGGATTTGTCACTCCGTGAGCGGAGAGGTATCTCTGGGCCCACTCGGTAGGACATCATCATAATGTGCACAATGTGATCAAGGAGTTGATCACGGGATGATGTGTTCTGGAGCGAGTAAAGAGACTTGCGGAAGCGAGATTGAACAAGGTATCGGGATACCGACGATCGAATCTCGGGCAAGTACAATACCGCTAGACAAAGGGAATTGTATACGGGATCGATTGAGTCCTTGACATCGTGGTTCATCCGATGAGATCATCGTGGAATATGTAGGAGCCAACATGGGTATCCAGATCCGCTGTTGGTTATTGACGGAGAACGTCTCGGTCATATCGCATGGTTCCCGAACCCGTAGGGTCTACACATAAGGTTCGATGGCGCTAGGGTTATAAAGGAAGTTTGTATGTGGTTACGAATGTTGTTTGGAGTCCGGATGAGATCCCGGACGTCACGAGGAGTTCGGAATGGTCGGAGGTAAAGATTTATATATGGGAAGTCTGTTTTGGTCACCGGAAAAGTTTGGGTTTTTCGGTAACGTCTGAGGACCACCGGGAGGTCCGGGTCCACCAAGTGGGGCCACTAACCCGGAGGATGCATGGGCCAAGTGTGGGAGGAACCAGCCCGGTGGGCTGGTGCGCCCCCAGAAGGGCCCAAGGTGCAAGGGAGAGTGGGAGGGGGCAAACCCTAGGGCAGATGGGCCCTAAGGCCCATCTAGTGGGCGCCTCCCTCTCCCTCCCCTTTTGGCCGCCTCCCCAAGCCCCATCTAGGGCTGGCCGCACCACTTGGGGGTGGAAACCCTAGATGGGGGCGCAGCCCTCCCCTCCCCTATATATACTTGGGGTTTGGGGCTGCCCAACACACATGAGTTTTCTCCCTCTCTTGGTGCAGCCCTGCCTCTCCTCCTCCTCCTCTCCCGTGGTGCTTGGCGAAGCCCTGCGGGATTGCCACGCTCCTCCACCACCACCACGCCGTTGTGCTGCTGCTGGATGGAGTCTTCCTCAACCTCTCCCTCTCTCCTTGCTGGATCAAGGCGTGGGAGACGTCACCGGGCTGTACGTGTGTTGAACGCGGAGGTGCCGTCCGTTCGGCACTAGGATCTCCGGTGATTTGGATCACGACAATCGACTCCTTCAACCCCGTTCTCTTGAGCGCTTCGCTTAGCGATCTACAAGGGTATGTAGATGCACTCTCCTTCCCTCGTTGCTGGTTTGTCCATAGATAGATCTTGGTGACACGTAAGAAAATTTTGAATTTTGCCTCGTTCCCCAGCAGTGGCATCATGAGCTAGGTCTATTGCGTAGATTCTTTGCGAGTAGAACACAAAGTAGTTGTGGGCGTTGATGATGTTCAATATGCTTACCGTTACTAGTCCAATCTTGTTTGACGGTATTGTGGGATGAAGCGGCCGGACCGACCTTACGTACACTTACGTGAGACAGGTTCCACCGGTGACATGCACTTGGTGCATAAGGTGGCTAGCGGTGCCGTCTCTCCCACTTTAGTCGAACGGATTCGATGAAAAGGGTCCTTATGAAGGGTAAATAGAAATTGGCATATCACGTTGTGGTTTTGCGTAGGTAAGAAGCGTTCTTGCTAGAAACCCATAGCAGCCACGTAAAACATGCAAACAACAATTAGAGGGCGTCTAACTTGTTTTTGCGGGGTATGCTATGTGATGTGATATGGCCAAGAAGAATGTGATGAATGATATGTGATGTATGAGATTGATCATGTTCTTGTAATAGGATTCACGACTTGCATGTCGATGAGTATGACAACCGGCAGGAGCCATAGGAGTTGTCTTTATTTATTGTATGACCAGCGTGTCATTAAACAAGCGCCATGTAATTACTTTACTTTATTGCTAACGGTAGCCATAGTAGTAGAAGTAATAAGTTGGCGAGACAACTTCATGGAGACACGATGATGGAGATCATGATGATGGAGATCATGGTGTCATGCGGTGACGATGATGATCATGGAGCCCGAAGATGGAGATCAATGGAGCTATATGATATTGGCCATATCATGTCACTACTATATAATTGCATGTGATGTTTATTATGTTTATGCATCTTGTTTACTTAGAACGCGGTAGTAAATAAGATGATCCCTTACAACAATTTCAAGAAGTGTTCTCCCTAAGCGTGCACCGTTGCTAAAGTTCGTCGCTTCTAAGCACCACGTGATGATCGGGTGTGATGGATTCTTACGTTCACATACAGCGGTGTTGACAGAGCCTAGCATGTACAGACATGGCCTCGGAACACATGCAATACACTTAGGGTTAACTTGCGAGCCTAACATGTACAGACATGGCCTCGGAACACGAGACGAAAGGTCGAGCATGAGTCGTATAGTAGATCGATCAACATGAAGATGTTCACCGATGATGACTAGTCCGTCTCACGTGATGATCGGACACGGCCTAGTTGACTCGGATCATGTAATCACTTAGATGACCAGAGAGGATGTCTATCGAGTGGGAGTTCATAAGATGAACTTAATTATCTTGAACATAGTCAAAAGACCTTTTGCAAATTATGTAAAAGCTCGCGCTTTAGTTCCACTGTTTAGATATGTTCCTAGAGAAAATATAGTTGAAAGTTGACGTAGCAATTATGCGGTCAGTAGAAAGCTTATGTCCTTAATGCACCGCTCGGCGTCTTTGGACCTCGAGCGTGGTGCGTGGATGTTGCGAACATCGACACACGTTTTGATGACTACGTGATAGTTCGGTAATGTTAAGCGGCTTGAATTAAGGCACCAAAGGCGTTTTGAAGCGTCACGGAACATGTGAGATGTTACGAGGGCTGAAATTGGGATTTCAGGCTCGTGCTCACGTCAAGAGGTATGAGACCTCCGGCGAGTTTTCTAGCCTACAAACTAAGGAGAAGATCTCAATCGTTGAGCTTGTACTCAGATTGTCTGGGTACAACAATCACTTGAATCGAGTGGGAGTTAATCTTCCGGATGAGATAGTGATGTTTCTCCAAAGACATTGCCACCAAGCTACTAGAGCTTCGTGATGAACTATAACATATCAGGGATAGATATGATGATCCTTGAAGTGTTCGCGATGTTTGACACATGAAAGTAGAAATCAAGTAGGAACATCAATTGTTGATGGTTGGTAAAACCACTAGTTTCAAGAAGGGCAAGGGCAACAAGGGATACTTCATGAAACGGCAAAACAGTTGCTGCTCTAGTGAAGAAACCCAAGGTTGAACCCAAACCCGAGACTAAGTGCTTCTGTAATGAGAGGAACGGACACAGAAGCGGAACCACCCTAGATACTTGGTAGATGACAAGGCTGGCAAGGTCGATAGAAGTATATTGGATATACATTATGTTAATGTGCACTTTACTAGTACTCCTAGTAGCACCAGGGTATTAGATACCGGTTCGGTTGCTAAGTGTTAGTAACTCGAAATAAAAGCTACGGAACAAACGGAGACTAGCTAAAGGTGAGCCGACGATATGTGTTGGAAGTGTTTCCAAGGTTGATGTGATCAAGCATCGCACGCTCCCTCTACCATCGAGATTGGTGTTAAACCTAAATAATTGTTATTTGGTGTTTGCGTTGAGCATAGACATGATTGGATTATGTCTATTGTAATGCAGTTATTCATTTAAGGAGAATAATGGTTACTCTATTTATTTGAATAATACCTACAATGGTCTTGCACCTAAAATGAATGGTTTATTGAAATCTCGATCGTAGTGATACACATTTTCATGCCAAAAGATATAAGATAGTAATGATAGTACCACCTGCTTGTGGCACTTTGCCATTTGAGTCATATTGGTAAAAAGCATGAAGAAGCTCCATATTGATGGATCTTTGGACTCACTCGTTTTGAAAAGTTTGAGACATGCGAACCATGTCTATTGGTGTATCGCATGAAGAAACTCCATGCAGATGGATCGTTTGGACTCACTTGATTTTGAATCACTTGAGATATGCAAATCATACCACATGGGCAAGAAGACTGAAAAGCCTCGTTTTCAGTAAGATGGAACAAGATAGCAACTTGTTGAAGTAACACATTTTGATGTGTGCAGTCCAATGAGTCTTGAGGCATGCGATGAATATCGTTATGTTCTTACTTCACGGATGATTTAAGTAGATGTTGAGTGTATTTACTTGATGAAACACAAGTCTGAATTATTGAATGGTTCAAGTAATTTCAGAGTGAAGTTAAAGATCATCGTGACAAGAGGATAAAATGTCTATGATATGATCATAGAGATGAGTATCTGAGTTACGAGCTTTGGCACGCTATTAAGACATTGTGGAAATTGTTTCACAATTAATACCACCTGGAACACCATAGTGTGATGGTGTGTCCGAACATCATAGTTGCACCCTATTAGATATGGTGTGTACCATGATGTCTCTTATCGAATTACCACTATCGTTCATGGGTTAGGCATTAGAGACAACCGCACTCACTTTAATAGGGCACCACGTTACTCCGTTGAGACGACACCGTATGAACTATGGTTTAGAGAAATCTAAGCTGTCGTTTCTTAAAAGTTTGGGGCTGCGACGCTTATGTGAAAAGTTTCAGGTTGATAAGCTCGAACCCAAAGCGGACAAAATGCATCTTCATAGGACACCCAAAACAGTTGGGTATACCTCCTAATTCAGATCCGAAAGCAATAGGGATTGTTTCTTGAATCGGGACCTTTCTCGAGGAAAAGTTTGTCTCGAAAAGTTGAGTGGGAGGATGGTGGAGACTTGATGAGGTTATTGAACCGTCATTTCAACTAGTGTGTAGCAGGGCATAGGAAGTTGTTCCTGTGGCGCCTACACCAATTGAAGTAGAAGCTTATGATGATGATCATGAAGTTTCAGATCAAGTCACTAACGTACCTCGTAGGGTGACAAGGATGCGTACTACTTCAGAGTGGTACGCAATCCTGTCTTGAAGGTCATGTTGCTAGACAACAATGAACCTGCGAGCTATGGAGAAGCAATGGTGGGCCCAAATTCGAACAAATGGTTAGAAGCCATGAAATCCGAGATAGTATCCATATATCAGAACAAAGCATGGACTCTGGTGGACTTGCCCGATGATCGGCAAGCCATTGAGATGAATGGATCTTTAAGAAGAAGACGGACGTGAACGGTAATGTCACCGTCTGTGAAGCTCGACTTGTGGCGAAGAGTTTTTCACAAGTTCAAGGAGTTGACTACGATGAGATTTTCTCATCCGTAGCGATGCTTAAGTCCGTCGGAATCATGTTAGCATTAGCTGCATTTATGAAATCTTGCGAGATGGATGTCAAAACATTGTTTCCTCGGTGTTATTCTTGAGGAAAGGTTGTATGTGATACAACGAGAAGGTTTTGTCAATCTGAAGGATGCTAACAAGTATGCAAAGCTCCAGCAATCCTTCTAAGGACTGGAGTAAGCATCTCGGAGTTGGAATGTGCGCTTTGATGAGATGATCAAAGATTTTGGGTTTATATATAGTTTATGTGAAACTTGTATTTCAAAAGAAGTGAGTGGGAGCACTATAGAATTTCGATGAGTATATGTTGTTGACATATTGATGATCAGAAATGATGTAGAATTTCTAGAAAGCATATAGGGTTGTTTGAAAAGTGTTTTTCAATGGAAAACCTGGATTAGGCTACTTGAACAATAAGCATCAAGATCTATAAGGATAGATCAAAATGCTTAATAATACTTTCAAATGAGCACATACCTTGACATGATCTTGAAGGTGTTCAAGATGGATCAGTCAAAGAAGGAGTTCTTGCCTGAGATGTAAGGTATGAAGTTAAGAGTTAAAGCTCGACCACGGCAGAAAAGAGAGAAAGGACGAAGGTCGTCCCCTATGCTTCAGACATAGGCTCTATAGTATGCTATGCTGTTTACCGCACCGGAAGTGTGCCTTGCCATGAGTCAGTCAAGGGGTACAAGAATGATCCAGGAATGGATCATTGGACAGCGGTCAAAATTTTCCTTGGCATAAATAAGGACATGTTTCTCGATTATGGAGGTGATAAAGAGTTCGGCATAAAGGGTTACGCCGATGCAAGCTTTAACACCTATCCGAATGACTCTAAGTAGAAAACAGGATACGTATAGTGGAACAACCATTTGGAATAGCTCCAAGTGGAGCGTGGAAGCAGCGTTTACAATATGACCTAGAAATTTGCAAAGCACACACGGATCTGAAAGGTTCAGACCCGTTGACTAAAACCTCTCTCACAAGCAAAACATGATCAAATCAAAACTCATTGAGTCTAAATCACATGATGATGTGAACTAGTTTACAGACACTAGTAAACTCTTTGGGTGTTGGTCACATGGCGATGTGACCTATCAGTGTTAATCACATGACGATGTGAACTAGATTATTGACTCTAGTGCAAGTGGGAGACTGTTAGAAATATGCCCTAGAGGCAATAATAAATTAGTTATTATTATATTTCCTTGTTCATGATAATCGTTTATTATCCATGCTATAATTGTATTGATAGGAAACTCAGATACATGTGTGGATACATGAACAACACCATGTCCCTAGTAAGCCTCTAGTTGACTAGCTCGTTGATCAATAGATGGTTACGGTTTCACGACCATGGACATTGGATGTCGTTGATAACGGGATCACATCATTTGGAGAATGATGTGATGTACAAGACAATCCTAAGCCTAGCACAAAGATCGTAGTTAGTATGCTAAAGCTTTTCTAATGTCAAGTATCATTTCCTTAGACCATGAGATTGTGCAACTCCGGATACCGTAGGAATGCTTTGGGTGTACCAAGCGTCCTGGCAATGAATGGGTGGCTATAAAGGTGCACTACGGTATCTCCGAAAGTGTCATTGGGTTGGCACGAATCGAGGCTGGGATTTGTCACTCCGTGTGACGGAGAGGTATCTCTGGGCCCACTCGGTAGGACATCATCATAATGTGCACAATGTGATCAAGGAGTTGATCACGGGATGATGTGTTACGGAGCGAGTAAAGAGACTTGCGGAAGCGAGATTGAACAAGGTATCGGGATACCGGCGATCGAATCTCGGGCAAGTACAATACCGCTAGACAAAGGGAATTGTATCTGGGATCGATTGAGTCCTTGACATCGTGGTTCATCCGATGAGATCATCGTGGAATATGTGGGAGCCAACATGGGTATCCAGATCCGCTGTTGGTTATTGACCGGAGAACGTCTCGGTCATGTACGCATGGTTCCCGAACCCGTAGGGTCTACACATAAGGTTCGATGGCGCTAGGGTTATAAAGGAAGTTTGTATGTGGTTACCGAATGTTGTTGAGTCCGGATGAGATCCCGGACGTCACGAGGAGTTCGGAATGGTCCGGAGGTAAAGATTTATATATGGAAGTCTGTTTTGGTCACGGAAAAGTTTGGGTTTTCGGTAGAACGTGTCGGGACCACCGGAGGGTCCGGGGTCCACCAAGTGGGGCCACTAACCCGGAGGGCTGCATGGGCCAAGTGTGGGAGGAACCAGCCCGGGTGGGCTGGTGCGCCCCAAAGGGCCCAAGCGCAGGGAGAGTGGGAGGGGGCAAACCCTAGGGCAGATGGGCCCTAAGGCCCATCTAGTGGGCGCCTCCCTCTCCCTCCCCTTTTGGCCGCCTCCCCAAGCCCCATCTAGGGCTGGCCGCACCCCTTGGGGGTGGAAACCCTAGATGGGGGCGCAGCCCTCCCCTCCCCTATATATACTTGGGGTTTGGGGCTGCCCAACACACATGAGTTTTCTCCTCTCTTGGTGCAGCCTGCCTCCTCCTCCTCCTCTCCCGTGGTGCTTGGCGAAGCCTGCTTGGGATGCCACGCTCCTCCACCACCACCACGCCGTTGTGCTGCTGCTGGATGGAGTCTTCCTCAACCTCTCCCTCTCTCCTTGCTGGATCAAGGCGTGGGAGACGTCACCGGGCTGTACGTGTGTTGAACGCGGAGGTGCCGTCCATTCGGCACTAGGATCTCCGGTGATTTGGATCACGATGAGTACGAATCCTTCAACCCCGTTCTCTTGAACGCTTCCGCTTAGCGATCTACAAGGGTATGTAGATGCACTCTCCTTCCCCTCGTTGTTGGTTTCTCCATAGATAGATCTTGGTGACACGTAAGAAAATTTTGAATTTCTGCTACGTTCCCCAACATCGAGAAGAAGATAGGAACGATGAGAATGACGAGAATCGAAAGCTCACAGAATCAGATAGACTATGAAACAACTCCGGTTAGAACGAGATAAGAAACGAATAAGACTGAAAGAATTTAGGCAGCACTCCGGCTGAAGATGGAAGGATTAGAACATGAACTTGAGATGATGGAATGATACTTGACGACATAAACAACGCAATGCCTCCAGAAGAATTGAAAGAGAATTGAATGGAAAGAACTTAGAAGGAAGGATTGAACGGAGTTGTTGAGAAAATCAACAACGAAAGAATAAGCTTGTTGTGGACTTATGGAAAACATCTCAAAATTGTGAGGTGATAGCCAACCACAAGCGGAAAAGATTGAATAGCTGAGAGGAACGAAGAAATGCAAAACTCCACTTCACAAGAATACGGAGAATTAATTACACTTCGAGATACGAGAAGAAAAGATACTTGAACTCCACCAACAAAATCTTGATGAACTCTTGAAGAAATGAATTAAATCATGAAGAACCACCATAAGGAACTCCGGTGACAAAAGGATGATGAGATAGAATGAAGGATGAAAGAATAAGATTAAAGCCTTGCGATGATTTAGATGGAGGTTCCGACGAAATGGCCGAGAAAATAATTGAACTCCGGAAAATAAAAGATGAAAACACTTAGAACTAGAATTTATTCATCGAGAACAAACTCTGAAGAAAAGGATTATTCACTTGGGTGAAATAAGAATAAGATTTATTGTATGCTTATCCTTCATCAAATTAAATTGATGACAAACAATGGATTTTTGCAAACTACTTATTCTTCTTGAAATTTTTTTGAGAAGTGACATATCGCAAACTTGAGAAGGTCTTCATGAACCACCGGTAGGATTGGAAAGAACGAATGAATTAATATGATAACCAAAGAAAAAGAATCTTGAACGAACCACCGTAAGAATTCAAAAATGACTGATGAAAGAGAATGAATCACCGGGAAGAATTTGAGAAGCACGGAGATACTTGAGGGAATTATTAGAGACAAGAGAACGAAGAGATCGTGAATTGATTGACGAATGTTTGAACGAAGCACCGGAAGAATATTGAGATGAACGAAGCTGAAAACTTGGAACGAGGAAATATTCCGAAAAGATGACCTCCGGATGATCGAGAAGGAAAACAACTCCTGAAATACTCCGGATGGATGAAAAGAATTGCACAACTGAAAGCAACTAGATAGGATAACATCGAGCTATCACCATGAATCTCCGGGGGAACGGACAAGATTTAAGAGAAACTCTACTTGGGTCTTCAAATGACGACGAGAAACAACACCAAAATTGTTGAGGTACTCCGGAAGAATGAAAAGCAAAGAGGTTGAGTCAACAATGAAAAGAATTTGAAAGAGATCTTGGGAAGGCGTCTGACTGATGAAATTCATTCTTACGTCAAACTCCGAAAAGAATTGAGAATAACTCCGGGGAAAATCAGAAGAGTCAGGTAGATCCTGGGAAAAGACCTGTGGGTTAGGGCCCACTAAAGAGAAACACCGTTGGAAAGGATTGTTGAACAGATAGATGATGCACCGGAACAATTAAATATTTGAATGAGGTGACAACCTCGAATTAATTGGAACACAGACGAATCTCCTGAGATGTCTTGAACACTCCGGAAGGATAAACTGGCGAGAGACGAACGAGCTGGGAGAACATTTGATCCAAGGAAAAGAATGCGATCGACAACGAAAAACTTGAATTGGATGCACCTAAAAAAGAAAGGGATGAAGAATGACGAACAAGACGAGAATCCACCGGTTGAAATGATTGAGGGAATACTGAAGAGGCTCCACACGAATGGAATTGATGGTTGAAAGAGACTCAGACTCCGGGAATAAAAGGGTGGGAGGGCGGGGAAACACAGGCAACTTGGAAGGGGGAAATCGACGGATATCTTGAAGGGAAAAACACCAGTTGAAATCATTGAGGAGAGAAAGCAAAGACTTCGCACGAGTAGAATGGATACTCGATTACGGGCTCCGGTTCTGAGAGGAAGAAGGGAGGGCGGGTGGGAATAACAAGGACAACTTCGGACAAGGAAAAACAACGACGTTGGAGGAAGAACTGAGGATTGAACTTGGCAAAGATGAAGATGGTCGAGTCGACTTGACGAGAAATGCATCGGATCAAAAGAGCTGAGGAACAATGAACGGAAAACCAACTGCGTGAACCTAAAGAATAATTTGAATGAGAAGAGGAGTAGTTCAAAACACCTATGTCAAAATTCCTGACCAGAGCGACGAAGGGGCTGAGGAGTAAAAAGAATTCCTACTCTCCGATATAACTAGACTCAGAAAACAGTTTTCTTCTAGACTCAACAACGGCCAAACTACACAATCAATCAAGGGGGGCTCCTAGGGTCGGTCGAGGCTCTGATACCAACTTGTCACGCCCAATATGCAACCCTATCCAAAAGGAACTCGAAGGTCCCACCACGGATAGACCCGCATATTGAAATGCTTTTGCAAGGTGGATATCATTACATCAACATTACATAATAGATGGGGATACATACATAAGGCATACAATGCCACATGAATACATCAACAACATATACAAGATCAACATCCGACTACGGATGGAACATAAACAGAAACTCAAACAATAACCACCCTGCTAGCCCAGGCTGCCGACCTGGAGCCTATCCCCTGATCAAAGAAGAAGTAGAAGAAGAACTCCAAAACAATTAACATCGCTCTCGCGTCATGATCATCGCACAACCTGTACCTGCAACTGTTGGTGTAGTAATCTGTGAGCCACGAGGACTCAGCAATCCCATTACCATGGGTATCAAGACTAGCAAAGCTTAAGTAGGAAAGGAAGGGATAAGGTGGTGAGGTTGCAGCAGCGGCTAAGCATATATGGTGGCTAACATACATGCAAATGAGGCGAGAAGAGAAACAAAGGCGGTCGTCAACTAGTAATGATCAAGAAGTGATCCTGAACTCCTACTTACGTCCGACATAACCCGAAACCGTGTTCTCCTCCCGATCAACCCGAGAGACACTCACGCAGTTCACGCTTTACGGTTGGAGTATTTTAGAAGAGTTTGCTTCAAGTTTACTACAACCGGATATCAACAAATTCCCATCTGCCACATAACCGCGGGCACGGCTCTCGAAAGTTTATACCCTATAGGGGTGTCCCAACATAGCCCATGATAAGCTCTCGCGATCAACGAAGGATATTCCTTCTCCCCGGGAAGACCCGATCAGTCTCGGAATTCCGGCTACAAGACATTTCGACAGCAATAAAACAAGACCAGCAAAGCCGCCCGATGTGCCGACAAATCCCGATAGGAGTCGCACGTACCTCGTTCTCAGGGCACACCGGATAAGTGAGCCTACGAGTAAAACCAGCCCTCGAGTTGCCCGTGGTGGCCCCGCAGTCTGCTCGGTTCGGACCAACACTCGAAGGAGCACTGGCCCGGGGTGGGGGGGGGGGCTAAAATAAAGATGACCCTTGGGCTCCGGAAACCCAAGTTAAAAAGGGCATAGGTGAGGCAAATGGTAAAACCAATGTTGGGCCTTGCTGGAGGAGTCTTATTCAAAGCGAACTGTCAAGGGGGTCCCATAAATCACCCGACCGCGTTAGGGACGCAAAATCCAGGAACATAATACCGATATGACGGAAACTAGGGTGGCAAGAGTGGAACAAAACACTAGGCATAAGGCCGAGCCTTCCACCCTTTACCAAGTATATAGATGCATTAATAATATAAGATATATTGTGATATCCCAACAAGTAAACATGTTCCAACAAGGAACAACATCTCCATGTTCAACAAGGAACAAACTTCATCTTCTGCAACTAACAACGCTATAAGAGGGCTGAGCAAAGCGGTAACATAGCCAAACAACGGTTTGCTAGGAAGGGTGACAAAGGTTAGAGGCTGACATGGCAATTTGGGATGGCTTGATAAACAGGTAATAGGTAGCGCAACATAGCGAAAGAACGAAGCAACTAGCATAGCAATGATAGTAATGAGATCCAGGGTAGCGGTCATCTTGCCTGAAATTCCGCAAGGAAGAAGAACAAGTCCATGAAGAAGATGAAGCCACGAAGTCGAACCAAGCGTAGACGAACGAATCCTCACGATCGCAACGAAACGGGAACTAACAAGAAGAAGCACACAACATGGTAAACACACCACACATGAACAAGACATGATGCACAACAAGCATGATGCATGACAAAGCTACATGAAGCTATTCATGGCAAGAGATGATGCAAACAAGAGCAACACATCAAGTCAAGTTTAAATGAGGCCGGAAACAACATAGAACAATTCCGGTAAGTCCTCGTGTGCAAATTTCGAAATTGGTCCAGATCTGAATAACTTTATGTTCAAGTTGTTAAACAGCAAGTTAAGATTCACCAAGATGATCTACACGAAAATCTAGTCAATTTACATATAAAGTTCATTAGATTCGGAGCTACGGCCTAGAAGATATGAGCAAAACAATATAAACATGGCATTGATGCAAAATGCATACAAACATCAAGCAAACACTCTCAAATCAAGGATGCAACATGATAATATGAAACTACATGCAAAATCAAGCAAGTTTCATATCGAGCACACTCAAAACGGAGCAACGGTTCAACACATACACACTATACAAGTTTAAAGGACAAGCTGTCCAAAACAGCAACTAGGCATATTGAAAACATCAAAACAACAAGCTACATGACCTCAACGAGAAAACAAAAGGCATGGGCATGATGTACAGGTAAAGCATGACAAAACATGAACACTGAGTTATCTCCAGAAATCACTAGAACATGCTCAAAATGACATGGCAAGATTGCAAATAATAACAGTTTCAGACTTATCAGGAAATAACATCAGGTTGCAATGTTTAGAGCTATCAAACAACATATTACAGGGACTTAACATGGCAAACAAAGGCATGGCATGAATCTAATAATTTCATATAACAAATGTCCCTTACTGACCATGAGCCAAAAAGGATCAGAAGATATGATGGCACCCATGTAAACATGGCAAGTTATATTACAGATTCATACATGGCAGGAACAACAATAAGTAGGCATGTTGGTGAGCTTGAACCACTCACCAAAGAGCAATACATGGCATGGAAAGGCAATGAACAGTAAGAAGACATGGCATAGAAGCTATACATGGCAAGAACAACATCATAGCATGCAAGGATCAACTACAACAACCTTGGCAAAATTGAATAACATGTAAACAATCTGCCAGGAAACATTTTATAGCAAAAGTAGAGCTCGATTGACTCAAGCTATGGCACTACATAATTGCAAACAAGGGCAAGGATGGATATAGCAAGACATGTATAACAAAACATCCTTACTGAAGTATCTCAAAATAAGCATGGATCTCTCGGTAGCATCAAGTTAACATGGCATAAAAATATCAGCAGAACAGGGCTGAAATCAGCAACATCATGAAGCCTAGTTTTCATGCTTGTGCTAGTCACCATAGAGATCACAAAAATACATAGCATACACCCCTGTAAAGATGGCATGGCATATTACAAAACACATGTAGGATTTAAGTTCATAGGGTGCACACATCAATCATGGCAAAAATGACAAAAGTGCATGTTCTGATAAGAATCAGAAACTAACATCACATAGCACTCTTCTAACAGCATTTCGGGCATCAAGATGAGCTCAAATGAAAATAGTGCAATGAGACGAAATGATCTAATCTTCGAGACGAACAATTTGACATATTACATGCACGAAACGGAGCTACGGATGCAGATTTATGGCATGATGAAAATGCAGGAAAATAATAGCAGATCGGGGACTTAGGCAAAACTCGGAAAAAAACATGTGAGCGCTATAAGACTAAATGTCGCACGAGCGGGATATAAGGGCAGGCCGAGCCTCACCTTGCTGGGCCAGGCCCAGGGTGGAGAGGAGGCAGACGCTGGGCGGGGCACCGGGCCCACGGGTCAGCCGACGGGGACGACCCTCGTCTCCCTCGATCCCGAAGCAGGACCGGGAGGCGAGGCGGCGGTGGCTGGCGACGCCGGCTAAAGCGGGGCGTCGGGGAAGAGCGGATCGGCGGCGCCGCCAGATCGAGCGAGGCGAAGACGGCGGCGAGGAGGAGGGCCTGGCGTGGCGGCGCCGGATAAATGGCGGCAGCGCAGCAAGACGCCGGTCTGGGAGGGAGAGGCGGGCCACGGCGGTGCACCGGGCGAGGAGGCGGGCGATAAGCGCGGCGGCGGCGGGGCAAGGCCAGCGCCCAGCAGGGCGGCAGCGGAACCGGCGGGACGGGCGGCGGGCGGCTTGAAGCTGGGCGCGTCAGGCTCTGTGGCCCCTTGATAGGCTCAGCGGATCATGTGCTGGGACGACGGCGGGTGACAGGTGGCGGCTCCTGGTTGGGCGAGGGACGGCTGGACATGTCCGGCGGCTGGACGGACATGTCCGGTGCGCGGAGAGGGGATTTTTAGGGTTAGGGTGGAAAAAGACCCGAGATTTTTGGAGGGGGAGGTGTTTATATAGGTAGAGGGAGCTAGGAGAGTCCAAATGAGGTGTGGTTTTCGGCCACGCGATCGTGATCGAACGGCGGAGAGCATGGAGGGGAGTTTGGTGGGTTTTGGGCCACTTTAGAAGGGGGTTGGGCTGCAAAGAGAAAGAGGCATTTACGGTTACCCGGTTAACAGTTGGAGTACCAAACGACCTCCAAATGACACGAAACTTGACAGGCGGTCTACCGGTGCTATACCAAGGCCGCTTGGCAAACCTCGGGCCATTCCAAGAAAGTTTAACACCGGCACACGAAAAGAGGTAAAAGGGGGCGCCGGGAGACATAGGAGTGCCGGATTGCAAAACGGACAATGGGGAAAATGCTCGGATGCATGAGACGAACACGTATGCAAATGCGATGCACATGATGACATGATATGAAAAACTGGATGACAACTGGCGCTTCGGATCCGGGGCGTTACAACTAGAGCCACCGGTATCCATGGAACAGATCGAAGAGGAGGTGGCCTCCATGGAGCGGATCCGATGAAGGGCTGACCGATCTGGAGAGCCTGAGGGCGCTCCGGGGCGATGGACGAAGCAATCTGCGGCGAGGGATAGTGGGAGGGATGAGCACGAAGGGGAAAAGAAAAGAGCCCTTCTGCCCGCTTCCCTTCTATAAGCCCTAGATTTCAACCGGTAGTACTGCTCCTAGGAGCGGTAGTACCGGTCATGTAGCTACCTGGTGGTTGAGAGCGGTACTTCCGCTCCAGAAGCAGCGGCAGTACCGCGTCCAAACACCGGTAGTACCGGTCAGAGATACTGGTACAGGCAGTAGCAATATAACCGCTCATGCATGACTGGAAGTACCGCTGAGCCTATACAACAGAGGGGAAGACCGGTAGAACCGGTTGGACCATCGGTTGTACCGCCAGGTTGCAACAGCCCAAGCACAAGGGAAGATCAAACTTGTGTACATTTGGAAAAGATGGCTTGGGATGGGGAGGCTTAGGATGGAAAGAAGACAATGTAATAAGATGACGAAGACTCTCAAGAGTGCAAGAAGCAAACAAGAAAAACCACTCTTTAGAGAATTCAAACATCTAGGAGACTGAAAAGAGCCAGGCACCAAGAAACACACGACAAGGAAAAACACGCAATCTCAAGGGCGGTGGCCGGAGCCACCTATGTTTGAGTTAAAATGGAATGGCACCGCGAAGAATTATCCTTAGGCCCATGAACAAAACTCATGTTTGAAGCACAAGTACCATCAACAATGGCTAATGTGAAAGAGTTGATCAATTTATGCATAATGGGGGGAGGAAGAGTTCATTGAGAGAACAACACTCCCCCTATATACATGCCTACACCAAAACAAGATAACAAGCTGAGTATGGGTGGGGTGTGCAAGGGTTCAAGCAACATTGCTCGAATCAATGATATTTAGCTCATGCCTTAACTCGCGAAATCTTGCTTCATCCAAAGGCTTCATGAAAATATCTGCAAGGTTATCATGAGTGTTGACATAGTTGAGCTCGGTCTCCCCTCGCCTAATGTGATCCCGGATGAAGTGATACCCAATCTCAATATGCTTCATCTTGAAGTGTTGAACCGGGTTGAGAGAAATCTTGATGGCACTTTCATTGTCACACCAAAGAGGCACTTTGTCACAAATGACACCGTAATCCTTTAAAGTTTGCGTCATCCAAAGAAGTTGTGCACAACAACTACCGACCGCCACATACTCCGCTTCGGTGGACGAGAGAGACACACAACTTTGCTTCTTAGAAGACTAACTTACCAAAGAGCACCCAAGGATCTGGAACCCTCCGGAAGTGGACTTCCTATCCACTTTGTCTCCCACCCAATCCGAGTCTGAATAATCTACAAGCTTGAAATTTGCTCCTCTTGGGTACCATAAGCCAAAGTTTGGGGTATGAGCCAAATATCGAAAGATTCGCTTGACCGCCACAAAGTGGCTTTCCTTAGGTGCGGCTTGAAACCGTGCACAAATTCCCACACTCAACATGATATCCGGTCTAGATGCACAAAGGTAAAGCAAGGAGCCAATCATGGAGCGATATACCTTTTGATCCACCGCATTACCATTGGGATCAATGTCAAGTTGGCACTTGGTGGGCATTGGAGTGGAAGCCGACTTGACATCACTTAGCTTGAATCTCTTTAGCATGTCTTGAGTGTATTTGGCTTGGTTGATAAAGGTTCCTTATCTTCTTTGTTTGATTTCGAACCCGAGAAAGAACTTCAACTCTCAAATCGAAGACATCTTGAACTTTGAGGTCATGAGAGCGGCAAATTCCTCATTGAAAGCTTTGTTAGGAGAACCAAATATAATATCATCAACATATAGTTGGCACACAAACAACTCCCCTTTGACCTTCTTAGTAAAAAGAGTGGGGTCGATTTTCCCAACTTCAAATCCACGATCTTGCAACAACTCGGTGAGGTGGTCATACCACGCACGTGGGGCTTGTTTAAGGCCATAGAGTGCCTTATCAAGTTGATACACATGATTGGGGAAGAAGGGGTCTTCGAACCCGGGGGGTTGTTTGACATATACCAACTCATTAATAGGACCATTAAGAAAAGCACTCTTCACATCCATTTGTTGCAACTTAAAGTTATGATGAGAAGCATAAGCAATCAACAAACAAATGGATTCAAGGCGAGCAACGGGAGAAAAGGTTTCACCGTAGTCAATACCCTCGACTTGGGAGTAGCCTTGTGCTACCAATCTTGCCATGTTGCGAACTATTGTCCCATGAGCATGTTGCTTGTTCTTGAATATCCATTTGGTTCCAATGACATTGTGGTTCCCCGTTGTCCTTGGCACCAATCTCCACACCTTGTTGTACTCGAAGTTGTTGAGTTCTTCATGCATGGCATTGAGCCAATCCGGATCTTCAAGCGCCTCATAGACCTTTTGGGGTTCAACACAGGAGACAAACGCGTATGTTCGCAATAGTTTGTCAATTGTCTACGAGTGCTTACCCCCTTTTGAATGCTTCCAAGCACATTCTTCATGAGATGACCCTTCGTAGAGAGCTTGGATGCAATCTTGGCGGCACGACGCTCCAATTCCTCCTCGGGGGTGAGTTGAGGAGCGGTCACTTGATCATCTTGAGCGCCGTCATGAGCTTGTTCTTGATCTTGAGCTTGTTGTTGATCTTGAACTTGCTCGGAGGAGAGAACTTGACCTTGGGCATCACTTGGTGACTGAGCACCATCTTGAGGTTGATCTTGCCCTTGGTCATGTTCATGAGGTTGAGGGCTGTCGGTGTCAAAACCGGCAAATCTCGGGTAGGGTGTCCCGAACTGTGCGTCTAGGCGGATGGTAACAGGAGACAAGGGACACGATGTTTTTACCCAGGTTCGGGCCCTCTCGATGGAGGTAAAACCCTACTCCTGCTTGATTAATATTGATGATATGGGTAGTATAAGAGTAGATCTACCACGAGATCAGAGAGGCTAAACCCTAGAAGCTAGCCTATGGTATGATTGTTGTTCGTCCTACGGACTAAAACCCTCCTGTTTATATAGACACGAGAGAGGGCTAGGGTTACCGAGTCGGTTACAATGGGAGGAGATCTGCATATCCGTATCGCCAAGCTTGCCTTCCACGCCAAGGAAAGTCCCATCCGGACACGGGACGAAGTCTTCAATCTTGTATCTTCATAGTGTAGGAGTCCGGCCAAAGGTTATAGTCCGGCTATCCGGACACCCCCTAATCCAGGACTCCCTCAGTAGCCCCTGAATCAGGCTTCAGTGACGACGAGTCCGGCACGCAGATTGTCTTCGGCATTGCAAGGCGGGTTCCTCCTCCGAATACTTCATAGAAGATTTTGAACACAAGGATAGTGTCCGGCTCTGCAAAATAAGTTCCACATACCACCGTAGAGAGAATAATATTTACACAAATCCAATCTCTTGGCGTGATCGCAGCGTGACACCCTGCGCTGCCAAGCCTTTATTTGAATCGTTTCTTGTCCCACCTCGGTAGCGTTTAGCGAGGCGGTTTCCTTGGCACGTCTTGTCGAGCAGAGATCATGTCCCTTATTCGGGATTCTCATCAATACGGCGTGGGTAACCCAACCGTGCCATTAATTACGGCGCTTGGGAGATAAGCGAGTTTTACCAGGCTGGTGGGGGCACGTAGTTTCGTCCGCCCATATAAGGGGATAAGGATCCACCTTTTTCATCTACGCCTTCTTCCTCCTTTGCTTATCCATTTTCATGCACTCGAGCTCCAGCGCCCAAGTCCGCACATCCCACCCCAACCTTCTCCAGCCATGTCCGGAGCGGGAGGCAAGTGGATGGTCTCCTCCGTTACGGAGGGGCACATCAAAAAGCTGAGGAAAGCCGGATACTTGTCCAACGACATCGCGCACCGGCTCTCAGATGAGGGGCAGCTCATCCCCACCCCTAGGCCCCATGAGAGGGTGGTGTTCCTCACCCATTTCCTCCGCGGACTAGGTTTCCCACTTCACCCATTTGTCTGGGGCCTAGATTTCCATGATATGGCCCCGAACTTCATCCTCAACATCTCGGCGTTCATCGTCGTGTGCGAGGCCTTCCTCTGCATCCAGCCCCACTTCGGCTTATGGCTGAAGACCTTCAATGTCAAGCCGAAGGTAGTGGGTGGCCGCTAAGCGGAGTCTTGGAGGTGCCATGGTGGGCAAGATGCCCAGCGTCCTATGGCTCGAGGGCTCCTTCGTAGAGACCATAAAGGGGTGGCAATCGGGGTGGTTCTACATCACCGAGCAGCGTGACCCTGAATGGGCAAGTGGCCCCAATTCGATCTGGCATCCCCACGGCTCACTTCACGGAAAGAGAAGGGCTGTCATGGGAGTAGTCGGAAGAGCTGGCTGGACTCCAAACCTGCGTCCAAAACCTGGTGAGCAAGAAGCTCAAACTCGTCAACGTAGTCCAGTTCATGCTCATCCGTCGGATCCTCCCGTGCCAACAACGGGCTTTCAGCTTGTGGGAGTTTGATCCGGCACATCACCGAACCCTGAGCAGACTCTTTGACACTACGCACGAAGACGCATGGAAGGTGCTATTCAAGGGCGCCAAGGCTCCCGCATCCGCTACCGAGGATCGCGGATTCAGCGTGCAGCATCAAGCCAACGCGGTAAGCTATTTTACCCTTTACGGGATACTTGTTTTTCATCATTTGACTCTATGCGGGATCTAAACTCCCTTACCTTTGATAGGATTGGCAGAAGACGTCCGGGCAGATTGACTGTCCGGCTCCCTTGCCCGAAGACCCAGCGGACGCCCGCTAGACGAGGCTGCTGGTTCCGGCACCTTACGTGGTGCCAGAGAAGAAGGCCAAGAAGAAGGCCACGGGAACTCGAAAGAGTTCCCGGCGCCTGGTGGTGTCGGACTCATCGTTCGATGACTCCGAGGCGGACTCCTCCCATGAAAATGAGGAGGAGGAAAGAGAGGTCTCTCCCCCAGCGGGGGGAGAGAAGAAAACAGGAAGGCCACCGCCCCAACTGGGGGGTTGAGGGTCTAAGAAGGGGAGGACCCTTCCTCCGGACTACTCCACCAACGCCGACGACAGCAAAGAGGAGTGGCCATCCAGGGCCAAGCCCCTGGCAAAATCGTAAGTATCCGGATACCAGAATAACTCATGGAACTCCTTTGTTGCACAGTATCTTCTGACGCCGAATATAATCATGCAGTCCGCCCCGAGCCCAGGTCGGCGTGTCGTCGAGCGGCTCCTTAAGCTCGTCAGATGTGAATAGCACTTCACTTCCGGCCGCCTCCTCCCCTCGCGCCGCGGACGATGTCGAGGTGGAGTCCCAAAAGGGTCCAAGCCAGGAGGAGGTGGTCCTGGAGGCACCGCAAGGCGACCTCCCGGACTCCAGGCGCAAAGGGGACAAAACCCCCAAGGGCTCCAAGTCTGGCCCTGGGCCGGACACCACACCGGAACCTTCAGTGGTTCCGAGTCCGGCAGTGGCGCCCAAGTAAGAAGGGAAGCCTAAGACACGGTGACCTCCATCCAACGGAGGCACGGATAATCTGCTTGGAGGTGCTTAACGGCGCCTCCATCGACGAGGAGCACCGCACTATTATGAGTGCGGTGATCCGAAGGTTCGATCCGCCAAGAGCGGGCTGGATGAATCTGTGCCCGACCTTCTAATAGGCTTTGAGGTATGTATTTAAGATATGTAAAAATATTACCGCATAGATTGTAGCCTGATGCTCAGTTTGGTGTTAGGAAAGAAAAGCCGGGCCGAGGATCTAAAAGATATCTGAGGAGTCTAAAATAAGTATGTCAATATGGGAATGCAGGCGCGCTGCGACCTCTGCCAGACCGCTCATGGAGGTCGATGCATTGAAGCGAGCCTCGGCGGTCCTAGAACGAGCTCGGCCTTGCCAAGAAGCAGCTCGAGGACAAGGAAGGTAAGTAATACCTTATGTAAGTGTATAAAAAAGATGTGGTTGCAAAAAATGACTGGACCAACGTGAGTATTACAGGGGCCACAACCCAGGTGGCAACCCTGAAGGAAGCGTTGTCCAAGGCTGAAGAAAATGCGGCCGTGGAGCGTATCGAGCGAGAAAAGCAGGAGGCGCGGGTGGCGGAGGTGCAGCAAGAGCTCCAGGCTCTCGTGAAAAAACACGAGAGTTTGTAGCTTGACTCAAAGACTCGAGAGTCCGAGCTTGCCTCTGCCCTTGAGAGTGCCAAATCTGCCAAGGCTGAAGCCCAAAAAGCCCTCCAGGAAATTGAGGCGATGAAGAAGATGGCGGCGGGTAAGGCATTCTTTATGCAAAGAAAGCACGTGAAAGTGAATTACTTGTTACTTACCCGAGTCCGGAGCTCTCCAGAGCATTCGCAGATCTGCCCCTTGATGTGTCCGACGCTGCCGCCTACTACCGCCCGAGGAGGGAGCTCGACGGAGAAGGTGTTCGGTCTCAATATCTTTGAGGCGGACACCAGTGCCCTTGAGAGACCAGCTGAAGCAACTGGTGGAGCTCCACAAGGTGGCCGAACAGGCCATGAAGGGCCTTATAGTCCGGCTATAGCCTGGGGAGGTCATGCCTGGGAACTACTTTGGGCTGGTGAGGCGGCTGGTGGATGCCTGTCCACGGCTTGAAGTCTTCAAGCGCTCCTTATGCATCGAAGGCGCCCGTAGGGCTCTTGCCCGTGCTAAAGTGCACAGGGGCAAGATGGATGCTGAGAAGCTGGTGACAGATGGGCTACCGCAGGGCAAGGAGCATCGCAAGCCCGAGATGTATTATGAGGCGTCTGAAGGTGCCGCCTTGTGGCGGATGAATGTTCCAAGGATGTAATTTATGAGTAAACTCGCTCGTGTTATCCTGTGCGCTTAAAACTTGTTCATATGCGCTAAGCAACACTTTTTGAATTTAAAATATTACCTTCTGTGCGGCCGTTTATTAAATCTGAGAGATGGCGAGTCGTCAGCTTCTGCCCCCATGCCACGAGTGTTGGGATGTTCAGGATAAACCTGAGCGCTCTTGTTCCCATTCTTGTGTCCTTCGAGGGAGGCGCTCAGCACAACGAACAAGGTAATCGAACTATAATGCTTTATCACTCTCACTTAGCCATAGAATTCTATAATTTTAAATTTCGGCGAAGCCCCTAGTATTCGGAAGACCGAGTTCGGGGCGCTATCCATGCCTAGGCCAGACAAAGCCGGCTCCTCGCTCTAAGCGGCATAAGTATTTCGGGACTCGAAACCTCTCGAACAGCGACCAGCTCTCGCCCTATCATGATGGTCAGTTTTAGCTTTCTCTATTGAGGTGCTTAACCCAGCTCAACCGGGGCACAATCGCAGTAGTTCTCCCAGCGCTACCTTAGCGATATAACGGAACGTAAGGTACCAAAACATGGGAGCCGGGCAAACCCAACTATTGACCAAGACATGATTCGGAGCCGATGCATATAATGCTATAAGTTCGGGGTGCTGCACTCGTGAGAGTGTTCGGACTTCTCACACCATGTTCTGGGGTACTTAAGCCCCTGGTGTATTGGCCGTACCAAAGTGTACGGTTGCATAATGTCATAACTGAACATATTCACATAAAAAAGGAATGCAATAATAGACAAAAGCTATGTATTGTTTATTCGAAAAGGCTGCGGTAAAAGCAGAACGATACAAATAGTGCGATAAGCAAGAGATGGGACTATTTGACATGTCCCCCTCCAGGGGCGAGCTGCGGGATGGTATGTAAGATAGGTATTTAGCTCGTTATAGAGACCACCTTGACATTCGACGTAGCTTTCGCCTCCCCCGGCTGTTGCATCGTGTGTTGGCGATTGTATTGCGGACAGGCCTTCCGGAGAGTGGAGTCCTGAAAGTAAGAAAAAAATGACAAAATCGGGGAGCCCCTAGTGCGGTTGAGCTGCATTTTGGGCATGCCGTGGTCGCGCCTCCCCTATGCCTATGGTATTTCCATAGCGTAATTATGTCGCCGTAGTACTGGTTTCGCAATTCGCGAGGGCTGGGGTTGGGGCCGCATTGCTCTGCTGTGCTCGGGCGTGCGAGCGGTCTTGTTGTAGGTTACTCGGGCGCTTTGCGGTGTCCGGACGTTTAATAGCAGGCGGAGAATTGCCTTGAGAGGCTACCTTTTACTTCCGCCGCTTAGGGACGCCGTATGCTCCTCCGTTCGGAGAAGGCGTTCGGTGTTCCATTGACCGTAATGACTCCTCAAGGGCCTGGCATCTTGAGCTTGAGGTATCGTGGTGCGGCACCGCATTGAAATTTGCAAATGCGGTTCGTCCGAGCAGTGTGTGATAGCCACTGCGGAACGGGACTATGTCGAAGATTAACTCCTCGCTTCGGAAATTATTCGGGGATCCGAAGACCACCTCAAGTGTAACTGATCCTGTACAGTTGGCCTCTACACCTGGTATGACGCCTTTAAAGGGCGTCTTTGTGGGTTTAATCCTTGAGGGATCTATGCCCATTTTTCGCACTGTATCCTGATAAAGCAGGTTCAGGCTGCTGCCGCCATCCATAAGGACTCTAGTGAGGTGAAATCCGTCAATGATTGGGTCTAGAACCAATGCGGCGAATCCGCCATGGTGGATGCTAGTGGGGTGGTCCCTTCGATCAAAGGTGATCGGGCAGGAGGACCATGGGTTGAACTTTGGGGCGACTGGCTCCAACGCATATACGTCCCTGAGTGCACGCTTCCGCTCCCTTTTGGGTATGTGGGTTGCGTATATCATGTTCACCGTCCGCACTTGTGGGGGAAGCCCTTTTGTTCCCTATTGTTCGGCGGCCCTCCTCCTCGTCATCGCTATGCAGCCCCTTGTCACTGTTTTCGGCATTTAACTTTCCTGCCTGCTTGAACACCCAACAATCCCTGTTGGTGTGATTGGCTGTAAGGGAGTCCTGGATTAGGGGGGGTTCGGATAGCCGGACTACCATCATCAGCCGAACTATCATCTGCCGGACTATCATCATCGACCGGACTCCAAGACTATGAAGATACAAGATTGAAGACTTCACCCCGTGTCCGGATGGGACTTTCCTTGGCGTGGAAGGCAAGCTTGGCGATACGGATATGTAGATCTCCTACCATTGTAACCGACTCTATGTAACCCTAGCCCTCTCCGGTGTCTATATAAACCGGATGGCTTTAGTCCGTAGGACTACAATCACAACAACCCTTACAATCATACCATAGGCTAGCTTCTAGGGTTTAGCCTCCTTGATCTCGTGGTAGATCCACTCTTGTAAACATCCACAATATCAATATCAATCAAGCAGGACGTAGGGTTTTACCTCCATCAAGAGGGCCCGAACACAGGTAAACATCGTGTCCCTTGTCTCCTGTTACCATCCGCCTAGACGCACAGTTCGGGACCCCCTACCGAGATCCGCGGTTTGACACCGACATTGGTGCTTTCATTGAGAGTTCCTCTGTGTCGTCGCCGATAGGCTTGATGGCCTCTTCAATCGACAACAACGTAGTCCTGGGCGAGACTTTTCTCCCCGGACAGATCTTCGTATGCGGCGGCTTCGCACTGCGTGCCAATTCACTTGGCCATCTGGAGCAGATCGAAAGCTTCGCCCTGGCCGTCGGTCAGGTTTGGAAACCCTAAACTTCACGGCCGATATCCGCGGGGACTTGATCCTCGATGGATCTGAGCCACGGCTGAGCGTGCAGCGCTGTCACGATGGGCATGACCTAACTCGCCACGGACAACACCTTGAGGTCGCATTTAATCCGCTCCGACTCATAGTCCGGAGCCGATCGCTCGGATCGAGGGCGGATGGCTGGACACCGCCCGGGAGCTGCAACTTCTACGGCGATGGAGCGAACACTTACCTTGTCCCGCATAAAACCATGACTCCGAGGTGCGGACTCCTGCGGACTACGGACCTCCTGCGCCCTTGCGGCCGCCGAATCCGATTGGCGCCCGATCATGGAATTCACCGCTGCGGACATCTTTCAGCATTCGCCCTTCGGCGATATCATAAATTCACTGAAGCATCTCTCGCTATCCGGAGAGCCCTGGCCGAACTACGGCCAGGACGGTTGGGACGCGGACGACGAAGAAATTCAGATCCCACCCACCACCCACTTCATAGCCACCGTCGGCGACTTAACCGGCGTGCTCGACTACGACCAAGACATCGACGGTATGGGCGACGATGCGGAGACTACCAAGAACCAGCGCCTACGAGACACCGGAAGACCACCTCGTCATCGACATATACATGGTGGATGCCCCAAAAGATGGGGACGGCGAAGAAGCAGCGGAGGCCGATTCCTTAAAGAAACAGCCCAAGCGCCGACGTCAGCGGCGCCGCTCTAAATCCCGCCACGGCAAGAATGGAGATTCCGGCACAGGAGATAATAACACCCCATAAAGTGCCGAAGACAACTCCCTCCAGCACGATCCAACGCTGGAGGAGGCGGAAGCAAGCCCTCAGGAGAGGGCGGCAGACGAAGAGGTCGAGGATGACAATTACTTACCTCCCTCTGGAGACGAGGCAAGCCTCGGCGACGATGAATTCGTCGTGCCTGAAGATCCCATCGAACAAGAGCATTTCAGACGCAGGCTAACGGCCACAGCAAACAGCCTAAAGAAAAAGCAGCAACAGCTTCAAGCTGATCAAGACCTACTGGCCGACAGATGGACCGAGGTCCTCGCGGCCGAAGAGTATGAACTCGAACGCCCCTCCAAAAGTTACCCAAAACGCAAGTTGCTCCCCCGATTAGAGGAGGAGGCATACAAACCTACATCACCAGTGCACAATACGGCAGACCGACCACCTCGTGGCCGCGATAGAGAGGCGTGCAAGCCCTCCACCAAAACCGTACCCCGGCATCGCTCAAAAAGTAGGAAGCCATGGGGGAATGCGCCGGACTTGCGAGATATATTGGAGGACAAGGCAAGACAATCCAGATCTATCTATGGATCACGTGGACGCCCCACGACCCACGCATTTAATACCGTCGCACGGATACAACTACTCCGCCGGGCCGAACACAGCAGACAACGCTCTCTTGAGCTACGCCGCAATATTGCTCAATCTGAGGCGCCGACACCCACTATGCTTCATCGACGAAGTAATGGATCATCAAATCCTGAAGGGTTCAAACCCGTTAATATCGAATCTCACGATGGCACAACAGACCCAGCGGTTTGGATTGAGGATTATCTTCTCCATATACACATGGCCCGGCGGCGCATCTTCACGCCATCAAATATCTCCCGCTCAAGCTTAAAGGACCAGCTCGGCGTTGGCTTAACAGCCTGCCCGCAGAGTCAATTGATGTTGGGAAGACCTGGAAGCCGCATTCCTCGACAACTTGGAGCACGCGCAATGCGACCACCGGACGCAGATGACCTAAGCCACATAATCCAGCAGCCGATGAATCGCCGTGCAATTTTGGACACGGTTCTTAACAAAGAAAAATCAAATCGCCGACCGTCCGGATGCAGAGGCACTCGCTGCCTTCAAACATAACATCCGCGACGAGTGGCTGGCCCGCACCTAGGACAGAGAAGCCGAAATCCGTGCAGCCCTCACATCCCTCATGACCCGCTTCGTGCGGGAGAGGATAGCTGGCTCGTTCGCAGAATAACACCCTCAAAAAAACGCTGGCAGTCCGGATACCAAGGACCGCAATGGCAGGTTGCGTCGAAACAAAAACAAACGCCGCATTAACGGCGACAAAGCAATGAGGATCTGACGGTCAACGCCGGATTCGAGGCTCCAAACCCGTCAACGAAAGAAGCCATTCAAAAGAACCACTCCGGGCCCGTCCAATTTGGACCGAATACTCGACCGCTCTTGTCAAATACATGGAACCCCCGAAAAGCCAGCTAACCACACCAACAGAGATTGTTGGGTATTCAAGCAGGCAGGGAAATTAATCGCCGAAAATAGTGACAAGGGGCTACACAGCGATGACGAGGAAGAGACCCGGCCGCCGAACAACAGAGGATAAAAGGGATTCCCCCCTCAAGTTCGGACGGTAAACATGATATACGCAACGCATATTCCCAAGAGGGAGCGGCAGCGTGCACTAAGGGACGTATACGCGATGGAGCCAGTCGCCCCAAAATTCAACCCATAGTCCTCTTGCCCGATCACTTTCGATCGAAGAGACCATCCGACCAGTATCCGCCATGGCGGATTCGCCGCATTGGTTTTAGACCCAATCATTGATGGATTTCACTCACGAGAGTCCCGATGGATGGCGGCGAGCTGAACCTGCTTTATCGGGATACGGCGCAAGATGGGCATAGACCCTTCAAGGATTAAACCTACAAGGACGACCTTTAAAGGCGTCATACCGTGTCGAGGCCAATTGTACAGGCTCGCCACACCGAAGTGGTCTTGGATCCCGGATAATTTCCAAGCGAGGAGTTAATCTTCGACATAGTCCCGTTCCGCAGCGGCTATCACGCTTTGCTCGGACGAACCACGTTTGCAAAATTCAACGCGGTGCCGCATTATGCATACCTTAAGCTCAAGATGCCAGGCCCTCGTGGAGTCATCACGGTCAACGGAAACACGGAACGCTCCTCCGAATGGAGGAACATACAGCGGCTCTCGTGGCGAAGTACGAGCAGCCTTTTATGAAATTCTCGAGTCCGGCCGTTAAGCGACCGGACACGACCAAACGCGCCGGAGCAACATAAACCAAGACCACAGCACGTTCGATTGCAGCGCCAGAGCAATGCGGCCCCAACCCCAGCCCTAGCAAAATTATAAGACAAACTCTCCACAGACATAATTACGCCGGAGATACCATGGGCATAGGGGAAGGGCACAAACCACAACAGACCCAGAGTGCGGTTCGACCACACCAGGGGCTCCCAAGTGTGTCGCTCTTTTTTCCTTTTCTCTTTTTTATACAAAACTCAGTCCGCGGCGAACCTGCGAACTCATGATGCACCAGCCAGGGAAGGACAAAGGTCACATTTAACACTCGTGTGGTCTCCATCACGAGCATTATATTTGTTAAATACAACATTCCGCTGCCTACCCTCGGAGGGAGACGCCTTTAATTCGCCCAATCCCTTGCTTTCCGCACTATTTGTATCATTCCGCATTGATAGCATATCTTCTCGAATAAAATGCATCACTTTTTGCCTATAATTGCATTACTTTATATATATATATATATATATATATATATATATATATATATATATATATATATATATATATATATATATATATATATATATATATATATATATATATATATATATATATATATATATATGTTCATATATTTACATGTTGCACCGTGCATCTTGGTACGCCAAATACACCAGGGCTTATGTCCTCCGCATTATGGTGTGATAAAGTCCGCACACTTTCACAAGTCGGCACCCGAACTTATAGCATTATATGAATCGGCTCGAATCATGTCTTGGGTCAATAGTTGGGTTTTCCGGCTCCCATGTTTGGCACCTTACGTTCCGTTCTATCGGCTAAGGTAGACTGGGAGAACCACTGCGATTGCGCCCCGGTTGAGCCGGGTTAACGCCTCGATGGAGAAAGCTAAAACTGACCGACATGATAAGGCGAGAGACTGGTCGCTGTTCGAGAGGTCCTTTCGGGTCCTTAAAGACCTACGCCGCTTCGAGCGAAGTTCCGGATTATGTCCGATGAAGGCGTGGATAGCGCCCCAATTCGGTCTTCGAATACTAGGGGCTTCACGAAATTTAAAATTATAGAATTCTATGGCTAAGTGAGAGTGTTCAAGCACTATAAGTCCGGTTGCCTTGTTCGTTGTGTTGGCGCCTCCTAGATGGACCCAAAATGGGAACAAGAGTGCTCAAGTTTATCCCGAACACCCCAGCACTCGTGGCATGGGGGCTGAAGCCGACGACTTGCCATCTCTCAGATTTAATAAACGGCCGCACAGAAGGTAATATTTTAAATTAAACAAGCGTTGCTTAGCGCATATGAACAAAGTTTTCAGCGCACAGGATAACACATTGCGAATTCACTAAAAAATTACATCTCGGGGTCACTCATCCGCAATCTTGCGGGCACCCTTCAGGACAGCCTTATAGTAAATTTCGGGCGTATGATGCTCCTTGCCCGCTGGTGGCGCGTCAGTGATTAGCTTCTCCGCATCCAGCTTGCCCCAATGCACCTTTGTGCGGGCAAGGGCCCGACGAGCACCTTCAATACAGGCGGAGCGCTTGATAACCTCCACCCAGGGGCATGCATCCACCAGCCGTCGCACGAGGCCGAAGTAGCTCCCAGGCATGGCCTCTCCAGGCCACAGCCGGACTATGAGGCCCTTCATGGCCTGCTCGGCCACCTTGTGAAGCTCGACCAGCTGCTTCAGCTGGTCGCTAGGGGGCACCGGATGGCGGCCTCAAGATCTCGAGACCGAAGACCTTCTCCGTTGAGCTCCCTCCTCGGCTCGGTAGAATGCGGCGGCATCGAGACACGCCGCGAGGCAGATCTGCAAACGCCTACGAGAGCTCGAATTCGGGTAAGTAACACGTAATTTACATTCACATGCTAGCTTTACATGAAAAATGCCTTACCCGCCGCTATCTTCCTCATCAACTCAATCTCCTGAAGGGACTTATGGGCCTCGGCTCTCGAAAGGGCCTCGGCCTTGGCGGTTTTGGCACTTTCGAGAGCCGAGGCAAGCTCGGACTCTCGAGTCTTTGAGTCACGCCCAAATTCTCATGCTTTTCCATGAGAGCCACGGAGCTCTTGCTGAACCACCGCCACCCGCGCCTCCTGCTTTTCTCGCTCTGCCTGTTCCGTGGCGCATTGTGTTCGTCACAGACACGGCCTCCTTCAGGGTCGCCACCTCGTTCGTGGCCCCTGCAGTACCCATGTTATCCTTGTTATTTTTTTTGCAACCTAAATCCTTTTCTATAAGGTACAAATTCAAAGTAGTGTTACTCACCTTCTTTGTCTTGGAGCTGCTTCCTGGCGTGGTCGAGCTCTTGCCCGGACCGCTCGAGCTCCTGCTTCAACGCACCGACCTCCGCAGTCAGTGCGGCAAAGGTCAGCAGCGCACCTGCAACCCATATTGACATAATTTTTTAGCAACCCTGCGTATATCTTTTTTCAGATCCTCAGTCCGCTTTTCTTTCGAACACCGAACCGAGCATCGGGGCTACTGTCTATGCGGTATTACATTGCATATTTTAACTTCTTACCTCAAAGCGATAGAAGGCTATGCGAAGCCGGTCAGCCCGCCCTTGGCGAGCTGCACCTTCAATCACCGCACTCATAATAGTGCGGTGTTCTTCCTCGATGGAAGCGCTCTGCAGCGCCCAAAAATTGCCAGCGCCTCGGTTGGACGGAAGCCGCCGGCTTCACGGTCTTGCCCGCCTTCGAAGGGAGGGGCGGCGGACTCGGAACCACTGCGGGTTCTTGTAGGAGTCGGCGCAAAGTCCGAGAGGACGCCTTGTGGCGCCCGGGCCTCCCCGATGGGTCCCTTCTTAGGTTCCCACCTCGGCGTCCTCGGTGTCACGAGGGGTGGAGGCGGTCGGGATGGAGTCTACATCCGACGGAGCCAACGACCCGCTCGAAGAAGCGGGGAGATCATCACTGGCCGGACTGCAGGCAGTATGCGGCATTAGAATAACACTATGTGACGCAGAAAAAGAAATTATAAATCATTCAGGAATCCGGATACTTAGGATCTCGCCAGAGGCCTGGCCCTTGAAGGCCATTCTTCCTCGCCAACGTTAATGTTGGCGGAGCTGTCCGGGGGAATAGTCCTTCCCCTCTTGGACCCGTCGGCCTCCCCTGTTGGGGAAGCCTTCCTCTTCCTCTCTCCCTCCTCTGGGAGAGAGTCCTCTTCCTCCTCCTCATTTTCGTGGGAGGAATCCGCCCCGGAGTCGTCGGACACCTGAAAACGGGCACTCTTTCGAGCACCCATGGCCTCCTTCTTGGCCTTCTTCTCCGGCACCACGTGCGGTGCCGGAACCAGCAGCCTCGCTAGACGAGCATCTACTGGGTTTTCTGGCATAGGAGCCGGTCAGGTAATCTGCTCCACCTTCCTCATCCAGTCCTGTCAAAGGAAAAGGGGAAATTAAAGCCCGCATAGAGTCAAACTATGAGAAACAAGTGTCCCGTAAAGGGGTAGAATCACTTACCTCGTCGACCGGTGCATGGCGAAATCCGCGATCTTGATCGCGGCTGGGAAACCGGCGCCTTGAACAGCACCTTCCAGCGCCAGACGTTGTGTCGAAGAGCTTGTTCAGCGCCTGGTGCTGTTCCGGATCGAACTCCCATAAATTAAATGCCCGCTTTTGGCATGGGAGAATCCGGCGGACGAGCATGACCTGGACCACGTTAACCAGCCTGAGCTTCTTCACCAGCTTCTTGATACAGGCTTGGAGTCCCGTCAGCTCCTTAAAACTACCCCACAGCAAGCCCTTCTCTTTCCAGGAGGTGAGGTGCGTGGGGATACCAGATCTAAACTCGGGGGCCGCTGCCCATTTAGGGTCACGCGGCTCGGTGATATATAACCATCCCGATTGCCACCCCTTGACGGATTCCATGAAGGCCCCTTCGAACCAAAGGATGTTGGGCATCTTGCCCAACATGGCGCCTCCGCACTCCGCTTGAGTGCCCTTCACTACCTTCGGCTTGACATTGAAGGTCTTGAGCCACAAGCCGAAGTGGGGCTGGATGCAGAGGAAGGCCTCGCACACAACGATAAACGCCGAGATGTTGAGGATGAAGTTCGGCGCCGGATCATGGAAATCCAGGCCGTAGTAGAACATGAGCCCCGAACAAAGGGATGTAGTGGAAAGCCCAGTCAGCGGAGGAAGTGGGGAAGAAAGACGACCCTCCCATGGGGTCAGGGGTGGGGATGAGCTGCCCCTCGTTGGGCAGCGGTCTGTGATGTCGCGGAAAGGTATCCGCGCCGCGCAGTTTAGCGATGTGCTCCTCCTTAACGGTGGAGGCCAACCATTTACCTCCCGCTCCGGACATGGTCGGAGAAGGTTGAGACGAGATGCGCGAACTTGGGCGCTGGAGCTCGTCTTGTGCGGAGATGGATAAGCAAAGGAGGAAGAAGGCGTGGGTGAGAAGGTGAATCCTTATCCCTTATATGGGCGGGCGAAGTCTTACGCGCCCCCACCGGCCTGGTAAAACTCGCTTATCTCCCAAGCGCCACCATCAATGACGCGTTGGGTTACCCACGCCGTATTGATGAGAATCCCGGATTAAGGGGAAACACGATCTCCGCTCGACAAGACGTGCTAAGAAACCGCCGCTAAATGCGCTTGAGGTGGTAAAGTAAAAACAATTCGAGTAATGGCTTGGTAGTGGTGTGACGTCATGCCACGGAAAACGTCAGCAGATTGAACTTGTGTATATATATTACTATTCTCTCTACGGTGGAATGTGGAATTTATTTTGCAGAGCCGGACACTATCCTGGTGTTCACAATCTTCTATCATTTGAAGGAGGAACCCGCCTTGCAATGCCAAGCAATATACACGCCGGACTTATCGTCATTGAAGCCTGGTTCAGGGGCTACTGAGGGAGTCCTGGATTAGGGGGTGTTCGGATAGCCGGACTACCATCATCACCGAACTATCATCCGCGGGCTATCATCATCGATCGGACTCCAAGACTATGAAGATACAAGATTGAAGACTTCACCCGTGTCCGGATGGGACTTTCCTTGGCGTGGAAGGTAAGCTTGGCGATACGGATATGTAGATCTCCTACCATTGTAACCGACTCTATGTAACCCTAGCCCTCTCCGGTGTCTATATAAACCGGATGGCTTTAGTCCATAGGACTACAATCACAACAACCCTTACAATCATACCATAGGCTAGCTTCTAGGGTTTAGCCTCCTTGATCTCGTGGTAGATCCACTCTTGTAAACATCCACAATATCAATATCAATCAAGCAGGACGAGGGTTTTACCTCCATCAAGAGGGCCGAACCAGGTAAACATCGTGTCCCTTGTCTCCGTTACCATCCGCCTAGACGCATAGTTCGGGACCCCTACCGAGATCCGCCGGTTTTGACACCGACAGGTTGGTTTTTCGGGGTGCCGTATCCGCACAAGCGATCGAGTATTCGGTCCAAACTGGGACGGTCCCGAGTATTTCTTTTAAATGGCTTTTTCCACGACCGGTTTAGAGCCTCGAATCCGCATTAACGGTCATATCCTCAGCATTGTCGCCGTTAATGCGGCGCTTGTGCTTGTTGCGACGCGACCGCCATTGCTATCCTTGGTATCCGAATTACGTGGCTCTTGGTCATGTTATTACTACGAGCTAGCCAGCTGTCTTCTCCATGCAAAAGCGGGTCATGAGTGTTGTGAGGGCTGACATGGATTTCGGCTTTTCCTGTCCTAGGTGCCGGGCAAGCCACTCGTCACGGATGTTATGTTTGAAGGCTGCAAGGGCCTCGTGATCCGGACAATCGACTATTTTATTTTTCTTGGTTAGGAACCGTGTCCGTAATTGTCCGCCGATTCCTCGCTGCTGAATTATGTGGCTTAGGTCATTGGTGTCCGGTGGTCGCATATAGGTGCCCTGGAAATTGTCGAGGAATGCGGCTTCCGTGTCCTCCAAAGCAACCAATTGACTCTGCTGGCAAGCTGTTAAGCCAATGCTGAGTTGGTCCTTTAAGCTTGAGTGGGAGGTATTTGATGGTGTGTAGATCATCACCGCGGGCCATGTGGATATGAAGGAGATAATCCTCGATCCATACCGCAGGATCTGTTGTGCCATCGTATGATTCGATGTTTACGGGTTTGAAACCCTCGGGGATTTGATGATCCATTACTTCATCTATGAAGCATAGTGGGTGTGTGACGCCTCTGTAATGGGCTATATCACGACGTAGCTCAAATGAGCTTTGTCTACTGTGTTCGGCCCAGCCGGATTTGCCATATCCGGCATGATGGTTATCGTCACGTGTCGTGGGGCGCCCACGCGATCCGTAAATCGATCTTGTTTGCCTTGCCTTGTCCTCCAATATATCTCGCAGGTCTGGCGTGTTTCCCGTGCCTTGCTATTTTTTGAGCGACGCCGGGGTGCGGCTTGAGTGGAGGGCCGAGAGGCCTCTCTGTCGCGGCCACGAGGTGGCCGGTCGATCGCGTCGTGCGTTGGTGATGTAGGTTTAGGTGCTTCCTCCTCTAATCGGGGTAGCAGTCTGCGCTTTGGGTAGCTCTTGGAGGGGCGTTCGAGTTTGTACTCTTCGGCCGCAAGGACTTCAGTCCATCTGTCGGCTAGCAAGTCCTGGTCAGCTCTAAGCTGTTGCTGTTTTTTCTTGAGGCTGCTCGCCGTGGCCATAAGCCTGCGTTTGAAATGCTCTTGTTCAACGGGATCCTCAGGCACGACAAATTCGTCGTCGTCGAGGCTTGCCTCGTCTTTGGAGGGAGGCATGTAATTATCGTCCTCTACCTCTTTGTCTGCCGCTCTCTCATGAGGGCTGGCTTCTCCATCCTCCTGTGCTGAATCCTGCTGGAGGGGGTTGTCTTCGGCACTGTCTGGGGTGTTATTATCTCCCGTGCCGGAATCGCCGTTTTTGCTTTGGCGGGATTTAGAGCGGCGCCGCTGACGCCGGCGCTTAGGCTGCTTCTTGGAGGGGTCATCCTCCGTTGTTCCATCGCCATTCCCTTCTTTTGGGGTGTCCACCATGTATATGTCATATGACGAGGTGGCCTTCCAGTGCCTTATAGGCGCTGGTTCTTGGTCGTCTCCTGCATCAGCGTCCATACCGTCGATGTCTTCGGAGTTGAAGTCGAGCATGTCAGTTAAATCATCGACAGTGGCTATGAAGTGGGTGGTGGGTGGGCTTTGAATTTCTTCGTCGTTCACATCCCAACCTTGCTGACCATAGTCCGGCCAGGGCTCTCCTGATAAAGAGAGAGACTTTAGTGAATTCAGGATGTCGCCGAAGGGCGAGTGCTGAAAGATGTCCGCGGCGGCGAACTCCATGATCGGCGCCCAATCGGATTCGATTAGGCGGGCGCTGAAGGTTGGAGTCCGGAGAGGAGTCCGGCACCTTGGAGTCACGAGCTTCGCAAAGGACAAGGCTGGTGTTCGGCTCGATCGCCGTAGAGATTGCAGCCCCCGAGGTGGTGTCCAGCCACCCGTCCTCGACTGGCGCAGTCGGCTCCGAGCTAAGGGTCGGAGCGGACAATGGTGCGGCCTTCAAGGCACTGTTCGGCGGCAGAGCTAGATCATGCCCATCGTGGCAAAGGCGGCGCGCTTCGGCCGTGGCTCGAACCCATCAAAGATCAAGTCTCCGCGACGCCACCGTAGTTCAAACTTCCAAATCTGACTGATGGCGGGCGAGCTTTCGATCTGCTCCAGATGGCTGCTTAATTGGCCCGGAGTGCAAAGCCGCCGAATCTGAAGATCTGTCCGGGGAGAAAAGTCTCACCCTGGACCGCATCATTCTTGATGATCGAAGGAGCCATCGGGCCTAAAGGTGACGGCACAGAGGAACTCTCAATGAAAGCACCAATGTCGGTGTCAAACTGGCGGATCTCGGTAGGGAGTCCCGAACTGTGCGTCTAGGCGGATGGTAACAAGAGACAAGGGACACGATGTTTTTACCCAGGTTCGGGCCCTCTCGATGGAGGTAGAACCCTACTCCTGCTTGATTAATATTGATGATATGGGTAGTACAGGAGTAGATCTACCACGAGATCAGAGAGGCTAAACCCTAGAAGCTAGCCTATGGTATGATTGTTGTTCATCCAACGGACTAAAACCCACTAGTTTATATAGACACCAGAGAGGGCTAGGGTTACATAAAGTCGGTTACAATGGGAGGAGATCTACATATTCGTATCGCCAAGCTTGCCTTCCACGCCAAGGAAAGTCCCATCTGGACACGGGACGAAGTCTTCAATCTTGTATCTTCACAGTCCAGGAGTCCGGCCAAAGGTTATAGTCCGGCTATCCGGACACCCCCTAATCCAGGACTCCCTCAAGGGCCTTCACTTTGTTCTTCGGAAGCATGTGGGTCTCGGGTTGGTGATAGTTCCACTTGAGTGGAACATTATCCTTCTCCTTCGGCCACAAGGGGTTCCTCACTGGGTAGGATATGACCAACACCCATTCTTCTTATGGCTTGGGGAGGAATTTCATCACCTACATCACAAGTACCACTTTGCTCCACTTGGGAGCCGTTATTCTCATCAAACTCCACATTACACGTCTCCTCAATAAGGTCCGTGGACTTATTGAGAACACGGCAAGCTTGGGAGTTTGTAGCATAACCAACAAATATGCCCTCATGAGCTCTAGCCTCAAATTTAGACAAACGAACACCTTTCTCGAGAATGAAGCACTTACACCCGAACACCCGGAAGTACTAGAGGTCGGGCTTGTTACCGGTGAGAATCTCATATGGAGTCTGGTTCAAGCCCTTGCGGAGGTAGAGCCGATTTGATGCATGACACGTGGTGTTGATGGCTTCGGCCCAAAAGTTGTATGGAGACTTGAATTGTAGCGACCCGACCTCATATGGTCAAGTCTCTGTGCTTCAGTGTCATCCCTGGATCGGTAATGCTGACACACAAAGTACTCGAAGGATTTATAGCAGAGTAGCAATCAGACACTTATTACATCGAATGTCTCAGAAAAGAGAACTTATTACAATAAATATGGCTTAAGGCCATCTAATACGATAACAGCGGAAGGCTTGGAAGATAAAGTGAGTCCATCAACTCAAACGGCATAGCTGAGTGCATGACAACAACCTATCGCACCTTTACTCATTGTCTGAAAAGTCTGCAACATAATACGTTGCAGCCCGAAAACGGGTCAGCACATGGAATATGCTGGCAATGTAACACAGTGGAGCATTGAACAGATAAAAGCTATCACTACATGCATATATGGCTGGTGGATGCTCTAGGGTTATATGTTTTCGCGAAAAGCCAATTTTTTCCTACAACAAAGGAATAGATTTTATTTAACTATCATGGTAGTTGAAACATCATTGAGAAGCTACCTCCAACTCAATCCCAATTAAAAGTAATTATCAACCCAACATATTAAATTAGAGTGATGAGATACATTTGATAATTCAAGTACTAGATACTCAAGATTGTCCATAACCGGGGACACGGCTAACCATGATTAGATTGTACACTCTGTAGAGGTTTGCGCACTTCTCCCCACAAGACTCGATCTCCTCCATTGGATTTCCCGCACTACATGGTGTTGGAGAAATGGATGACCGAGACACAATCTTTCAGAAGCATTAACTCTAACCCCGGGTAGACAGTACCAGCCTACATCCCTCTACATCTGCTAGCCTACCACTGGAAGAGGTCATGCAACATACTCAACTATGCTAGAGCCCATAATAGCTTGTGGCTGCACATGGAAGTTTCTAGCATGAAATATCTCATGATCCCTTTGAGCCTTGGTGGCGAACCGTAGGATGATCACACGGATACCCCGGGATCTCCTAGGACAACAATGGATTCCCCAGGTGCCCAAACATGCAATCCACCCAGATGTGTATTGAAGTAGCCACCTTAAGTTGAACCACTAATTAAAAATCCCACATCTGTTATGGAAACACTCAAACCGAATCCACGTCTACGAGCATAGCATGGTAATAAGCATAACGTAAAAGTAACTCCCAAGGGTTTGATAATAAAACAGGTAACAGGTTCTACCTCATCAACTACTTCCCAATACCCACAAGTTAATCATATCCTAATCATACAGTGTTTGAGGATTGGAACTAATGTATAAAAACTGGGTATGAAAGGGGTATGATCAATGTGTTACTTGCCTTGCTGACGATCTGCAAAACCTAGTGACTCGTAGTAGCACGCTTCGCACTCTGGAAATTCTATCGCAAACAAACAATAACATACATAAGCAATCAATCAAAGATGCACGGGTAAAACTCAAATAACAAAATCTAACCATAAAGTTCAACTTAAGAACTCCGGTTTGCAAAAAGAATCATATCAAACAGAGCAACGAAACTCAAACTACGAAAGAAACAAGATCCGCTTACTAATCTAGACTAAAGTCAAATTTTACGGTACAAAAATCTTGTTCAAGTTGGTTAAGCAGAAAGAGGGCTTCGAGACGAAGATCTATGCGCTTTAATTGCCTGATTCCGATAAACGAGCGAAAAGATGCGCTAAAACGAAAATCAGATCAGTAATCACGATCGGAAATAATCACGAAAAATCCGAGAAAAAGAAAACTGACGAACAGGCTAACGAACGAACGTTCGCTGTCTGTGGCTAACATGCGAAAACCGTTCATTAAAATGAACGTACGGACGAACACCCGCTATTTAGCCGAACTGAAAAAAACCGATCTAAGAAAATAAAAAAACGAAACTAGGGTTTAAAAAAACCGAACGGTTTAAGCAGAAAAAACAGCGGCGGCGGCTACCAGCACCAAGGCGAGAGGTCCGGTGGGCGGCGCGGCTCAGCGGGCGGCGAGGCGAGGTTAGGCGGCGTCTCAATGGCGACGGCGGACGGCGGCGCGAGGCGGCGGGATCCGGCGGCGGGGCAATGGCGGCGGCTGCGCAGCGCGATTCCTGAGGCAGGGCGGCGGCTAGGGTTTCAGGTGGGCTAGCGGCGGCTGGGGGCTCGGGGTCTCGGGCTTTAAAGCTGGCCCGAGGAGTCCTGGCCGGTTACGGCCCGGAGTCGGTTGCGTGTTTATTTTTAAATTCCGACGTGCAGAAAAAGAATGAAAAGAAATACCAAACGGACACCAAAAATCCCGAAATAATTTTTCCCCGTCCCCTAAATATATGCCGGACAAGGTGAACATTTATTTGGGCCTATAAATCAATTTCAAAAAACGCGTATATTTCCTATGCAAATAAAATAGCTATAAAATCTGAATAAAATCAAATATTTGATTTTAATATTTTTCTTCCAGTATTCCATTTATTTTGGAGAAGACATATTATCTCCTCTCATATATTTTAATATGAAAATATTTTGGAGAGAAAAATAATTAAACCAAAGTGATCCTTGTTTTGATATTTGATAAAAAGTCAAATATGAAAAACGGTGAAATCCCCAACTCTCGAGGGTCCCTGAGTTGCTTAGAATTCCGAGGATCGCAAATCGAAATGCAATAAAATACGATATGCATGAATGATCTATGTATAACATTCCAAATTGAAAATTTGGGATGTTACAATCCTACCCCCCTTAAGATGAATCTCGCCCTCGAGATTCGGGTTGGCTAGAGAATAGGTGTGGGTGGTCTTTGCGAAGATCATCTTCTCGTTCCCAGGTGGCTTCATCCTCGGTATGGTGGCTCCACTGAACTTTACAAAACTTGATAACCTTTCTGCGAGTAGCTCGGCTGGCAAACTCAAGAATCTTGACAGGTTTCTCCTCATATGTCAAATCACTGTCCAACTGAATCACTTCCAGGGGCACTGTATCTCTCAGCGGTATACCGGCCATCTCTGCATGGCACTTCTTCAACTGGGAATCGTGAAACACATCATGTACTCCTGACAGTCCTTCAGGTAACTCCAACTTGTAGGCAACTTCTCCCATGCGTTCCAAGACTCGGTATGGTCCTACAAATCTTGGGGCTAGCTTTTTCTTCATCCCAAAATGCTTAACTCCTCGAAGAGGTGATACTCGCAGATACGCTCTGTCTCCGATTTCATAGACTAACTCCTTGCATTCTGAATCTCCATAACTCTTCTGTCGGGACTGGGCTACCTTCAGTCTATCCCGAATTAGCTTAACCTTCTCTTCAGATTCCCTAATCAAATCCGGTCCAAACTGCTGGCGGTCTCCAACTTCATCCCACATCAACGGTGTTCGGCATCTCCTTCCATACAGAGCTTCGAATGGTGCCATCTTCAAACTGGCCTGGTAGCTATTGTTGTATGAGAACTCCGCGTAGGGTAAATTGTCATCCCAACTAGATCCATAATCCAACGCACAAGCTCTCAACATGTCCTCCAGAATCTGATTGACTCTCTCGGTCTGTCCATCTGTCTGCGGGTGAAAAGTTGTACTGAACTCTAGCCTGGTTCCCAATGTCTGGTGTAACTGATGCCAAAACTTTGAAGTAAATTGTGTTCCTCTATCCGATACGATGGTCCCCGGAACTCCGTGCAGACATACGATCCTGTTCATGTATATCTTGGCCAACTTCGCACTCGTATAAGTGGTTTTCACTGGGATAAAGTGGGCTACTTTGGTCAAGCGATCCACTACTACCCAGATAGAATCATATCCTGATCGGATCTTGGGCAATCCGGTGATAAAATCCATGCCAAGTTTATCCCACTTCCATTCGGGTATCGGCATAGGTTGCAGTAATCCTGCTGGCTTCTGATGTTCTGCCTTTCCTCTCTGACATACATCACATATGGCTACATACTCAGCAATATCCTTCTTCATTCCGGTCCACCAGAAACACTCCTTCAAATCCAAATACATCTTGGTGTTCCCGGGGTGTATCAAGTATGGCGAGTCATGAGCCTCCTGAAGTATCAACTTCCTGATCTCTGCATTATTGGGCACATAAATGCGGTCCTCAAACCATAGGGCGTCGTGCTCATCCTCACGTAGACCTTTGGCCTTTCCTTTGCTCATTCTCTCTTTGATCTCAGCGATCTCCTTATCATTGTTCTGTGCTTCTCGAATCTTTCCCAACAATGTAGACTGAACTTCCATTGCTGCAACAAAACCTCTAGGGACTATCTCCAAACGTAGTTCCCTGAGTTCCTCGGCTAACTCCTTTGGCATCCCTTCGCTTACGAGGGTGTTTACATAACTCTTTCAGCTCAAAGCGTTTGCTACGACATTGGCCTTTCCTGGATGATAATGCAGCTTCATGTCATAATCCTTTATAAGCTCCAACCATCTCCTCTGCCTGAGGTTTAGCTCCTTCTGTGTGAAAATGTACTTCAAACTCTTATGATCCGTGTACACATCACAAGGTTTCCAATAAGGTAATTTCTCCAGGTCTTGAGCGCATGCACTACGGCTGCTAACTCTAAATTATGAGTAGCATAATTCAATTCATGTGGTCGAAGCTGTCGGGATGCATACGAAACAGCTCTTCTATCCCGCATAAGTACACCTCCAAGTCCTGAGCGTGAAGCATCGCAATACACTTGGAAGTCCTTGCACATATCCGGCAGAATCAACATTGGGTTGTAGTCAAACGTTTCTTCAACTCCTGAAAACCTGCCTCACATTCTTCCGTCCATTTGAATTTGGTACCTTTCTTCAATAACTCCGTCATGGGTTTCACAATCTTGGAAAAATTCTCAATGAATCTCCGATAGTATCTCGTGAGTCCAAGGAAACTGCGGATCTCGCTAACTGAGGTGGGTGCCAACCACTCAATGACTGACTGAACCTTGGTGGGGTCTACTGCTATACCTTCTCCTGATATAACATGTCCAAGGAATCCAACTTCCTTCAACCAGAACTCACATTTGCTGAACTTGGCATACAACTAATGTTCCCTGAGTTTCTCGAGAACTAAACGCAAATGCTCCTTGTGCTCCTCTTCATTCTTGGAGTATACCATTATATCATCAATGAACACCACAATGAACTTATCCAAAAATTCCATGAACACCTTATTCATCATACTCATGAAATAGGCAGGGGCATTGGTCAGTCCAAATGACATGACCGTATACTCATATAACCCGTACCTTGTGGTGAATGCTATTTTTGGTATATCCTACTCTCAAATCTTCAGCTGGTGATATCCTGATCGCAGATCGATCTTGGAAAACACTTTAGCTCCTTGCAGTTGGTCAAACAAATCATTGATCATCGGCAATGGGTACTTGTTCTTGATCGTTAATTCATTCAACGCACGGTAATCAACAACCATCCTTAAGGATCCATCCTTCTTCTCAACCAAGAGCACTGGTGCTCCCCACGGTGATGAACTTCTTCGAATGTAACCTTTCTCCAATAACTTCTTAATCTGCTTCTTGATCTCTTCTAGATCATTTGCGGGCATCCGGTATGGTCTCTTTGATATTGGCCCGGTGCCTGGCAACAGCTCTATTAAAAATTCAATATCTCGATCTGGTGGCATGCCTGGCAACTCCTCCGGAAATACATCCGGGTAATCCTTCGCTGCCGGCACTTCCTCCTGAACAACCCCCGTGAGAGAATTTACTTGCGTCCTCCTCGACGCATGCCTAGATACATACTTGATCCTTTTTCCCTCCGGGGTGGTGAGCAGAATTGACTTACTAGCACAATCAATGTTTCCTCCATACTTCGACATCCAGTCCATGCCTAATATCACATCCAATCCTTGTGAATCCAAAATTATTAGGTCTGACAGAAAAACATGGCTACCAATGGTTAAGGGTATCCGGTCGCACCATCGGCTGGCCATATACTCTGCTCCAGGTGAACTTACTAACAGGGGTGTCCTAAGGGCTAGGGTTGGCAACTTAAACTTGTCTACAAATCCCCTTGATATGTATGAATGCGATGCACCAGTATCGAAAAGAACAAGAGCGGTAAAAGACTTCACCAAAAACTTACCGATAACTGCATCAGGCTGCTCCTCAACCTCCTCCACGTTCACATGGTTCACTTGTCCCCTATTGAAAGGGTTGGGCTTCTTCCCAGCGCTTCATTGCCATTGCCGTTCTTTAATTCCGGACAATCGTTGGCGTAGTGCCCAGTCTTCCCGCACTTGAAACAAGTAATGTGACTTTGATCCTTCTTGGCGGGTGTGGATGGGTTAGAACGGTTCTGATTGCTGCCTGCTCCATTCCCGTTTCCATTCTTGGGGCCATTATGGTTGTGAGAACTTCCTCCATTGTGGTTGCGGCCTCCATGATTATGGACAAGTCCTCCCGAATTCGGGGTGAAACGAGGCTTCTGTTGGGATCCAGGATTGTACTTTCCCTGTCCATACTTCCTCTTGCGGCTCTCAATATGTTGCTGCTTCCCTTCAATCATAAGAGCCTTGTCTACCAACTCCTGGTAATTGTTGAATGTTGCCACCATCAACTGCATGCTCATCTCATCGCTCAGCCCTTCCATAAACTTCTCCCGCTTCATGTATCTCGTGGCCACATCATCGTGGGCATAACGAGATAGCTTACTAAACTCATCCACGCATCGAGCTCTGAGACGGTTTCCTGGCGTAAGTTGCGGAACTCATGCTTCTTCATGCTCATAGCTCCAGTTGAGACATGGGCTGTGCGGAATGCTTGCTGAAACTGGTCCCACGTAACGTTGGCTATGGGAAAAGTGGGTGTATAATTCTCCCACCATGAGGCTGCTGGTCCATCCAACTGTTGTTGTTGTTGTTGTTGTTGTTGTTGTTGTTGTTGTTGTTGTTGTTGTTGTTTTTGTTGTTGTTGTTGTTGTTGTTGTTGTTGTTGTTGTTGTTCTGGACTAATATCTGCATCAAGGCATTCTGCTGCTGGATCAACTGGGTGATCTCCGGTGGGAAGACAAATCCGGTGTCACGTCTCGGAGGCATCTGATGGGTTTAGAGGGGAGAGATTAGAATAGAAATGAGGTCTAGTGAGAAAGCACTACCCATATGCACATGATACAAACACAAACATATCACACCAAATCAATCAAGCAAGGGCATACAAACGGTCTAGAACTATCGTCAAAAGTGCTCGGACTACTACTATATACATGGGGAAATACTACTAATCATATGGTGGTCTACTAGAAATTTTTATCGGTGGAAGACTCCATGATGTCTGCTCCAGCTTCGTCTTCAAAGTCATCATCACTGTCGTCGGGGTCGGAGTCGGTATCGTCGATGATGATGTAGTTCTCCGGGCAAGTGGAATCGTCGGCATCTCCTCCTGGCGCGGGGTCTCCCATGAATACTCCAATCTTCTTTATCGTCGTCGTTCTTCTCTAATAGTGTCGTGATTTCCTCCTCATATCCATCGCGTGTAGACTTGAGTTCCTCTTCTAGCTCGGCGATCCTTGTCATCGCCTTCTTCAAATTTATCATGTCTGCACACATCTGGTTCTCCTGGCGTCGGATGTGCTGGTTTAACTCCTGGATGAAAGCTACAATGGACCTGTCCTTCCTAGTGTTGATCATCTCCCGTTGCTCATCTCGGCGTCCGCATATCTGGTAGATAGTATCTTTGAGATCCTTGTGGTAAACTTCGCCGATGCGTCCCATGGCGATGTGGGCTGCCATGCTCTTGCCTAGACCCCAGGTTGGGGCATCAAAGGAAAACTCTATGGGCTCAGTGACTGGCGTGAAAGTCCTTCCTGGAATTTGAACTTGAATCATACAACGCTCCTCTTCTGGTAAGGTGGCGTTGAAGGTCCCGGTGAAGCTTGGTATTCCTATGTTCAGGTATCTAGTAACTTCCTTCAAGTGTCGTCCAAAAGGTGTATCTTCATCCGGTTGAGCAAACTTGTTCCTTGAATCCGCCATCCTAAGGAGTAGAAAGTGGAGAGGAGTCAGAAATGAGTAGAAAAGAGTGGCCTATAGCTTCTCTTAGTGGTCGTGTCCTACATACAGCGTGTGCTCTGATATCATCTTGTAGCGACCCGACCTCAGATGGTCAAGTCTCTGTGCTTCAGTGTCATCCCTGGATCGGTAATGCTGACACACATAGTACTAGCAGGATTTATAGCAGAGTAGCAATCACACACTTATTACATCAAATGTCTCAAAAAGGAGAACTTATTGCAATAAATATGGCTTAAGGCCATCTAATACGATAACAGCGGAAGGCTTGGATGATAAAGTGAGTCCATCAACTCCAATGGCATAGCTGAGTGCATGACGACGACCTATCGCACCTTTACTCGTCGTTTGAAAAGTCTGCAACATAATACATTGCAGCCCGAAAATGGGTCAGCGCATGGAATATGCTGGCAATGTAACACAGTAGAGCATTGAACAGATAAAAGCTATCACTACATGCATATATGGCTGGTGGATTCTCTAGGGTTATATGTTTTTGCGAAAAACCATTTTTTCCCAACAACAAAGGAATAGATTTTATTTAACTATCATGGTAGTTGAAACATCATTGAGAAGGTACCTCCAACTCAATCCTAATTAAAAGTAATTATCAACCCAACATATTAAATTAGAGTGATGAGATACATTTGATAATCCAAGTACTAGATACTCAAGATTGTCAATAACCGGGGACACGGCTAACCATGATTAGATTGTACACTCTGCAGAGGTTTGCGCACTTTTCCCCACAAGACTCGATCTCCTCCGTTGGATTTCTCACACTACATGGTGTTTGAGAAACGGATGACCGAGACATAGTCTTTCAGAAGCATTAACTCTATCCCCGGGTAGACAGTACCAACATGCATCCCTCTCCATAAAGTCAAATAACAAAATCTAACCAGAAAGTCAACTTAAGAACTCCGGTTTGCAAAAAGAATCAAATCAAACGGAGCAACGAAACTCAAACTGCGAAAGAAACAAGATCCTGTTTACTAATCTGGACTAAAGTCAAATTTTACGGTACTAAAATCTTGCTCAAGTTGTTTAAGCGGAAAGAGGGCTTCAGGATGAAGATCTAGGCGCTTGAATCACCAGATTCTGATTAACGAGCGAAAAGATACGCTAAAACGGAAATCGGATCAGTAATCGCGATCGGAAATAATCGTGAAAAATCCAAGAAAAAGAAAACTGACGAACAGGCTAACGAACGACCGTTCACTGTTTGTGACTAATGAGCGAAAACCGTTCGTTAAAAATGAACGTACGGACGAACGTCCGCTATTTAGCCGAACCGAAAAAAACCGATCTAATAAAATAAAAAAACGAAACTAGGGTTTAAAAAAAAAACGGTTTAAGCAGAAAAACCGGCGGCGGCGGCGGCTACCGGCGGGGCGGCGAGGCGAGGCGAGGCGGCGTTCGCATGGCGGCGGATCCGGCGGCAAGAACGCCAAGCGATTTCGAGGCGGGCGGCGGTTAGGGTTTGGTGGGTGGCGGACGTGAGGGCACGGGTCTCGGGCTTTAAACAGTTCGAGGAGTCTTGGCGATTACGCCCGAGTCGATTGCTGCTTTTTTTTTAATTCCGACGTGCAGAATAAGAAAGATAAGAAATACCAAACGGACTCCAAAAATCCCGAAATAAATTTTCCCCGTCCTCTAAAAATATGCAGGACAAGTTGAACATTTATTTGGGCCTATAATGAAATTTTGAAAAACGCGTATTTTTCCTATGCAAATAAAATAGCAATAAAATCCGAATAAAATCAAATATTTGATTTTTAATATTTTTCCTCCAATATTCCATTTTATTTTGGAGAATTCATATTATCTCCTCTCATATATTTTAATATGAAAATATTTTGGAGAGAAAAATAAATAAACCAAAGTGATCCTTGTTTCGATATTTGACAAAAGTCAAATATGAAAAACGGTGAAATCCCCAACTCTCTCTGAGGGTCCCTGAGTTGCTTAGAATTTCGAGGATCGCAAATCAAAATGCAATAAAATATGATATGCATGAATGACCTATGTATAACATTCCAAATTGAAATTTTGGGATGTTACATGAACTCCGCCATCATGGTCCTTGCCACATCCATCAACGTCTGATTCTTCCTCTCCGCTACACCATTTTGTTGAGGGGTGTATGGTGCGGAATATTGATTATTGATCCCCTCATCACTAAGAAACTCATCCAAGGTGTAGTTCTTGAACTCGGTGCCGTTGTCACTTCTTATGGTCAAGATCTTTGCATTGTGTTGACGTTGGGCTTCATTCGCAAAGTCAATGACGGTTTGTTGGGTCTCGCTCTTCCTCTTGAAGAAATATACCCATGTGTATCTTGAATAGTCATCCACAATCACCAAGGAATACTTTCTACCCCCAAGACTATTAAAGGATGGAGGCCCAAAGAGATCCATGTGAAGGAGCTCCAAAGGCCTCTTCGAGTAAATGATAGCCGTGGGAGGGTGAGCCTTCTCATGTAGCTTTACTTCGATACAAGCACTGCAAGCACGACCTTTAGCAAAACTAACATTTGTTAGTCCACGAACATGGTCTCCCTTGAGAAGACTTTGCAAAGATCTCATATTGACATGGGCTAGATGGCGATGCCAAAGCCATCCCACGTCAACTTTAGCCATTAGGCATGTCGCTGTCTTAGTGGGCCGCTCCGATAAGTTAATCACATAGAGACCGTTCTCGACATGCCCAACAAAGGCTACTTTAAGAGTCTTGCTCCACAAGAGGGCCATAGTATCAATATTAAAGAAGGTGGCAAAACCCATGAGTGCAAGTTGATGAACGGAAAGTAAATTGTATGCAAGGGACTCAACAAGCATGACCTTCTCGATCGTGAGATCATGAGAAATGACAACCTTGCCGAGTCCCGGTACCTTAGAAGAAGAGGCATCACCCCGCTCGACATTGGTGGGCATAGATGGAATCTTGTGCACATCCACCACCAAGTCCTTGCTTCCGGTCATATGATTTGTAGCTTCACTATCGAGCAACCATGATCCACCACCGGAAGCAAACACCTACAAGAGATCAATGCTTGGTTTTAGGTACCCATTTTGTAATGGGTCCTTTGATGTTAGTGACAAGGTTCTTAGGAACCCAAATAGACCATTCAATGTACTCATAAGGAGAACCAACAAATTTGGCATAAACATGCCCATCACTAGCACGACACAACACATAAGAAGGGTTAAAGTCGCTGGCTTTGTTGGAAGGTGTGGCATTGCCCTTCTTGACACCACCACCCTTCGCATTGTTCTTCTTCTCCTTGGAAGCACCCTCTCCCTCCTTCACAAAAGTTTGCTTGAGAGGAGGAGGTCGTTTGGTCTTGTCATTCTTGTTCTTGTTCTTGGGCTTGGGTGCGAACCCAATCCCCTCCTTGGCTACAACTTCCTTTTGATTACTCAAAAGGTTGTTGAGGTTCTTCTCACCTTGTATGCACGACACAAGGCCTTTCTCAAGTTGCTCCTTCAGCTTTGCATTCTCCTCAATAAGATGCACATGCTCACAACAAGGGTTAGTAGCATTTGCATTATCAATTAAAACCATATGAGGAAAGGTGGCTTTCTCCTTGGTTAGCTTCACTTGAAGTTGATCATGAGACTCTTTAAGACTAGCATGAATACCCATCAAGGCCTTGTGATCCTTGTCAATTATATCAAACTCCTCCTTGAGTCTAGCAAGATCAATCCCAAGTTTGGCTTTTTTAGAATTTAGCACACGAGATACAACAAGAGCATGATCAATATCTTTCTTAGTTTAGCATGATCATCGTTGTATGACTCCTCAAGAGCCAAACGAAGACTACGCTCTTCCTCAAGAGCATTGGAAAGATCTGAAATCTCATCGGCATAGTCACGACTATGCCCCTCCATCTTAGAGATGATATCTTCGTGAGCCTCGATCATGTCATTGGGTTCACCAAGTTATTCCAAGAGAGCAACGAAGTGCTTCTTGGATTTTCCCTTGAGTTTACCCATAAGGGACTCAAACTCATTCTCCTACACATTAGATCCCTCATGTTCATTAATGCAATCCGTCAAAGAAGGATGATTAATGATGGTAGTTTTGATGTTGGGGGTTACCTTGTTGGTGGCTTTAGCCATGAGGCACTTGGCGGTGATGCTCTCATTGGGTGATTCGAAGAGAGACACCCGTGGAGTCGTCGCAATGGCAACGGAGGCCATGGCACCTGACTCACCATCTTAATCATCATCATCATCCTCATTGTACTCTTCTTGTACCACCAATGCCTTGGGAGGAGTCTTCTTGGTGAAGTTGCTCTTGTTGGGGAAAGACTTGGCCTTGTCCTTCCGGATGAGCTTGCCACCATTGTCTTCCCTCTTCTCGTAAGGGCACTCCGCAACAAAATGGCTCACATTGCCACAATTATAGCAAGTCCTCACACGTTGCTTGACCTTTGCGCCACTTGAATTGTTCTTGTTGAAGTTGGGCCTAGAGTTCTTCTTGCTCCAAAATTTCCTCGAAGCAAGAGCCATGTGTTCATGATAGGCATACTTTGTATCTTCGGGGTTGCTCTCCTCCTCTTCCTCTTTGTCCTCTTCTTCCACATTAACCTTGGCCTTTAGTGCAAGGTTGGGCTTCTTTGCTCTTTGAGAATGTAGCACCACATTGTCGGCGGTCTTGTCCAAGATGCTCATAGCCACGAACTCATCCAACACTTCACTTGAGGGCAAGGTGTGAAAGTCCGGCCTTTGACGAATGACATAGGACATGGACTTATTGTAAGGAATCATTGCCTTGAGGAATTTGCGCTTCATCCAATTGTCATCCGTGTCCTTGCTTCCATGATCTCGGAGTGAGACCGCGAGTTTGGTTACTCTCCGATAAAGCTCATGAGGTTCTTCGTCTTCTTTCATTGCAAACTCATCGGCTTCATCTTGCACCACTTCATAGTTGGAGCGTTGAATGCTTGCGCTTACCCTGTAGAGGGAAACAACTTGGTGCCAAGCATCTTTGGCCATGGAGTAGGGCCAGAGATGAGAAAGATCTTCGGGTGGAATTGCTTCTTGGATGATGAAGAGAGCATTCTCATTGAATTGATTATCCGTGGCTTCTCTAGGAGTGAAGTTACTTCGGTCATGCGGATAGAAACCTTCTTCAATGATTCTCCAAAGATTAGTATTCACATGATTTAAATGACGCTTAAAGCGATAGACCCAAGAATCAAAGTCCTCATTTTTCACAATCTTAGGGGCAGGGCCGGCATGATTCAAATGAGTGGAAGGAACCGGTCCACCGTAAACAAGTGGAGGATCCACATGGGCAAAATGCCGGTGCCATTTTTACCATTAGAAGAAGGAGCTTTTTCACTAGTAGCTTCCCCCTTGTCGGAGTTAGCATCCGTCACCTTGTTAGTGGGATCACCCACTTTCAACGGTGCGGTGGATAGTTTAAGCCCTTCTAAGAATTTATTAAACATGCTTTCAACCTCGGTCGTCCTGGAGGTCTTCAATATGTCCAAAGCCACATTGAATTCCTCACGAGAGACCCGCGGTTCCCCCATCGGCCGTAGACGAGATTGGATTCACACCAGAGTGCTCCTCCGCACCGTCTACAGTGTCAACCATACTCTTCGGACGGCAAAGTTCTTAATAAAGAGACGAGGCTCTGATACTAATTGAAAGGATCGATATAGTTGACTAGAGGGGGTGAATAGGCAACTAAATTTTTTTATCTTTTCTTTACCAAATTAAACTTTGCAAAAAAATAGGTTGTCTAGATATGCAACTAGGTGAGCAACCTATATGATGCAACAACAACAAGCACACAAGCAAGCAAGGGATATAGCACAAATAAGCTTGCACAAGTAAAGGCACGAGATAACCAAGAGTGGAGCTGGTGAAGACGAGGATGTGTTACCGAAGTTTCTTCCTTTTGAGGGGAAGTACGTCTCCGTTGGAGCGGTGTGGAGGCACAATGCTCCCCAAGAAGCCACTAGGGCCACTGTATTCTCCTCACGCCCTCACACAATGCGAGATGTCGTGATTCCACTATTGGTGCCCTTGAAGGCGGCAACCGGATCTTTACAAACAAGGTTGAGGCTCTCTCCACAACTTAATTGGAGGCTCCCACGAAACCCCTGGGCTTCACCACAATGGAATGTGGCTCCGAAGTGACCTATTCCGTCAAGGGCGCCCAAGCACCCAAGAGTAACAAAATCCACACAAGAAAGTATGGGGGAATCAAATATCCTTTGGTGGAAGTGTAGATCTAGGTCTCCTCCTTCAATCCCTAGCAAATCAGCGAGTTTGAGTGGCTAGAGAGAGATCGGGCAAGAGAGCTTTAATGGCAGTAATGAAGGAGAGAGAGAGGTAAGAGGTAGGTGGGAGGAAGGAGAAGCACCTCCTTAAATAGGCCCCCCAAGATCCAACCATTATGTGCAGAAACGCATAGGAGCGGAACTTTCGGTGGCACACCCGGTAGTACCGGTTTATCGGAACAAACCGGAACTACCGCACTACCACCGCTCAACTACCGGGCCTCATACAGAAAGAAAATCGCTCGGGTCGGTAGTTTGAGCAGAGGTTGGACCGGAACTACCGCTGGGCCATCAGTTCATGGGTGGTGGGGTCGGAGGCGGTACTACCGCCTTGTGCACTGGTAGTACCGGTTTATCAAGAAAACTGGAACTACCGTTCCACTACCGGTCTACTACCGCACCCGGTACAGAAGGGACTCACCCCTGAGCAGTACTAGGGGCGGTGGTAAGACCGGAACTATCGGCCAGCGGTACAACCGCTCAATGGAGCGGTACAACCACCGAGAGCAGGACTGCATAGAACAGAGGATGGGGAACCTCTCTCTCCTCGAACGGAGGGTATATGGTGGGTGCAGAAAATGTGTACGTGAAGGATTCACCCAATACCTTCCGATGTAGATTCCCTCTTAATAGTATGAATATCCTACGACCAAAGGAAATAAAACATTGTAAACTTCGTCTTCGATCTTTTCCGCATAGAGGGAAAACCTAACCGTCTTGCGCCACACAAAGTGTACCTGAGAAAACTATGGTGCACGATTAGTCCACGTGTGTTGTTATCATCACCAAAACCCTAGGGCAAAGGATGCCCTTACAGTCGGGGTGAAGATACCCCGAATAAGCCCCTCAAAGGATTACTTTCCATAGTGACAAGTGGCAGTAAATTTTAGCACACTATATAAATTTTTTCCTTACCAAATTCCACTTACCAAAGGCGCTTCACTCCCCGGCAACGGCACCAGAAAAGAGTCTTGATGACCCACAACTATAGGGGATCTATCGTAGTCCTTTCGATAAGTAAGAGTGTCGAACCCAACGAGGAGCAGAAGGAAATGACAAGCGGTTTTCAGTAAGGTATTCTATGCAAGCACTGAAATTATCGGTAACAGATAGTTTTGTGATAAGGTAATTTGTAACGAGTAACAAGTAACAAGTGTAAATAAAGTGCAGCAAGGTGGCCCAATCCTTTTTGTAGCAAAGGACAAGCCTGGACAAGCTCTGATATGAAGGAAAACGCTCCCGAGGACACATGGGAATTATCGTCATGCTAGTTTTCATCATGCTCATATGATTCACGTTCTGTACTTTGATAATTTGATATGTGGGTGGACCGGTGCTTGGGTTCTGTCCTTACTTGGACAAGCATCCCACTTATGATTAACTCCTATTGCAAGCATCCGCAACTACAAAATAAGTATTAAGGTAAACCTAACCATAGCATGAAACATATATATGGATCCCAACCAACCCCTTACGAAGCAACACATAAACTAGGGTTTAAGCTTCTGTCACTCTAGCAACCCATCATCTACTTATTACTTCCCAATTCCTTCCTCTAGGCCCAAATAATGGTGAAGTGTCATGTCGTCGATGTTCACATGACACCACTAGAGGATAGACAACATACATCTCATCAAAATATTGAACGAATACCAAATTCACAAGACTACTTATAGCAAGACTTCTCCCATGTCCTCAGGAACAAACGTAACTACTCACAAAGCATATTCATGTTCATAATCAGAGGGGTATTAATATGCATAATGGATCTGAACATATGATCTTCCACCAAATAAACCAACTAGCATCAACTACAAGGTGTAACCCACACTACTAGCAACCTACAGGTACCAATCTGAGGCTTTGGGACAAAGATTGGATACAAGAGATGAACTAGGGTTCGAGAGGAGATGGTGCTGGTGAAGATGTTGATGGAGATTGACCCCCTCCTGATGAGAGGATCGTTGGTGATGACGAAGGCGATGATTTACCCCTCCCAGAGGGAAGTTTCCCCGGCAGAACAGCTCTGCCGGAGCCCTAGATTGGTTCCGCCAAGGTTCCGCCTCGTGGCGGCGGTGTTTCGTCCCGAGAGCTTGCTTCCAATTTTTTCCAGGGTAAAAGACCTCATATTGCAGAAGCTGGGCACCGGAGGCCTGCCAGGGGGCCCATGAGGCAGGGGCGCGCCCCCACCCTCGTGGATGGTGGGTGGTCCCCCTCTTGTTGTTTCTTCGCTTAGTATTTTTTATTAATTCCAAAAATGACTTCCGTGAAGTTTCAGGACTTTTGGAGTTGTGTGGAATAGGTCTCTAATATTTTCTCCTTTTCAGCCCAGAATTCCAGTTGCCGGCATTCTCCCTCGTCATGTAAACCTTGTAAAATAAGAGAGAATAGGCATAAGTATTGTGACATAACGTGTAACAACAGCCCATAATGCAATAAATATTGATATAAAAGCATGATGCAAAATGGACGTATCAGACACCTAGATGGGATATGAACTCCTTCATCCAGACTCCTTCATTTGCTACTTCCGAAGCAGCTATGTACTCCGCTTCACATGTAGATCCCGCCACGACGCTTTGTTTGGAACTGCACCAACTGACAGCTCCACCATTCAATATAAATACGTATCCGGTTTGTGACTTAGAGTCATCCGGATCAGAGTCAAAGCTTGCATCGACGTAACCATTTACGACGAGCTCTTTGTCACCTCCATAAACGAGAAACATATCCTTATTCCTTTCAGGTATTTCAGGATGTTCTTGACCGCTGTCCAGTGATCCACTCCTGGATTACTTTGGTACCTCCCTGCTAAACTAATAGCAAGGCACACATCAGGTCTGGTACACAGCATTGCATACATGATAGAACCTATGGCTGAGGCATAGGGAATGACTTTTATTTTCTCTCTATCTTCTGCAGTGGTCGGGCATTGAGTCTGACTCAACTTCACACCTTGTAATACAGGCAAGAACCCTTTCTTTGATTGATCCATTTTTCACCGAGGTCTTTCATTGAAAAATTATTATTCAAGTATCCTTTTATGCTATTCAGAAATTCAGCATCATTCCCGATCAACAATATGTCATCCACATATAATATCAAAAATGCTACAGAGCTCCCACTCACTTTCTTGTAAATATAGGCTTCTCCAAAAGTCTGTATAAAACCATATGCTTTGATCACACTATCAAAGCGTATATTCCAACAGTCCATAAATGGATCGCTGGAGCTTGCACACTTTGTTAGCACCTTTTGGATCGAGAAAACCTTCTGGTTGCATCATATACAACTCTTATTTAAGATATCCATTAAGGAATGCAGTTTTGGCATCCATTTGCCAAATTTCATAATCATAAAATGTGGAAATTGCTAACATGATTTGGATAGACTTAAGCATCGCTACGGGTGAGAAGGTCTCATCGTTGTCAACTCCTTGAACTTGTCAAAAACCTTCCGCAACAAGTCGAGCTTTGTAGACAGTAACATTGCCGTCAGCGTCAGTCTTCTTCCTGAAGATCCATTTATTCTCAATTGCTTGCCGATCATCGGGCAAGTCAACCACAGAGTCCATACTTTGTTCTCATACATGGATCCCATCTCAGATTTCATGGCATCAAGCCATTTCGCGGAATCTGGGCTCATCATAGCTTCCTCATAGTTCGTAGGTTCGTCATGGTCAAGTAACATGACCTCCAGAACAGGATTAACGTACCACTCTCGTGCGGATATTACTCTAGTTGACCTACGAGGTTCTGTAGTAACTTGATCAGAAGCTTCATGATCATCATCATTAGCTTCCTCACTAATTGGTGTAGGAATCACTAGAACTGATTTCTGTGATGAACTACTTTCCAATAAGGGAGCAGGTACAATTACCTCATCGAGTTCTACTTTCCTCCCACTCACTTCTTTCGAGAGAAACTCCTTCTCTAGAAAGGATCCATTCTTAGCAACGAATATCTTGCCTTTGGATCTGTGATAGAAGGTGTACCCAACAGTCTTCTTTGGGTATCCTATGAAGACACATTTCTCCGATTTGGGTTCGAGCTTATCAGGTTGAAGCTTTTTCACATAAGCATCGCAGCCCCAAACTTAAAGAAACGATAACTTTGGTTTCTTGCCAAACCACAGTTCATATGGTGTCATCTCAATGGATCTAGATGGTGCCCTATTTAACGTGAATGCAGCCGTCTCTAAAGCATAACCCCAAAACGGTAGCGGTAAATCAGTAAGAGACATCATAGATCGCACCATGTCTAATAAAGTACGGTTACGACGTTCGGACACACCATTTCGCTGTGGTGTTCCAGGTGGCGTGAGCTGCGAAACTATTCCACACTGTTTCAAATGAAGACCAAACTCATAACTCAAATATTCACCTCCACGATCAGATCGTAGAAACTTTATTTTCTTGTTACGATGATTTTCCACTTCACTCTGAAATTCTTTGAACTTTTCAAATGTTTCAGACTTATGTTTCATCAAGTAGATATACCCATATCTGCTCAAATCATCTATGAAGGTTAGAAAATAACGATACCCGCCGCGAGCCTCAACACTCATCGGACCGCACACATCAGTATGTATTATTTCCAACAAGTCTGTTGCTCGCTCCATTGTTCCAGTGGACGGAGTCTTAGTCATCTTGCCCATGAGGCATGGTTCGCAAGCATCAAGTGATTCATAATTAAGTGATTCCAAAAGCCCATTAGCATGGAGTTTCTTCATGCGTTTTACACCAATATGACCTAAAGGGCAGTGCCACAAATAAGTTGCACTATCATTATTAAACTTATATCTTTTGGCTTCAATACTATGAATATGTGTATCACTATTATCAAGATTCAACAAAAATAGACCACTCATCAAGGGTGCATGACCATAAAAGATATTACTCATATAAATAGAACAACCATTATTCTCTGATTTAAATGAATAACCGTCTCACATCAAACAAGATCCAGATATAATGTTCATGCTTAACCTGGCACCAAATAACAATTATTCAGGTTTAAAACTAATCCCAAAGGTAGATGTAGAGGTAGCGTGCCGACGGCGATCACATAGAATTTGGAACCATTTCCCATGCGCATCGTAACCTCGTTCTTAGCCAATCTTTGCTTAATCTGTAGCCCCTGTTTCGAGTTCCAAATATGAGCAATAGAACCAGTATCAAATACCCAGGCGCTACTACGAGAATTAGTAAGGTACACATCAATAACATGTATATCAAATATACCTTTCACTTTGCCATCCTTCTTATCCGCCAAATACTTGGGGCAGTTCCGCTTACAGTGACCAGTCCCTTTGCAGTAGAAGCACTCAGTCTTAGGCTTACGTCCAGACTTGGGATTCTTCACCTTAGAAGCAACTTGCTTGCCGTTCTACTTGAAGTTCCCCTTCTTCCCTTTGCCCTTTTTCTTGAAACTAGTGGTCTTATTAACCATCAACACTTGATGCTCCTTCTTGATTTCTACCTCCGTAGCCTTTAGCATTGTGAAGAGCTCGGGAATTGTCTTATCCATCCCTTGCATATTATAGTTCACAACGAAGCTTTTGTATCTTGGTGGCAGTGATTGAAGAACTCTGTCAATGACACTATCAACAGGAAGATTAACTCCCAGTTGAGTCAAGTGGTTGTGGTACCAGACATTCTGAGTATGTGTTCACTGACAGAACTATTCTCCTCCATTTTGCAGCTGTAGAACTTATTGGAGACTTCATATCTATTAATCCGGGCATTTGCTTGAAATATTAACTTCAACTCCTGTAACATCTCATCACTACAAAAAAAAGACACATCCGTGACATTTTGGGCCGAACGAAAAAAAATTATGGCATACATATGACACTTCTATGACGATAGTTGTGACAAAACCCGGTATCATCATATATGTGGTGGGCTCCTACTTCTATGACAAAAATGACAGAAAATGGGCTTTTCGTCCTGGGCGGGCCGGAGACGCAGCTACATGACATTCTTTGGGCTGTCCATGACGGAAAAAACCATGGTAGAAGCGAGGGAGAGGAAAATTTCGGGAGTTCTTGCCATCGTCGTGGAATTGTCACGCAGATGTCCTCGTGAAAGGACTTAGTCGCAGGCCATCGAACGGGTTAACTTAGAGGGGTTAAAGCGACACAAGGACACGGAGTTATACTAGTTCGCCCCTTCGATGAAGGTAAAGCCTACGCCTAGTTGTGATGGGATTGATGTGATTTCGCGACTAGGGAGCAATAGCTTCGCTTAAGCCTCAATTGTTCGTCCCTAAATCGCCACGGTCGCCCCTTATATACACGGGTTGACGCTCGGCCGGTTCACAGAGTCCCGACCCGCTCATACAAGTGTCCGCCCGTCTCTCTTCTCTTATCTTACAAAGACAAGTTACAAGACTAAGGCGGTTTACGTAAATGGATCCTAATCCGCCTCCGGGCTCTGGGCCTCCTTCGTGGGCCCTGATCATGGACGAGGGTAATCCGGCCCCTTCAGGGTAGTTCACACTCAGTAGTTATATCCCCAACATTAGGCCCCAGATTGACTTGAACCGTTCATGTTAATCTTCAACATCTTCAGAAACTCTTGATCTCCCTTCATATTTCGTAAACCTCCATCTGCTTGAACCGCCGTGACGTCATCCTCCGATCCCCGCGACGGGGCGCCTTGACGTCATCTTTAATAAAGAAATCCAAACACTAAGATTCCCTTCATTTAATACTATCCCGAAATCGAGGCGATCACTGCGCCGTCTCGCCGCTTTTGACTCCTCGATTCTCAAGGCCGTTAATTGCCCTGCTCCTTATAAATAAACCGCAGGCTCTTTTCTTCTTCTTCGCGACTTCTTCTTCCTCGCGACGCCCCGCTTGAAGCTCGCCGTCGCCGCCGACCTTCGACTGTCAGGCGTCGCCGCCAGTCACTGATCAACCTGACCGACCAGGTTTTAGCGCCGCCTCACGCCGGCGGCGATCGTAAGGCCTCTTCGAGCCCTAGATCCGCATCCAAGGTCCCTGCCTCTTGTAGTTCATAGGTGTTCATCGAGTGTCCTCATACCTGCCCTGCCATGGCCGTATGATTCGGCCGTAGTACACATCCTGTGCGCATCGCTCCGCCATTAGTTTTACTCCTTGTTCATCTTTCATTTTATTCAGATCTTCTTGTTTAGGACGCACGGACCTTCCTGCCCTCTATGAGCATTGCATAGGTCGCAGAAATTTTTCTCACTGAACCTTCGGTAGATCTAAATTACTTCCATTCGCATGTGAAATCTGTTTCTGTCCACACTTAGTAGATTTTCCAGTTCTGTCTCTTTGGCGGTTTGACTTTTGATAGCTAATCCGCTACCCATTAGTCCTCGCTAAACCGAATGAGAAGCTGGCGGCTGAATTGCCGGTTTAACAGTGTGTACTGTGTCCAAACCGTTTAATAGTAAATCATTCTCCTTCCCTTTCGCAGTTTAGTCTTTCGGAATGGCCCCTCAATTATCAGCTTGCAATTGGGTCCGGTCTAAGGCCACCGAGACGCAACTCAACGGATACGTCACCACCGGTGCTTTAGCTGCTAAAAATGTCCTCCACTGGCGAGTTCCAGATGCCGAATGCCCTCCCAATCCGCAAGACGGAGAAGCAATTGTTTTTGTGCAGCACTTAGACCGGGGATTCTGCCCGCCCGGATCAAAATTCTTCCGGGATGTTCTTGCAAGCTTTCAACTCCATCCACAGGATATTGGACCGAACTCTGTGTCAAACATATGCAATTTCCAAGTTTTCTGTGAGGTCTACCTTCAAGAAGAACCATCTGTGGAGCTGTTCCGGGATTTCTTTCACCGAACCGCCGACAGAATTTTCGGATGGTCCTAACACGTAGCTGGGCGGCGCTTCAATCCGTAAAAGGAAGGAAGTGGACTTTCTCACGCCAAACACCACAGCCATCCAAAAGATTGAACCAAACCTGGTTCTATCGCCGAACACCGCCTCGACAGCGAGAACCCTTTGCCGGGTTACCGTCCTCACCGCTTAGCAACCATCATCTGCTGTTTTACGCTTGACCGCCATGAACGGAAGAACTTTCGCCTCAAATTATCAAGCTCCGGCTCTAATGGCCAATGGCTTAACTGGTGTGGACCTTGTGCGGTGTTGGGTTTCTTGGGGCGTTTTGCCACTAAGCCGCCGCCCGGATTGATGCATCGAATACACCGGCAGCCTCCAAGACCTCAAAGACGCCACGAGCTACCAATAACAGAGCTTGAAGTCACAGAGACAAAGGAAGCGGATGCTTGACGAACCGATCTCCGTCTCGCAGCCAAACCGGTTGGCTCCTTCGTGTTGCCAACAAACCGCTCATGTAGGCTCTACTCACCGCTTTTCGACATTAATGCCTTGTTGATATATATTAACCCTTGTTACTTAGGCTAACAGCTCCTTTCGAAGCGCACTCAAACCGCCCGGCTCGCGTGTAAAGTCCAAGGCCACCAAGAAGGCTGGCAAGAAGAAAACCGCCGAGTCTTCCGATCCACGGAGGACGAAGAATCGAGGCTGAGGTAAAACTTGATATCCTTACGAGGGAGTCGCCAGAACCGCTCTCCTCTTTGTGTTTCTTCTGCTTGTAATTTGTCCCTTTGTATTCCTTTTATCGACAATTTTAACTCCTGTGATGATGTGAAGCTACCATGCCGACCCTCGTTGAGGTAATCTTTCTTTCTTCCGAATCCGACTCGTGTCGGTTAAAAGAATTCGTCGCTACCGTCCGAAAGTGAAAAATCTCATTCCTATGCTTTTGAATCCAAACCTTTCCTTGAAGACACAGCAGTCAAGAGCGTCGCAGACGACCCGCAAGACAGTTGGTCAACGGATTACCTCATCCGTTTACCAGATACACCAACCCGGAAGCGCCGCCCGAGGTGATTTGTTCTCCGAAAAGCGCTATCCCTTAAAAGGTTTCTTCCGATCTCCTCTCAATCCGTCGACCAATTATCGTGCCTCTTCCAACTCTTCGGCGGTTCATCAACCACGAATCGCCTCCGCTTAAAGTTGCTGCGTGGTACGCACCATACCGCTGTCCCGCCAATTTGGTTTACAATTGTCTTGGTCGATTTATCTTAATCTAATTCCAAATATTGCAGCACCAAGGCTCGCTTGAGTAAGAAAGTTAAAACCCTTGATCCTATCGCAGATGTTGATCCGAAAAGACCCCAGAGCAAACCCACGAAAATCCTCAAGTCGCCAAAATAGCTCGTGAGTTGTACAAAGACGACACCGCTGATCCGCCAGTAAACTGAACCGAGGTCCAAGTGGAAACTCGTGATCCTGCTCCACCGAGTCCGCCACAGAGCGGGTCGAATTGTTGAACCGCCGAGCCAAAGTACGAAGACATCAAGCCCAAAGAAGACCGCCACCGCCAGCCCAGCCAAAAATGATGATGTTATTGTGACCGCATCGCTACACCCTCCTAGCCAACCGGTCATGAAGTAAACACAGCCAAGGAAGATTCTACTACTATGAGCAAAGATAAGGGAAAATTGATCTGTCAGCTTATGACAACCTCTCTCGCCAAGAACTTCACTTCGCTTTTCGAACCGCTCTATACAAGCCGTGACTTTGAAGCCGGTCCGTAAATCGCATGAAGGACCGCTATGAGGTAATGATTTATGCCTTTCTTATACTTTTGCTGTATAGTAGTTCTCAAGGGTCGGTTTAACTGTGCATAGCTAAACCGCACTTAACTTTGCATAGAAAACATACGCCTTAAACTGCAATATTGTAGTTCTAAGGGTCGGTTCAACTTAGCATAGTTAAACCGACTTAATTTCTGTATCCCATAGCAAACCGAGATCAACTAGCCATTAGCCCCCAAGTGCCAAGTTGAATATTTGTATTGAGCTTGGGACTTTATAATGAAACAACTAACGTGCTCCCTTTGTTATCGTAATGAAATATACCAAAGAAACCGCAACTCAAGGACCTTCGAGCCAATCTGAAACTCAACAAGCAGAAACCACCAAGGCCAAGGACTAATTGAAAACTGCCTTGGCCACTATGGAACAGCTGAAGGAGTGGTATAAACCGAACGGGCCAACTGGGACACCGAGAAGGCCGGTTTGAAAAACGGGCGGAAGATGTGAAGCAGCTCTTAAACCGTGATCAAGAGCTTACCGGCTAAAGCGCCAAGTGCATGCCATGACCTCTCGCCATCTTTGGTAAGAAAACTTGCACCGATTATCTCTGTTTTGATATTTCCGCCGTTTAACCCGAGCTGTCCGAAACCGTGCAGCAAGTTTATTGCTCATCTAGGCTCGATGTGCGGAAGAAGCTCAAGGCCGCTTACACGCTGATTGAGCAGTTGTATACCGCGCCCAATGAGTCATATGTGCCACATCATACAACAACACAGCTCCGCCCCGATCAAAGATACACTAGACCGGCTGTCCATGGTTCCGGCAGCTTGAAGAGTTGAAACGATCCTCGCCCGGCTGGCACTTCATCGTTTCTAACTCGCGCCAAGGCGTGGATAGCGGATCTTGATCCGCCGACATAGCCAAGGGTTTCTAGCGCCAAGAGAACGGTGAAGTTTTGATAATGACGCTCAAACGAATAACAAAGGAGATGCGTCACCGGGCGAAGTCAATCGGCAGCAGGTTAACCTGGCGTTCACCGCTTTTTATGATGCAAACAATAAGCGGTGGACTTTGTCATTCCGTAAGTGCGAGCCTTGTTCCTCCAATCCGTAAGCACACTTATGCCCCGACGCTGATCCGCTGAGCTTATAAGTGAAGAGGCTGTCTTTCGTGCCTTAACCCGGATTGACTGGTCTACCAACGACTTCCGGCTTTGGGTGATGAAGAGGAAGAAGTTGAACCGACGCCAGCGCCTCTTCCTCACGCCAACCCGCGAAGAAGCTTAATCCGCTGCCGGGTGATGCATCGAAACTACTAGTTATAACGCCATGCTAAACACCGGCCTTGGAAAGCTTTTTAATAAGATAGTCATCACTTTGTTTTGAACAATGCCTTTATGACCTCACCGTATCCTTTGCATGGTGGTATCGATACTTTGGATTGATGAACCGTCAACTTAGTTCGCTCGCAATCACAAATTTCAGAACCGCCACGGCGGCTTGTGTCGCCAACCGCTTGTGACGCTTATATATTTATATAAGAAAATATGGATGTATATGGCCAAACTTTGTGATACAAAAATACCGCCAACGTCGGGCATGCAGTTGGCTTAGCCAATCTTGAGGCGGAGGTTGTATAAACCATTACCGCCAAAGGAGAAAACAACTCATGAGTTTAGAATGCCGGTTTACTGTAAACCGTGGTCGGCATGACAAGCCCCTGTTACTCCACAATGGGATGTTAACAGAAAAATCAAACCGAACAAACATCGCCGGATCAAAATGGACCAAATTCGTTAATCGACAACTCGAATCCGTTTAAAAGGTTGTCGGTTTAAGAAGGCAAATAAAAATCAAATAAATGGTATGAAAACCACATGGAAGCAAAGGCAATGATAAAACCGCTTGCAAGAAAAGGCTTTATCGAGCTCGATCGATGGTGCTACCATGGTCGGACAGACCAAGCTCCCCATAAGGTGTAGCGATGGTTCAAGTCAGCCAGGCCCCCAACTGAAACCGTGGCATTATGCCGATCAAGTGGCATGGCAATGGTTCGGGTTCGACCAAGCCCCCAAGTGATTCTATGGCCTTAGGCCGACACAAGAGGTGTGACTGGTTCAGACGTGACCATGTCCCCAAGTGATCTGGTGGCTTTACCATCAAAAGGTGTTGCATTGGTTCGACGAGACCAAGCCCCCAAGTGACATAAAAACTTCAAAAGCAAGATCAAGGGCTAAACCGAGGCTGCTTATGCACAACAACTCCATGTACCCAAACCGACTTTTTACAAAACGGATACCCCGCTTTAGCCGAGGCTCCGTTTATTGCTTTTATTCATAATATATACATTGTCTTAATATGTACATAAGTGGAGCCGATGGCTCGTATAATAAGGCCAAGATGAGCTATGTTCCACGGCTCGTTGGTCTCCTCTTCGACGCGGCGTGAGTCTTTTTCGCCTCAACATCAATCGATAGTATGACCCACAGCAGATTCTGCTGACCACAAAGGGCCCTTCCCAAGGTGAGGATAGCTTGTGCATATCTGTTCGGTCTTGAATGAGCCAAGCACCAAGTCTCCTTCCCGAAAGGTTCTTGTTCTAACTCGCCGATCGTGATATCGACGAAGATCCTGCTGGTAAATCGCCGAACGAGCAGCCGCCATATCTCGCTTCTTCATCCGCCGATCCAAAGCGCCCTGCCGTGCTGCCTCGCTATCGGCCTCAACATAGGCCATACGCTGGGCGTAGTCATGACGGATATCGCAGGGAAGGACCGCCCGCCCATAGACCATAAAGAACGTGTGTATCCAAGTGGATCTGTTAGGGGTAGTATTGATACTCCATATCACGATGGTAGCTCTTCTACCCAACAACCCGGCGCCCTCTCTAAAGGGACCATAAGCCGGGTTTAATACCTCTCAAGATCTCCCGATTAGCTCGCTCCGCTTGACCATTGGACTGCGGGTGGGCCATCAAGAAACGCTGCCGGATGTGCTCGCTCACAAAACTCCTTCATGGCTCCCTTGGACAAATTGGTGCCATTGTCCGTGATGATGCTGTGTGGAAACCCAAACCGAAAATCACCTTTTGATGAACTGAACCGCCGTGGCCGCATCACACTTGCTAATGTGCTCGCCTCTACCCACTTTGTAAATTTATCGACCGCCACCAACAGTGGGTCTTCTTGTCCTTGGACCTTTGAAAGGTCCAACCATATCCAGCCCCCAAGTCGCAAACGGCCAAGTAATTGGAATCATCCTCAATTCTTGGGCCGGTACATGAGCACGCCTCGAAAACTTTTGGCAACCATCACATCATCTCGACCAGATCTTCCGTGATCAAGATGGGCAGTCAACCAATAGAAACCGTGGCGGAACGCTGGCCACCAAGGATTTTGAACCGCGTGGTGACCATACCCCTTCATGGATCTCACGCAATATCTCACGGCCTTCCTCGGGGACACACAACGCTGAAACGCCTTGACACGCCGCAATGATGCAACTCGCCTTATATATGGTCATAGACTTAGACCGCCGAACTATCTGTCGGGCCAACGCCTCATCTTCTCGTAACTCGCCCGGTTCATATACGCCAAATAAGGGAGCGCCCAATCCGAATGACATGCAAGGTTGCCACCAACCGAGCCTCCGGATCAGGAATAGCCAAATCTACTTCATCAGAAGCTTAATCGACGGATTGTGCAAGACGTCAAGGAAGACATTGGGCGGACCGGTTTACGTTGAGAGCCCAGCCGCTTAGAGCATCCGCCGCTTCGCTTCTTCCGACGATCCACATGGTCCACCTGATATCCTTTAAAGTGTCCCGCAACAATATCCACCTCCCGACGATACGCAGCCATGAGTGGATCTTTGGAATCCTAAGTACCGACACTTGCCGGGCCACCAAGTCCGAGTCACCAAAGCACTTAACCCGCTTAGATTCATCTCCTTAGCCATCCGGAGACCATGGAGTAAAGCTTCATACTCAGCTGCATTGTTAGTACAGGGGAACATTGCTTAAGAACGAATGAACTTGTCACCCGTGGGAAGTTAATACGACTCCAGCCTCGAGCCCTCCAATTGCTCGGACCCATCAAAGTGGATGGTCCAATAGGTATGATCCGCTTTTCTTCAGCGCTTGCAACTCCGCCCAATCATTAATGAAATCCACAAGTGCTCGAGATTTTATTGCCGTCCGAGGCACATACCTTAAACCGCGGCGCCCAAGTTCTATAGCCCACTTAGCAATCCGCCGCCGCTCGGTTCTCGTATGATATCGCCTAAAGGAGTTGAATCGACCACCGTGATGGGGTGCCCCCGAAAATATTGCTTCAGCTTCCGCTTGCCATATAAAACTCCATATACCAGCTTCGCCAATGCGGATATCTTTGCTTAGACTCAATGAGGACCTCATCGATGTAATAAACCGCCATTGAACCGATACTCCTTCCCGCCTCCTTCCGCTCCACCACAATGGCTACGCTGACCGCCCCGCATTAGCAGCAACATATAATGTAAGCGGCCTTGTCAATGGGAGCGGCGAGAACAAAGCGGGTTGGCTAACCGCCGCTTTAAGTCCTCCAATGCTTCATCGCGCTGAACCCGCATAAACTGATCCGCCTTCTTCAAAGATCTCGTACAAAGGAATGGCCTTTTCTCCTAGGCGGCCGATAAACCGCTTAGCGGCAATCCGACCCGCCAATCGCTGGACATCATTGATGCACTTTGGCTTAGCCAAGGAGGTGATAGCTGTAATTTTATCCGGATTAGCTTCAATCCTCTCGTTGGACACAAGAAAACCCAATAAATTGCCTCGCCGAACACCAAGACACACTTAGCCGGATTGAGCATCATCTTGTACACCCGCAAGTTGTCAAAAGTTTCCTTTAGATCCTCAATCAACGCTTCCTTCCTCCTTGACTTAACCACAATATCATCCACATAAGCATGCACATTACGGCCGATCTGTTCATGCAAGCAATTCAGACGTTAACGTTGATAAGTTGCTTGGGCGCTCTTGAGCCCAAAAGGCATAGATACATAGCAGAAGGCTCCAAAAGGGGTGATAAACGCCGTCTTCTCCTGGTCCTTAACCGCCATCTTAATCTGATGATATCCGGAATATGCATCTAAAAAGCTCAAACATTCACAACCCGCCAGAAGGCCAATGATCCGATCAATGCGGGAGGGCGAAGGATCTCACGGACAAGCCTTGTTAAGATCTGTGTAATCCACACACATGCGCCAAGTGCCATTCTTCTTAAGGACCAACACCGGATTAGCAAGCCACTCTGGATGGAAAACTTCAACGATAAACCCTGCCGCTAAGAGCCTGGCAACCTCCTCTCCAATGGCCTTGCGCTTTCCTCGTTAAACCGCGAAGAAACTGCTTTACCGGTCTATACTTGGGATCAACATTAAGAGTGTGCTCAGCGAGTTCCTCGGTACACCCGGCATGTCGAAGGTTTCCATGCAAAAATGTCCCGATTCTCACGGATGAACTCGATGAGCGCGCTTTCCTATTTAGGATCCAAGTTAGGACTGATGGTGAACTGCTTGGACGAATCGTCGGGCACAAAATCAACAAGTTTAGTCTCAGCCGCCGACTTAAACTTCAATTCCGGATCGTGCTCTGTAGTTGGCTTCTTCAACGGGTCATATCCGCCGGATCAACATTGTCTTTATAATACTTTAACTCTTCGTGGCACAAACCGACTCTCGATAAGCCGCATCACCTTCCTCGCACTCCAACGCAATCCGCGGCTCCCATGAACCGTTATCGCCCTTTGTGACCCGCATTTTCAGCTGCAAATAAACATAACAAGGCCGTGCCATAAACTTAGCATAAGCCAGCCGCCCAAACAGGCGTGGTAAGGGCTTTGGATTTTCACCACCTCAAACGTCAATGTTTCGGATCTCGAGTCATGTTCATCTCCAAAGGCTACCTCCAGAGCTATCTTACCGACCGGTACGCTGACTTGCTGTGCACCACACCGTGAAACACCGTGGCTGGACGGCCCGAGATGCCTATCCGCCAACCCCATACGCCGGAAGGTCTCAGAGTACGTGATGTTGATGTTGCTTCCTCCATCCATAAGCACTTTGGTAAACTTGTATCCTCCCACCGAGGTGCCACCACTAGGCTAGCTGACCCGGATTGTAAACCCGGGAGGATGATCCTCTCGCTCCATACAATAGGCTGCTATGACCAGCGCAGTAATGCGGTGCGGCCGGTTCAACAACACCGACCGCCCGCTCAAGTTTCCGGTCTCGTCTGTCCAAGCTGGTGGTAAAAACATGGTATTGTCCACTGCTCAACCGCTGGATTACTTTGGTAACCCGACCGCTGCTGTTGTTGATTGTAACCCCTTGGTTCTGATTGTTCGATTGTTCGATTGCCTTGCCCGCCCGGGTTACCACCAACCTCGGGCCGAATTTCCCCATCAGAACCGGGCGGACCTCGAACCGCCGCCGGCCCTTGATCATACCGAAAGCGTTAGAGCTTTTGAACTCCTGCATGATATAACAATCCTTCCGAGGTGGTTTGCTGGTGCCTCCTTCATCCCATGCTTCGACAAGGTTGATTCAATAGGTAATTCAAACGATCCGGATTGTGACCTTGTGCACCGCCCGGTTTGATTGCTTACCCTTGCGCCGCTGACCCTTGTCATGCTGCTGGTGTTGGCTACGGCCCATGTTACCGCTTGCTTTGGCGCTTGTTTCCATTGCCCGCCAATGATGCTGCTGGCCTCTGGAGTTGCTATTCTGTTTTCCCTTCCCTACTTCGTCATCCTCGCACTCGGATCCTTGGTACTATCGTAATCAGCATACTTTACCAAAACGCCCATGAGAGTGCCCATGTCATTGCAAAACGCTTCATGCGACTCCAGCTTCAACTTCAACGGTTCGAACCGCAGTTGGCTTCTAGGGTTAAGATCGCGAATCAGGGTTGATCCGTCCGATTTAATGTAAACCTCGAAACGCGGGCGCACCCAATGGGTTGTGGATTCGCCCGCTCGACACAAGCCGCCAAATCCACCACGCATATGGGCTGTTTACGGTGTCTTTGAAATTTTGAATGAATCGGGTCCGCAATCGGGTCCATGAACTAACCGAGAAGGCGGCAAGTTCTTCAACCAAGCACGGGCCGCATCTTCCAACATCATGGTGAAATACTTCGCACATGCAGCTTCATCCACATCCAGCATCTCCATGGCCATCTCATAGCTTTCTATCCACGCTCGAGCCAAATCGGCGGTATAATTGGGCACCTTGCGCGCCCTTTGAAGTCCTTGGGCAAACGACATTGCGTAAAGCGGGACGAGGCAAGGCACCCCAATGAGCCGACGTGACCCCTGTTCAAGATGGTCGGACGAACCGGCGCGAGCTGATGATCCTCATGTTGTGCTGCTAACTCGCCTCCCCACGCGTTCTCGCCCGTCCACCACCACTTGAGCGCCTTCGGCCACCCGCCGGGTTGTTACTCGAGGCGGGCCGCCGCGCATTGCTTGATACGGCCGGTTCGCCGGGCGCGCCGGCTATAGCTCCGCTCGGGCGGGGGTGGAGGATCCGATCCCGATCGTATGAATATGCTTCGCTGAGCCGTGGCCGCCCCGAGGAGCTCCTTAACCCGGCGTGTCTCTACCGCCGTGGTGAATCACCTTCAATTGAATCACTTCCAACCGTGTCGCAGCCGCAACAAGATTATCCATCGGGTTGGAGTAGTGACCCGGAGGTGTCTCAGACAACCGGGCGCGCCGTATGATGGCGAGGCAGATCTATCACACGGGTTGAACCGCGCGCCCGCCCCTGTGTGCTTCCGGCGGTTCACCACCGCGGCGGATTATCGTCCCTCGCCCCCGGTATTAAAGAGCTCTTCCTCGAAACCAAGGTAAACGGATCTGTACTTCCTTTTCATGAATTCATGTGACACACTCGATCCAAAGATGAGCTCAGTAAGCTGTGCATCCAAAGCGCCCGCTCGCCGCCATCCTCACGCCCGCGCGCTGCCAGATCCGCTTTAGCCTTAGCGATCTGTTCCTTCACCTTGCAATCTGCGCTAGTAGGTCCTGATCCGCCGGATTAGCCTCGCCATGAGCGCAGCCAATGCGTCGAATAACTCGATAAAACTTGAGCCGGTGGGCGACAGGCCTCCTTCCCGGCTGCCACCACCGCTGCTGAACCGGCGGCGATGGGCGCCATGATCAAGAGTAAAGCGCCGCCAGTACCGCCATGAAAATTCCAACCCGCTGGGTAGATCAAAGGTCCGAATACTCACCGCCGGAACAGCCTCGATCCGCCATCTTGCAGCTGGTACAAAGACTCGGTTTTCCGGCGGACGACTCGCCGCCAGAGTAGACAACGGTTTCGCCGCCAGATGCTGATCCGCCTCATAGTCTCCGTGGACAACTCCCACGAAAGCACGCTGACAGCCGGTTTAGCTGTGGCAGGACTCTTCTTCGCCACGAGCCGTCTCGACGAGGTCGGTGCAGATGTCCGCCCAGGCCCCGCTCGCCGATCTTGCCGATGAATACGCAGTATGCCACCAAAGGGGACCCGCACCAGACTCGATCGAGCCGGCCTCGGGGCCCCAATCCACATCCTCGATGTAGAGCTTGCCGCGACGACTCTTAGTCATCCGCCCACAAGATAGCCTTCGAGTCCTTCGAACTTGCCCTCTAAGATCATCAAACCATCGCGCGATAGCCCCACGGTGGGTGCCAACCGTCGTGGAATTGTCACGGCAGATGTCCTCGTGAAAGGACTTAGTCGCAGGTCATCGAACGGGTTAACTTAGAGGGGTTAAAGCGACACAAGGACACGGAGTTATACTAGTTCGCCCTTCGATGAAGGTAAAGCCTACGCCTAGTTGTGATGGGATTGATGTGATTTCGCGACTAGGGAGCAATAGCTTCGCTTAAGCCTCGAATTGTTCTGTCCTTAAACCGCCGCCGGTCGCCCCTTATATACACGGGTTGACGCCTCGGCCGGTTCACTAGAGTCCCGACCCGCTCATACAAGTGTCCGCTCGGTCTCTTCTCTCTTATCTTACAAAGACAAGTTACAAGACTAAGGCGGTTTACGAATGGATCCTAATCCGCCCCGGCTCGGGCCTCCTTCATGGGCCCCGATCATGGATTTAGGGTAATCCGCCCCTTCTGTGTATGTTCAAACTCAGTAGTTATATCCCCAACAGTTACGGTGGGAGGTCGGGGGCTGAGCGATGCGCTGCTTTCTTGTACACGACGACGCTGCGTGTGCGTAGGCGCTGGCTCTAATCGAACCCGAAGCGATTGACCGCAGGCTACGCTACATCGAACCCGAAGCGATCGAGCGATGTCGTTAATCGAACCCGATCGAGCGATTCTTCGCCATCGCTGCTAATCAAGCCGATTGATGGGATGAATAAAGGAGTGTTGCGGGGGGTTTGATGAATAAAGGAGCGATGGCGTTGCCTCGGATGAACAGACCCGTGGTGTGGTGGAGGGCTGGATGAACAGAGAAGGTGGAGGGGTGTCCGTGGAGGGGTGGTTGAATAGGACCCGGTGGTGTGGAGGGCTGGATGAACAAGAACGGTGGAGGGGTGCCCGTGGAGGGGTGGTTGAACAGACCCGTGGTGTGGAGGGCTGGATGAACATTAGACGGTGGAGGGTGGTTGAACAAGAGCCGTGGAATAGCGCGGTGGAGGCTGGATGAACAGAGCCCGTGGAGGCCGGAGGAGGTCGACGGTGGAGATGAATAGTATCCCGTGGAGTCCTGCTTTTGCACGCCACACCCTCCCGGCGAACAGACCCCTGCCGACCGTAGCGCCCAACACAAGTTTGTTTTGTCCATTTTGCGGCACGCCACACCCTCCCGATCAACAGACCCCTGTTTCGACCGTAGGAGGTCCGCTTCTCCGCTTTTGGCGGCACGCCACACCCTCCCGATCAACAGACCCTGCTCCAACGTAGGAGGTCCGCTTCTCTCAGCAGCGCGGACGCCAGCCTCGATTCCATCGCCTGCTCCGCCCAAGCCCTCCCGGCGAACACGACCACGCATTCCGCTCCGACCCAGCCGGTTGGCTCCCACGCGTTCTGTTGCCTCCCGGCGAACACGACGCATTCCGCTGTTCTCCCATGAACACGACGCATTCCGCTGCCTCCCATGAACACGACGCATTCCGCTGCCTCCCCATGAACACGACGACGATGCTGTTTCTCCGCTCCGACCCAGCCATGTACACGAGCCTCGCCAGACGTATGCGCGAGTAGGCGTTCGAGACCCCACCAGATGTACACATACGTGGTCAGATTTTCTTTCTTGCACCCTGGCCATCAGACGACGCGTACATGCTACGCGCGCCTCTACTACGACACGCAGCGCCTCTACATCCACCAAAGATATATGTACGCATACGTCGCGACCAGAATGACAACACTACGACGCTTCACCAGGTGGGTCCCGACCATCGTGCACTTCCTTGCTGCAAGATGTAGCTGGTGGGTCCCAGCAATGAGGGGTGAATCATTTTTGCCCGGACGCACTTCCTTGCGGCGAAGATGTAGCTGGTGGGTCCCAGCAGTCGTGGGCAAACGTTGTTTTCACGAATACGGTGGCCTGTCCGGTGGGTCCCCGCCGTCCGTGGAGGAATACTTATTTTGCCCGTAATAAGGAGGCACTTCCTTGCTGCGTCGTGGACCCACTGTCGCCTCTCCACGCATACCCACGTCCGATGGAAGCCGTTCCTTGACCACGTTGACCACGCCGCGCCGAGAGCACCAGGGCGGTGGACGACGGTGAGGCCTAGGAAGAGGACGACGCGGAGCCGGGGAAGACGCGATAGTGGATGCCCACGCGTAGAGGAGTACGAGGGTTCACTGGTTCGCTGCGGTGTGAGGCTGCCATCGCCGCAGAATAACAGGGGGTGTGGGTGAGTAGAGGGATGGCCTGGCCAGCGGTGGGAGTAGTAGGGGGCGGTGTGGCCTCCGCCACATCGCAGCCGGCCACGGGAGGCAGGAGCACGAGGCACGACCGGCGCTGGTTTGGGCGGCTGGAGCAAGAAGACCAGAAGTTGAAGAAGCACTACGGCCGTTGGATGGACATGGTACGGTCAATGGAACTAGAATCGTGCATATTGACTAAGTTGACAAAGCCTCCGTCCCCGTCAACTTAGTAGGCCCACAAGTCAGCCTCCCACCAAGGTGGGTCCCAGCTAGCAGGGGGTATTCATTTTTTGCATAATAAGGAGGCACTTCCGGTGGGTCCGAGCTGACAGCAGGGGGAACATTTTTTCGCGAAATACGGTGGCCCGTCGGGTGGGTCCCAGCAGCCAGGGGCAAACGTTTTTTTCACGATATACTGGTGGGCGTCTGGTGGGTCCCTGCTATTAGGTGGAGGAATAATTATTTTATGCTTAATAAGGAGGCACTTCCTTGCGGCTGCCGTGGACCCAGCTGTCAGCCTCTCCACGTACAGTATTCTTCCCATGGAATTCGGTTGTTGACCACATTGACCACGCCACGCCGAGAGCACCACGGCGGTGGACGACGGCGAGGCCTAGGAAAGGGACGACGCGGAGCCGGGGAAGACGCGGCAGTGGATGCCTACGTGGAGATATAGCTGGTGGGTCCGAGCTGTCAGCGGCGGTAACCTTTTTTTCATGAAATACAGAGGCCCTTTCGGTGGGTCCCAGATGTCAGGTGGAGGAATCATTATTTTGCGCGTAATAAGGAGGCATTTCCTTGCGTGCGGTCGTGGACCCAGCTGTCAGCCTCTCCACGAACAGTCCACTTCAGATGCATGTCGGTCGTTGACCACGCTGACCACGCCACGCCGAGAGCACCAGGGCGGTGGACGACGGCGAGGCATAGGAAGGGAACGACACAGAGGCAGGGAAGACTCGGCAAGTGTTTTTGTTTCCCACGCGGAGGGGAGTACGACTGTACGAGGGTTTACTGGTTCGTCTGCCGTCGCCAGAGAATAACAGCAGGTGTGGGTGAGTAGAGGGATTGCTAGGCCAGCGATGGGAGTACGGTGGGGCGGTGAGGCCTGCACGGCAGCACAGCCGGCCGCGGGGAGGAGGGAGCAGGCAGTATCGCTGGCGCTTGTTTGAGTGGCTGGAGTAGGAAGAGCAGAGATTGAAGAAGCACGACGGCCATTGGATGGACATCCAACAGTATACAGGCCATCTGTGGAAAGCCTCAAATCTGTGGAAAACAGCATGCAACCCATCTGCCATTATTTCAAATAATTTACATCCCATTTGCTAATTCTTACGGGTTTTTTGGATCCAATATTCTTTTTGTTAGCATTACAGCCCATATTGTGGCCACGGTTAAAAAATTATACGAAATTTTGCATATGTCAAAAGCGGTTCGAACTGTTTTTAATCCCGAAATTTCGAGTCACATTCAGACTGATTTTAAAAATAAATGTATATCAATATAAAATCCAATAAATTGTCCATGCATAAAAATCAATGCAATTTAAAATCTCAAATGAAAAAAGATATTTGAAAATAATTGTCGGTTTGATGTGTTTTAAAATGTACAACCCATTTCTCATTATCGTTAGGCTATTTTCTCGGCCAGCCAATGAAGCTCTCCTCGTCTCTGAAGATTTGCAGCCCAACAGGCCCGATAAAGCGACTTACTTGACAAATCACAAAAAACTGGGCTAGCCATTTTCGTAAAAAAAAAACTACTCGGGCTGGTATGTGGTAAACATAAAAGAAAAGGTTGTCTAGACAGCCGAGTGTCCCGCAGACAGCCCAGCTTGACACCCCGCCTGCCTCGTAAACAAATTAGATAAATGCCACTCCAATTATGGCGATTCATAAAAATGCCATCGCAATTTCCAAATTTTGAAAATGCCACGCAATTTTTGCAAACTTTGAAAACGGCATCGCAGTTTGCAAACTTTGAAAACGCCACCCAGACTTCAAAAATGCCACTAGAAATGGCATGAAATGGCATTTTCAAAGTTTGGAAATTGCAGTGGCATTTCTCGGATACACTAGATTTGAAGTGGCATTTATCAAATTAACCCAAAACAAAAATAACTGGGCAAGCTGCTGGGTCCCTGGTGTCAGCCGCTCATTGTGCAATTCTCTCGTTTATTGACTACGTTGACAATGGCAAGGGACCCAAATGTCAGAAATCCACTAGGAGGAGCCATTTTTTATTGGCTTGAAATAAGGAGGCACTTGCTTGCATCGCCATGACCTTGGCGGGTCCCTCTCACATCCTCTCCACGCACAATCATCTCCTGATTGTGTATGCGTCAACTTGCTAGGCCCACAAGTCAGCCTCTAAACCCGTGGAGGACTTACAACCCATTTTAAAAATAACAGCCCATTCCATACGTTCAAACGGAAAGTTCAACATTCAGAGCAAAGTAACAGTGTCTGATCCACATATAGAGTAATCGAACTTCCATGTTGACAACCATCATAGCCAAGTTAACTATCTACTCCCACTAATACTCTAGTAGCGCATAAGTACTAACTTACTCTTAGCTAACTAGACGATGCCGACCGCCATCGCTGGGACACGCTAACGCCGGCACCGGCGTCGGCGCCGCCGGACTTGCAAGAGGTGCGATAGGGCACGTTGCTTTCGCTGCTGCTGGCCCTTTCCATGCCGGCGTGGTCCACCAAGTTGCTTCCAAGCGGGAAACCCACTTGACGAGCTGGTAGTAAAAATCAGCGTCACGAACGCGTGCGTGCCCGACAGCCTCCAGGGCTATTTGCCGAGCACCGGCCTCCACGTAGTCGGCCCAGTTGCGGGCGCTCTGCTCGCGACTCAGAGCATCGGTGCGCTGCTGCTCCATGTCCCACTGGCGGCGCAAATCGGCGATACGCTGCTCCTCCTCCAGGCTGTCGCGCTCTAACAACTCATGCTCCTCCGCCATGTGGTCGCGCTCCAACAACTCCTCGATCTCCGCATTGCCATCTAAAGACAGATAGAATGCCTCCTCCCTCCGTCTGCCTTCAGGTGAAAACCCGAACACTAGTTCCAGCGGTGACCGCCTCCGGCGTCGCCTACCGCGGACGGGCGGGGGCATGGCGGACGTGGCGAGCGACATCGGGTCGGTGGGGGCTTATGAGGATATGGCGAGTTGGGTCACGGTGGCACCGGAGAAGGCCGGGAAACAGTACTTATAGGCGGAAGGTAGCGCGACGGTCATCAGAATTCAATGGATAATGGCTTAGCGCACCAGCTTGCCGTGGAAAACTAGAGAAACTGAAATTATGACTGTGCCATCCCTTCTCGTCTGGGTCGCACGCCGGCATGGCGGTCAAACGAGTGCACTCGAATCATCCCCCTCCTTGTCAATAATGATTCCACGGATTTAAAGCGTATCTTTTTTCGCATCAGTTAGCTGCCTTAGATAAGAGCCGTGCGTTCCCTTCTTTCCAAGCGTCCCTTTGGTTTCACGGCCGGCTGCATGCAGCACTCGTAATCGCCGCAGCGAGAGATGAAGCAAAGATGCAACGAGTCGCAGCTAAGGCACGCATGCAGCCACTTAAATCGCTGGAATTAATTAGGCTTAAACTTCTGCATGCCGTTAATTATTGCCATGCCTTGGTCTTGCTGCTTTGCTCACGGGACTAATAAACCCGGACGGAGGGAGTACCTTGGTTGGTGAGAGGTTTGAATTAAGCCCTTCAAACCGGAAAGGAGGTACTAGTATGTGTGTGATCCGCTATTCATTCATGTAGGATCGAGTAGGTCGTTTCATGAATTGAGCCCTGCAAACCGGAAAGGAGGTAGTACGTGCGTGATCCGCTATTTATCCGTGTAGGATCGATAGTGTAGCTTGTCAGTTTCTTCAGAGGTAGGCATTTTTATCCGTGTAGGATGATAGTGTAGCTTGTCAGTTTCTTCAGAGGTAGGCATTTTTATTCAAAAAAACTGCCACTTCGCATCTTGCGTCGCAAATAAAACTGCCAGGAGCGCATTTATAGGCTAGCTAGTGATCGATCAGTAACTTGTAAACACTGAGCGAAAGGAAATAAGTAACTGATAATTCATCTCAATGATTCACAAATCATATACAAATATGTAGCTCCAAAAGCAAAGATCAGCCACTTCGGAGCTTGCGTCGCAACTAAAACTAACTAGTACGATTCCCATACATAAGATCAACATGTTAATGCATCTCAATGATTCACAGATCCTATACAAATATGTAGCTCCAAAAGCAAAGATCTAGAAAAAACATTTGTTCTTCCTACTAACATGGATGCTTCTCTTGGCCAACATTCAGTAAAGACTGAAAGACAAATTTGTTTGTGAAGTCTACAATTCCTCTTGCAAACGTAAGTGGTTTCACCAACAACTGGAACCATGAGAATGAACCACACATGATGGAGGAACATCCACTGCAATATGATTTGGTCTTCTCTCGATCACACCGCGGGACTATTTTCTGAATAGAAACTTTAACTTAGGCAAAGTGATGCCCATTGTATAATCAGACCAAAGCAATGAAGCACCTAGTGTTGGCCAATAAATAGTACAGTACTACTTTTTGCAGTCCATGAAGTGACTATCCAATCTTTCTGTGTCTATTTTCAAATGGCACCGCATGCAATGACTATACTATTCTCTTGTGCAGTTCAACCAAAATTGCGGACACTTTGTTTGTTTGCCAATAGCAACAAAGACATCTCTGTCTGCACAAATATCAAGCAGCTAGTAAACATATACCACACCTTGTATTTTCGGTTTAAACATATCTATTCCGCTTAGCATCCGTCATGTTCTCGTGACCGACAACTGATATGCTTATGTTTTGCCTCGACAATTTCATACTGAATTGATTTGCTGGTTCGAGCAGAAATATAGCGCCTATTCTTCATCGCACCAAGGATATCCATGTTCGCAGTGATGGAAGAGGTGAAATCGATACAACCAAATTGAGCATCGAATCATTGAATCATGTCCTGCACCTCCAATGTAGGTCCACCCTGCCAATAAATTCACATGCAAACCACTAGTATTACTATCTAATGACAGTACAAAAAGAGTAGCAAGATAGTAGCAAACAATGTACCTTCGTAATAAACAGCTCATAGTGCCACCAATTGGATATAAAGGTTTGGAAAAAAACATGCTCCTAATGTTGAACCAGTTGGACTTTTTGTGCAGTTCCACTAAAATCGAGCATCACTGTTTGCATAGATATTAAGAGTGTGATTACTCTAAAAGTGGCACTAGTTGAAGCATAGACTCACAAATATAAGCATTCCAATTTCTTAATGGGAAAAGGTAGCAAGACTGTTTCTAACCACCTGTTTGAAGGAATAATAAAGCAACAACGGCTGATGTCAGGAAGGCATACATAGTTTTTTCTTGAAAAGTGAGCTATTCCTGAACTTTCCTCTTCTTTTAAGCAAATTTTGTGCATTTCTACTAAAATGAAATGCCATCACCACCTTGACAATTAAGTGACACTGTACAAAAGGAAATGACTTAACATTACATCATGATGTCAGGTATGTAGTCGACAGGCATTAAAGACAAACATACAGACCTCCTCAAGAGAACAGCCGGAGGAGGAGGTGCCCACTCTTGACCTTTCCTCTTGTCTTCATAATTGTGCGTGCAGTTTAACCAAAATAAAATGACATCAACGCTTGGCATTTTGGTAACACTGCATACAAAAAATTAACTTATCTCATGAAAGTGAGGTATGTAATTTATAAGCATTAACAAAGGCAAAAATCTGAAGGTAGTAACAAGTTTCATCGTTGGTATATCTGGCTGTGCAACAGCATTAGAATGCCTTAGCTAAAAAATCTTTAACACATCCACAATCAACAGCTAACCCTGAAATAATCCAGTGACATTAAATGGCATTGCTTAAATTTATCGGTGGCATTAGACTGAGAGTGGCATTAGTTAAATGTGGCATCACTTTAGCAGTAGCATTGCTTGACTTGACTGCTGGCGTTATACTAACAGCAAAAGAAGTGGCAATAAGAGCATGGGAGGCCCATTAGGACAGTGGGCGCACCAGTACGATGAAACCTCGACGGACGCAGAGTGGTGAGGGAGGTATGGTTGCCCAGAGCAACAAATATCCAGGAAGCATATGTGGATTATGTCCCATTTTTGTTCTCTTTAGCCACCTTTTTCCTATGCGAGGACAACAAACCGATCGACCTGGTCATTCTCTATTGCGTTGTCATGCCTTTCTACCCTTCTTCAACCAAGAGACACGAGACTCGTTCCTTAGCTACTAATTTTCCCCTTTTCAACCTAGATGCGGTTCGATGCCTACTCTCTTGGACAATACAGTCTCCTTCCTTTCCTTATTCAACCTGCATATGGATTAGTCTGCATGAAGTAGGGTTTCCTTTAATAGTGCAAATTATGGTTTTCGCTCACGTGGCGATGAGAGCAGAGGATAACAAATAGGGAAGATGGTGGAGTGGAAAAAGATCCACATGCAACGACGTGGCAGATGGGGCAATAGAACAAGGTTATGGTTCAAAAAGAGGTAGCATACCTGAGGGTCGGCGGGAAGTGGCTTCATTCATGGTACTCGTCCTCCGCACACACTACGGCAGCGAGCTTGGGGACGGAGGCCATCCCGCGCGGGCGCTAGGTCTGAGAGGACGGCCTTGTTGTCAGAGCGTGACTTCGCTCGCCGACGACGAGTGCGTCAACGCTGCACGTCCTTTTCTTCCCCGGCGGATCTGTGACCAACGGTGAGGAGGCAGAGAGGGGCCGTCTTTTTTAGATCTAGAGAGAGGGTGGTAGTGTGAGAAGCAAGTGGGCAGCCCTTAGCAAGAAAGCGTTGAAGCTCTGTAGGACCTTGAGAAGAGGTGTCTAGAGGGGGGGGGTGATTAGACACTAAGTACCAAAGTTGCAGTTTTTAAGTTTCTTTAAAGTTTGAGTGGAGTTTAGGCACAAGTTTAACATTCACAACATATAGCAAGCAAGCATGCAAAGAGTATATGAGCAGCGGAAAATAAAGCATGAAACTTGCAAGAATGTAAAGGGAAGGGATTGGAGGATTCAAACGCAATTGGAGACACGGATGTTTTTGGCATGGTTCCGATAGGTGGTGCTATCGTACATCCACGTTCATGGAGACTTCAACCCACGAAGGGTAACGGTTGCGCGAGTCCATGGAGGGCTCCACCCACGAAGGGTCCACGAAGAAGCAACCTTGTCTATCCCACCATGGTCGTCGCCCACGAAGGACTTGCCTCACTAGCGGTAGATCTTCATGAAGTAGGCGATCTCCTTGCCCTTACAAACTCCTTGGTTCAACTCCACAATCTTGTCGGAGGCTCCCAAGTGACACCTAGCCGATCTAGGAGACACCACTCTCCAAGAAGTAACAAATGGTGCGTTGATAATGAACTCCTTGCTCTTGTGCTTCAAATGATAGTCTCCTCAACACTCAACTCTCTCTCATAGGATTTGGATCTGGTGGAAAGAGGGTTTGAGTGGAAAGCAACTTGGGGAAGGCTAGAGATCAAGATTCATATGGTAGGAATGGAATATCTTGGCCTCAACACATGAGTAGGTAGTTCTCTCTCTAAATAGGATCTTTGGAAGTGTAGGTTCAGTCGATGGCTCTCTCCACGAATGAAGAGGAGGTGGAGGGTATATATAGCCTCCACACAAAATCTAACCGTTACACACAATTTACCAAACTCGGTGGGACTGAATCGTTAAACTCGGTCAGACTGATTTAGCAAATAATGTGACCGTTAGGGTTTTCGGTGGGACCAGAATGCAACTCGGTGGGACCGATTTGGTTAAGGTTAGGGCATAACGTAATCTCGGTAAGACCGATTACACAAACTCGGTGGGACCGATTTTGGTAATAAGCTTTCCAGAGAGTTGGTCAGGCAAACTCGGTTTGACCGATTATCAAACTCGGTGGGACCGATTTTGATAATAAGTTAACCAAAGAGTTTGCATTGTAATCTCGGTAGTACCGATTGCTCAAACTCGGTGAGACCGATTTTGATAATGGACATACACAGAGAGATTACAATCCCATCTCGGTGAGACCGAGATCCCTAGGGTTTGTGGCAGTGGCTAAGACATCCAAACTCGGTGGCGCCGGATAGAAAGAATCAGTGGGGCCGAGCTTGACTTTAGGTTTAGGACATATGTGTGGAAGTGGGAAAGTAGCTGAGGGTTTTGGAGCATATCACTAAGCACATGAAGCAAGAGGCTCATTAAGCAACACCTCATCCCTCCTTGATAGTATTGGCTTTTCCTATAGACTCAATGTGATCTTGGATCACTAAAATGTAAAATGAAGAGTCTTGAGCTTGAAGCTTTAGCCAATCCTTTGTCCTTAGCATCTTGAAGGGGTTCCCACATCCTTTAGTCCATGCCACTCCATTGTTGAACTTATCTGAAACATACTAGATAAAAGTGTTAGTCCAACAAGAGATATGTTGTCATTAATTACCAAAACCACCTAGGGAGCACTTGTGCTTTCAATCCCCCCCCCTTTGGTAATTGATGGCAACATACATCAAAGCTTTAGATAAAGATATAAAGAATAGCAAGTAAAGCTTTGGAAAGACATGTAACAAGCATAGGCTCCCCCTACATGTATGCAATCATGTGAATATGAAATATAGAAGAATGTGATAGCATAACCATGATAGAGCAGGCAATGTGTTACATGTATCTTGGCTATATGCATCAGAGCAAAAAGTACTAAAGAGAATACCTTCATGCCCATGAGTCCTTCTTGCAAACAGTATGTACATCAGCAAGAATTCCTCATACACATGATTGTGATGCATATACTTACCTTGTAGTCTTGAGTAGGCTTAGGATGGAATGAACCTGCGTAAACAAGGTTAGATAACACAGATGCATCTACTAGCCGAGCAAATGAAGAAACCACAAGAATACCAAGACTGGGATGACATGTAGAGAGTGAGTACTGTGTACCACATTGGATTAGACATGTCCCCAAGAGTAAAGATATGCAATGAATTTAAATGATCTCTTTCCTTAGATGTCTTGCTCCCCTGAATCTAACATGGGATCTTGGGAGAAGATAGGGACAGAAAATCAGAGTGAAGGAAAACTGAGCTGAAAGATATGAATGATGATCGAGCTAAAGTTCAGAGCTAATGTATGCTCATGCAAAATTGAGCACAACAGATCATATGAACATGTCTCTCCCCTCAAGAAGACATGTGGACATCTCTCCTCTTGAACACCAAGCATCTGGGATCCTTGAGAAATACTTTCTACTAGTATTCTCTCCCCCTAGAGATCTCTCTCTCCCCTCAAGGATCTCTCTCCTTCTCGATGTGATCTCTCTCTAAATGATAAGCTTTGATGTGATCTCTCTCCCCTTTGACATCAATTTCCAAGAAGGGCTTGATAAAGATGTAATCTCTCTCTCCCCCTCTGGAATTTGTCGAGAATGGGTTTGATCCTTGAGTCACAACATAAAGCAATAATAAAAATGTGATGCTTGTAGAGGACAAGATTCATTGAGTGGAGCTGGAACAGACGAAACACAGAATAAGTGGCAAACTGTTTTTCCTGTGGTGAAATCGGTGGCACCGAGTTGTAGGCTTCGGTTGCACCGAAAGGATTCGGTTGGACCGAAAACAACAAATCGGTTGAACCGAGTTCATCGCAGAGAAAACACTTGTCACCTCAGCTCACTAGACTAGTAAGATCTCACAAAGATTTGCAAGGAATTAACTGAAAGATATGCAAGGAATTAGATGCAGAAAATGCAGAGAAAACAGAAAGAAATCTAGATGAAGTTTTTTTTTAAAGGGGAAACACAAATGCATGAGACAAATGCAAAAACTCAAAAAAGAACACAGGAGAACTTCATCTAGATATGGTCAGCGACAAAGTCACCTATGTTAGAGTATATTGACTTAGGAGTCAAGTGAGATCACTTGATCATAGGCCATACTCATCGCTTAAGCTCAAAATGGGGTTGCCATTTTCGTTTACATCTTGATGTATTCACATCTTGTCGAGTTGCTTTAACTCATGACTCGGAGTAAAGCTTCTCTAAGATGGAATAACATACCTTGGTTGGTGGTGTTGTCCATGTAGTTGAACTTGCGTGGGTTGCTCAAGGTTGATGTAGCTCATCAAGAATTTGGAGCACCACCTGGAATTTGAGTCCATCTACCTACATGGGTTAGTTCTTGCAAGGAAGAGCACTTGTATATCCAAAAATGACAATCATGAAACTCAACATAGAATTTGTCAAAGGATATGTTTGAATGGTTTCGTGCTTCCTTGTCTTCAACCACCTTGTGTAGAGACTTGGTGATGTAGAGATTGCTCAAGATATGAGTAGGTTTCAACCTCATGGAATTTGATTCAACCAAGTACCTACATGGGTTAGATAACATGCAAGATACAAATATATCCAAGACATAAGATTTTCATCATAAGAGAAATATCAAGGATTGGTCATAAGCTCATGTCTTGCATGTATCCAATTGAGTTTCTACTCCAAGTTTGAAGCATCAATGATGTTCAATTATCCTCTTAACCTGCAAAACACTTTCTCATCAAGAGGTTTAGTGAATATATCCGCTAATTGCTTTTCGGCGCGAACATGCTTAAGATCAATGTCTCCCTTAGCAACATGATATCGAATGAAATGATGACGAACTTCAATATGCTTAGTTCGAGAATGTTGCACAGGATTATGACCAAATTTGATAGCACTTTCATTATCACAAAGCAATGGAACATATCTCACATATATCCCATAATCTTTAAGAGTTTGGGTCATCCAAAGTAATTGAGCACAACATGAACCAGCGGCAATATATTCAGCTTTGGCAGTGGATAAGGATACCGAGTTTTGTTTCTTGGAGGACCAAGACACAAGAGATCTACTAAGAAATTGACAAGTACCCAAAGTGGACTTTCTATCAACCTTGTCTCCGGCATAGTCCGAGTCGGAATAGCCAACAAGATCGAAAGAGGCCCTCTTAGGATACCAAATGCCAAAATTTGGTGTATGGATTAAGTATCTCACTATCCTTTTCACGGCCTTAAGATGACATTCTTTAGGGCAGCTTGATATCGTGCACACATGCACACACTTAGCATAATATCGGGACGTGAAGCACATAGATATAACAATGAACCAATCATAGAGCGATAAACCTTTTGATCAACGGTTCACCATCTTTGGTTAAGTCAAGATGTCCACTAGTAGGCATGGGTGTAGTCATACCTTTGCATTCTTGCATATTGAACTTCTTGAATAAGTCCTTGGTGTACTTTGTTTGCGAGACAAAAGTACCTTCCTTAGTTTTCTTGATTTGCAAACCAAGAAAGAATTTGAGTTCACTCATCATAGACATCTCAAACTTCTCCGACATTAGCTTCCCAAACTTTTCACTAAAATGAGGGTTAGTTGAACCAAATATAATATCATCAACATAAATTTGGCACACAAAGAGTTCACCATTAACCCTTTTAGTAAAAAGAGTAGAATCAATTCTCCCAATTTCAAAGCCTTTTTCAATAAGGAACTTGGTCAAGCATTTATACCATGCTCTAGGAGCTTGTTTAAGTCCATAAAGAGCTTTGTGAAGTTTGTAAACATGATTGGGTTTCTTAGGATTGACAAAGCCGGGAGGTTGTTTAACATAAACTTCCTCCTCTATTTCACCATTTAGAAAAGCACTTTTAATGTCCATTTGGTACAAGGTGATATCATGGTGATTAGCATAGGCAAGTAAGATGCGAATGGACTCAAGTCTAGCAACGGGGGCGTAAGTCTCACCATAGTCCATACCTTCGACTTGTGTGTAGCCTTGGGCAACGAGACGTGCTTTGTTGCGAACTACTTGTCCATCTTCATCTTGCTTGTTGCGAAACACCCATTTGGTACCGATGATGTTGTGGTTGTTGTCGGGCTTCTCAACCAATGTCCAAACTTGGTTCCTCTCAAAGTTGTGTAGCTCTTCATGCATAGCATTTATCCAATCCGGATCTTCGAATGCTTCTTCGACCTTCATAAGTTCAATGCTAGAGATGAAAGAATAGTTTTCACAAAATTTAGCTAAACGAGTTTTAGAGCGAGTGATTCTCCCGGTTTGAATATCATTGTAGATTTGTTCGACGGGGTGGTCCTTAGCAATTCTTGCTCGAACTCGTGAAAGCTTTTGCTTGGGTCTTCGTTGAACATCTTCTTCATCTTGTTCTTCTTATTGGCCTTCTTCATTGTTGGTGTTGTCGTTCTCTTGTCGTGGTGGAGAAGGAGGTTGTTGACATTCATCTTGATGCACTTCCTCGTTTTCTTCATCTTGGTGTGTCCCACTTGTGGATGCTTCCGTATCAACTCTTGGTTCACCTTGTCGTGAAGTAGAAGCTTCCACTTGGACGGACGAGGTACTCTCCTTCACCTCCGTTGGATGGACCTTGCCAATAGACAAGTCTTGGATTGCTTCCGAAGGATCTTTGTCTCCTACATCAATTGGCAATTGATCTACTTGCGAGCCGTTAGATTCATCAAACTTCACATCTACCGTCTCTTCAACCATTCGGGTGAAATTGTTGTAGACACGGTAAGTGTGAGAGTTTGAGCCTTAACCTAGTAGGAAACCTTCTTGAGACTTAGGAGCAAATTTAGAACGACGATGCTTATCAAGAATGTAGCACGTTGACCCAAATACTCGAAAGTATCCAACTTGGGGTTTGTTACCGGTGAGTAGCTCGTATGTCGTCTTGCCGAGTAGCTTGTGAAGATACAAGCGATTTGTTGCATGACAAGCTGTCTCCGCCGCTTCTGCCCAAAAGTGCTTTGGCGTCTTGTACTCATCAAGCATCGTTCTCGCCATTTCGATGAGCGTCCGGTTCTTCCTCTCAACAACTCCATTTTGTTGACGTGTGTACGTAGCCGAGAACTCATGTGAAATCCCTTCTTCGTCAAGAAAGGTGTCCACATTTGCATTCTTGAACTCCGTTCCGTTGTCGCTGCGAACCTTCTTGATCTTCACTTCAAATTGGTTTTGGGCCTTCCTAGCGAAGATTTTGAAGATCTTTTGGACCTGCGATTTATCATCGAGAAAGAACACCCACGTAAATCTGGAAAAATCATCAACTATAACTAGACCAAAAGAATTTCCACCGAGACTCTTGTAAGAGTTGGGACCAAAGAGATCCATGTGGAGTAGCTCGAGTGGCCTCTTTGTGGTCATGATGTTCTTCACGGGATGCCTTCCTCCAACCTGTTTACCTGCTTGACAAGCACTGCAAAGTCTATCCTTATCAAATATGACATCATTAACTCCAAGGATATGATTTCCCTTAATAAGCTTGTCAAGGTTTCTCATACCAACATGACCTAATCGTCTATGCCATAACCAGCCTTTCGAGGATTTAGCAATGAAGCAAGTTTTAGGTTGAGCCTTTTTAGTGAAATCAACAATGTATAGATCACCTCTACGCACACCAGTAAAGACCATTTTATGATTATCTCGACGAAACACTTGGCAATCTACTTCAGTAAATAGAACATTGAAACCGAAATCAGCAAGTCTAGATGCTGAAAGTAAGTTGTAACCAAGAGATTCAACGAGCATAACATTTTGTATGGAGCTATCATGTGAGATGGCCACCTTACCCTTTGAGTTTTCACCGAAAGTGACAAACTTTCGAGGACCATCATTTTCAGCAAGCTCACGAAACATGTCTTTATCTCTGGTCATGTGATCGGTACATCCACTATCAAGAACCCATTCCTTTCCTCCTGACATATATCCCCGAAGATTTTCCATAAGACCAAAATGTCCCATTGCATCATCAAGATCGAAGTCACTATCATCATCCTCATCATAGTATCAATGTTCAACATCATCATGTGGTGGATCAAATCCTAGAGAGGGTGATTCATAAGAATGAGTTTGACAATAATCTTGTCTATGAATTCTTATAGCTTCGGAGATAATGTCACTAATAATACCAACATTTCCTTTGGCACGCATAAGGTTTGTAAGCTCAAATAGACGATCACCAAACGTAGGATCACTAGTATTCATCTTAGTCAAAGCAATAGACTTATAGAGAATTTCATCTAGATTTTTCAAGGAATAATCTGGAAATCGTTCCTCAAGAAATTTCCATATAGTGTAGGCACACTCAAAGGTAGGCAAGATTCTAATCAAGTTTCTAGGCAAGCCTCTAGTGATAAGATTAACAGTTCTAAGATTTCTAGTCATGTCAATAGCTTAATCAAGGGTAGGATGCATAGGATCAACATAAGGTGCACAAGGTCTAGCAATGTACTTGTTAAAATGATATTGATTGAAAATAACAAGCATCTCATTTTTCCACTCACGAAAATACTCTCCGTCAAGAATAGGCACTCTATGTATAAGACTCCCCAAGGTAGACTCATCCATATTCCTCCAATGGTGATTAAACCAAGGCAATGGAGACCAATGCTCTGATACCACTTGTAGGACCTTGAGAAGAGGTGTCTAGAGGGGGGGTGATTAGACACTAAGTACCAAAGTTGCAGTTTTTAAGTTTCTTTAAAGTTTGAGTGGAGTTCAGGCACAAGTTTAACATTCACAACATATAGCAAGCAAGCACGCAAAGAGTATATGAGCAGCGGAAAATAAAGCATGAAACTTGCAAGAATGTAAAGGGAAGGGATTGGAGGATTCAAACGCAATCGGAGACACGGATGTTTTTGGCGTGGTTCCGATAGGTGGTGCTATCGTACATCCACGTTGATGGAGACTTCAACCCACGAAGGGTAACGGTTGCGCGAGTCCACGGAGGGCTCCACCCACGAAGGGTCCACGAAGAAGCAACCTTGCCTATCCCACCATGGCCGTCGCCCACGAAGGACTTGCCTCACTAGCGGTAGATCTTCACGAAGTAGGCGATCTCCTTGCCCTTACAAACTCCTTGGTTCAACTCCACAATCTTGTCGGAGGCTCCCAAGTGACACCTAGCCAATCTAGGAGACACCACTCTCCAAGAAGTAACAAATAATGCGTTGATAATGAACTCCTTGCTATTGTGCTTCAAATGATAGTCTCCCCAACACTCAACTCTCTCTCATAGGATTTGGATCTTGTGGAAATAGGGTTTGAGTGGAAAGCAACTTGGGGAAGGCTAGAGATCAAGATTCATATGGTAGGAATGGAATATCTTGGCCTCAACACATGAGTAGGTAGTTCTCTCTCGTAAATAGGATCTTTGGAAGTGTAGGTTCGGTCGATGGCTCTCTACACGAATGAAGAGGAGGTGGAGGGTATATATAGCCTCCACACAAAATCTAACCGTTACACACAATTTACCAAACTCGGTGGGACCGAATCGTTAAACTCGGTAAGACTAATTTAGCAAATAATGTGACCGTTAGGGTTTTCGGTGGGACCAGAATGCAACTCGGTGGGACCGATTTGGTTAGGGTTAGGGCATAACGTAATCTCGGTAAGACCGATTACACAAACTCGGTGGGACCGATTTTGGTAATAAGCTTTTCAGAGAGTTGGTCAAGCAAACTCGGTTTGACCGATTATCAAACTCGGTGGGACCGATTTTGATAACAAGTTAACCAGAGAGTTTGCATTGTAATCTCGGTAGTACCGATTGCTCAAACTCGGTGAGACCGATTTTGATAATGGACATACACAGAGAGATTACAATCCCATCTCGGTGAGACCGAGATCCCTATCGGTGAGACCGATTTGCCTAGGGTTTGTGGCAGTGGCTAAGACATCCAAACTCGATGGCGCCGGATAGAAAGAATCAGTGGGGCCGAGCTTGACTTTAGGTTTAGGACATATGTGTGGAAGTGGGAAAGTAGCTGAATGTTTTGGAGCATATCACTAAGCACATGAAGCAAGAGGCTCATTAAGCAACACCTCATCCCTCCTTGATAGTATTGGCTTTTCCTATAGACTCAATGTGATCTTGGATCACTAAAATGTAAAATGAAGAGTCTTGAGCTTGAAGCTTTAGCCAATCCTTTGTCCTTAGCATCTTGAAGGAGTTCCCACATCCTTTAGTCCATGCCACTCCATTATTGAACTTATCTGAAACATACTAGATAAAAGTGTTAGTCCAACAAGAGATATGTTGTCATTAATTACCAAAACCACCTAGGGAGCACTTGTGCTTTCAAGCTGTAGCCTATATATCTTCTTTATACTACTAGTACTGGAGGTGGAGTAGTGGTAGAGTAGTTTATATTTTCTCTGCGTACAGTACCAGTTAGTCGTGCTTCAAAACTGATCGGCACACCATTAAAAAAATAAAGTTCGATAACTAATGCGGCACCTCGGGCCAACGCGGCCAGATCGCATTTTGCACGAGAAATTACACACCATGTTTCATTGACATGTGGTCCCGTTCCAACATATCAGTGAGACGACGGCGAGTAGCAGGAGTATTTCCGAACGGACGTGTAGGACGGGGCGCCTCTTCGTGAACCGTAGCAAACTCGCAACCGTCCACCGACTCTTCGCCTTTCCCTCTCGATTTGGAACTGCTGTCGCACGCTCTTCCTCTCCCTCCTCCATTTTCCTTCAGCCCTTCACCCTTTCTTCTGCCATTGTTCGACCGTCTTCTCCATGGAGGGAACAGGCCGGAAACGACCCCGTTATTCTTGACCCGATCTGAAAGATGACGTGGTGCAGGAACTCATTGATCGGTGCGACGTCATCACCTCGTCTAGCATGGCAGGTTCGTTCCATTCTCGACTCAACTAATAACATCATTGCAAGGAACCCAAGAGTCAAGGAGCGGTTTGATCTCCCCTATCTTCTTCGCCGTGACCCTGATGACTGGCGCCGGCACGACGGAGGCCTTGCCTGTGCAAGTTGATGCCGCTTGATAATGATACGTATGATGTTAAGATGCCATCGCTTGAGGGCAAGGCTTGGGCGAGCGCAAATGGAGATTGGGTTGTTTACATTGGGTCCAACTGCGAGTGGGAACTTGTGAATGTGTACACTCGTGACCGGGTTCCACTTCCAAAAATCTCAGCAGATTGCCCAGAGGTTGAGCACACCGGTATTGTACGCACGTTCAAATACGATCATGGTGACTGTCTTCTACGGAAGATAGCAATTTGTCGAGTTCCCAACCGCTCTTGGATTACAACAACTATGAAGTTGTTGCTATCTTCGACAAGCTTGTTGCCGTCCTTAGTGGTTTGACTCGATGGATATTGCTCAAAATCAGTTTACGACACGGATGAGTACTGTGATGCAATTCAATACGAGGGCCTTGTGTTTGCTGCCACCACTCGCGGCACTGTTTTTGCATGGTATCCTCGTTGTTTCGGTATGTTTGTCTTCCACCGTAATTATAATTGTTTCATCCACATGCATGCGGGTTAGCAAGTTTCCCTTTACTAATTAACCTTCTTCTTGTGTTTCCAAGGTCCTGTGAACATCCCACCACCTATACTTGAAAAAATCTATAACCAAGGGGGAGATGACGATGGTGATGATCACGAGCATGAGGACGAGCAGCGCCCATATACTCTGTGGCGCCTGGAAACTAATTCCGATGGATCACCTCTTCTTGTGTGTATACAGCCCACTGATGATGTTACTGCTAAGGAAGCACGTGTCTCCCATGGTCGCACTCTCCGGACCTATTCCAACACCCGTTGCATGGTATTCGGGATGGATACTAGTGTGCTAGCGCCAACTCCTTCTCCCTGGTATAGAATTTATAGTCTTGGAGAAAACTCGCTCTTCCTTGGACAAAACTATCCGATGATGGTGAAAGGCGATCCAACTGCTGTTGACACAACGTTACTAGTACCATTTATGAGAAGCAACTGTGTCTATACCTCCGACATTTAGGTGGTTCCCTACCCTGGTACTCATATAGTAGGCCGCTTCAGCCTGGATGATCAGTCCTATGTTGGTCTCCAGATCGACAATGGATGGCCCGTCTCAGAGAATCACTTGTGGTTCAAAGCAAGCGTTTCCAACGCCGAGGAATGGTTGAGTTGAAGTTCATTTCATTGCTTGTTATTTGTTGTGTGGTGAAAACTTTAGTATTTATAATGTATCCTCGTTGTCGATGTGGGTTGATGACCTGTTGTATGTAATAAAATGATATGCCTGTGATAAATTTACTAAATTTATGAATGGCTTTCGAGTCACTTCTCTGAGTGAGTGGTGCGACGAGGCAAAAAAATATTTTCTGAATACATAATTGTACGTGCATTGCAATAGGTTATCGAATGAGGCCAATCAACAATAGTAGTACACTATTTGTACTAGCTTCACATGCTTCACGTGTCGGGCGGGTGTTTTTACTGTAGCCATATGTTAATGTGTTCCCTTTACGTAACCAGCACCTCGAATCCTCGATACTGGTACTATATAGTATGAGTAAGTAGTAGGAGTAGTAGGGTGGCATGGGCCAGAACAAGCATTCACGTCCAGGAGTACGGCACACGCCACCACCACGACATCCATCTGACACCATATTATTTCTTGGAGTCCGTGCTAGAGCAATCTCTTCAACCTCGTCATTTCTCTAACTTCAGCCATCGCACGGCGAGCGAGGTGGGGGTTTGCCGATAGTCAGTTTCCTTAACTGCGGTCCCACTTGTAAGGCCAACTCCAACGCACGACCCCAAACGGACCTCCATTTTGCACGAACTCCAACGATAATTTTGACTATAAAAGAAAGACCAAAGAAAACAAGAACCACAAGAATACATTTTACTACTCCTGTAAGTTGGATTAGTGCCTTATCGATGCATTCATTGTTGATCTGCAGAGGCTCGATCTTGCGTGCTTCTTTCTTCTTCGAGTGTAAAGAAGTAGACGTTGCTTCCTCGCATCTAGTCTCATGTCTAGCCTCTATTCTAGTAGGAGTATCAACAAGTGCACTAATCTCATCTCTAGCCTCTGTGCTACTAGCTGAAAGTGATAGAACATCTACTAAATTGCGCTCTATCAATATATGGATGTACTCTTCTTCCCAATACAAAAACTTGCATCCATTCTACTCCCTCTGTTGCACAATACATGCCTTCTATTTGTAAAAATATATATGTATCTAGACATGTTTTAGTATATAGGTACGTCCATTTTTGGACAAATGGAAGTTAAGTATTTTGGAACGGAGGGAGTACACAATAAAAAATTTAAGTTAGCACAACTAGTCTAATCCGAGAGCACAGTACCAAGATTTGGTCGGTTCTTCCTCCTTTTGCCGACACGTGGGACATCCAAAGATCCAGGTCGTGTCATGAAAGAAAATAGAGTGGTAGTTGAAGCCACGCGATGTGCATCTTGGGTTAAAGCGTAAATAGAATCTTACTACTCTTGAGTAACTCCAAAAGCGCCACCAAGATCTTTATTGATTTGTTTTCATCACCAGCACATCGAGGTGAAAGATGTGCAGGTTCGATGGGTCCTCTTGCGTTTTCAGCGACATGTGGGGCGCATGTGAGCAAGCAGACGATGGGCTCCGTGCGTCCGCTGGCTGGCTGAGAAGAGAGATAGAGGAGGGCTGAGCACGGACTACAGGAAATTTGTTCTACGTACCTCGATATAGGCTCGATATAGTGGGGTGGCATGGGCCATAACTAGCATTCATGTCTAGCAGTACGGCACACGCCACCCACACGAGTCCCATCCGACACCAATTTTCTTGGAGTCCGTGCTACAGCCATCTCTTCTCCCTCCTGTTTTCTCAGCCATCGCACGGTGGGCGGGGTGGGGGTTTGCCGATAGTCGGTTTGCTCAACTGTGGTCCCACTTGTAAGTGAAAATGCAACACCGCACGCATTCCGCTTGAGCGGCGTGCCGGACCAACCGTGTGGAGGTGCGACGCGAACACGGCAGGCTTTTCCTTTTGAACTCGCAACTTGTAAAATTTGGTTCTGCTCCATGGTGCGACCAATAGATAGAAAATAATGATTTTGCCTAGAGTAATGAGAAGTTTGGTTCTGGCGCCGTTCATGCATGGAGTACGTACGAAAATTATGAAGTTGATGCGAAAGGTAAGATAATTACTGTAGTATCATATACTACTACATGGATTTTTTTTGTATTTAAACAAATGTAAGACAAGAATTTTGGGACGGAGGGAATACTACCTCGTATTTAGTATAAAATTTTGACCATAGATTTACCTAAGAAAATGCCAATGCATGTCACTAAAAATTACACCATTTGAAATTATGTTCAAATACGAACCAAACGATATAGTTCTTAGTGACATGCATTAACATTTTGTCAGTTAAATCTATGGTCAAATTTTGATACTACAAAATTGGAAGAGCAAACCAGGACGGAGGTAGTACTTGCTCTTAGGGTAACCATAGAGTTACTGGAGTAGTCTAAGTTACTTTCCACTATGACTAGCCTAGGCTACTATAGTAGTACAGCATAATAACAATGCAGGTGATCATGTGAGAAAAAAATACTAAAAACATTTCTTTCGGTGCAGTGCGTAGATGCAGTTTTGAACACTACACTTGTCATCGTAATTTGGGAAAATTACGAAAAAAATTGAGCTACGTTGTGATTACCGTTTACTTATAGGAAAGAAGTTTCACCTCGATGAGTAGCTTCTCCGTGCATGGAAAGCATGTAAGGAATCCAACAACTTGATCCAGATTGGGGCGATAGATTTTAGTGCTAAGATCTTCACTGTGCGCATGGACTGGGTCAAGCTTGTGGGAATCATTTTCTGGAAGACGGTCGTAAATACATCAAGAAGAAATTTAAAAATGTGAATTTCAAGAAGATGGAGAAGAAGATGAGTGATGTACCTGAACGATTACGGATCCTATAAAGAGTTCGGAGAATTTGGCAGACGACTACACCAAGGCTGTCAATTTCGGCACGTCAATGACCCTGATTTTTGTTGGACCTTCTAGATCCGATACAAGCAATCTCTCAAGGAAAGGTGCATTCTCAATTACCATAATGTGGAACAGCGGGAGTGATCTCTTCCCAATTGATGTCTTGTTGCGGGGCCAGCAAGACACATAAATCCATCGGAGATACATCAAGGCGATGTGGAGGCTAATGAACCCGTGGATCTGCTCAAGACGAAGGTACTCGAGCGCAATACAGCTGCGGAGCAGGTGCTCCATAGCCTTCTTCGAGATGACAACGTCGAAGAGGTCGAGCTGCTTGAGTTGAGGGAGAAGAAGGGCGGGCGCGGCATTAACTGGGAAGATAGCAGAGCTGAAGGCGGGGCCTTGGCGCAGCGTCGGCGTGAGGCGGAGCGCGGACGGCGGCAGGGAGCGACATTGTCCAGCTTCAAAGCTGAGCTCCTCGAGCTGATCTAGGGCAGGGAATAAGAACCACTCGTCGAACTTGGGTTGGACCTTGCAGTTGGTACTGAACATGCGGATGTCAAGGCGTTTGGCTGGCCCAGGGTGCGATGAAAGGATCTTGGAGACTGTGGCCATGCGTTTGCAATCCCCGTCGCAGAGGCAGCTGTCGACGGTGAGATTGAGGGGGACGCAGCGCCAGAGCGGGCGCCACCGCCAGGAGAGCAGGGCGGTCCGCACGGCAGATTTGGTGGGGAGGAGGCAGATGATGACGAACAGCATGTCATCGGGGAGGCTGCTGATGAAGTCCAGGCTCACCGGATGCGGTTTTGGCTCGAGCCGCCTCCGCTTGTTGGCTGCCTCGTCGTCCATCTCAACCGGCGGCGACGCTGGTGTACACTTGTGCTGGTGTGTGTTGTGTGATGGGTGTGCGCGAGTGCGTCCTTCTGTGCATGCCGCCGTGCAGTGGTGAATTGTGCTTGAAAGTCGCCCTTCGCGCGCAAGAAGTTTGTCCTCAATCGCCCTCAATTTACTAGCGTGCGGGTGCTACCCAGTGGTTTCAACTTTGTTTACTTCACCGCGTGTCAGATGGGCCTCTAGTTTACTTATTTTCACCCACTGCCACATGGGCCAGCACACGAAGATACTGAACACAAGGTGACAAGGCAGCATGTCGATTGGTTGACCGTCAACTAAACAATATCTGAGCTATCGCTGACACAAAGGAGCGTATAATCCGTCGGTATAGAGAGTTCGAGTGAGAGGGGAGGCCCGTGAGAGATAGCAGAGAGAGAGAAAGAACTACTCCCTCCGTTCGATAATGTAGTTCCAACATTTTTTTAAGTCGAACTTTTGAAACTTTGACCAAGTTTATGAAGAAATTACTTATATCTACAATACCAAAGATAAATGGTAGTATGAAGTAAGTACATGTTGTGATGAATCTAATGATCGTTCCATATGTAAATGTTTTTCTCCACATATACCTAGTCAAACTTTTCTGAGGTTTGACTTTTCAAAACATCCATATGCTTATGGACGTGACAGAGTCCCTAACTAGAGAGAGAGAGAGTGAAAAAAGTGTGTGTGCATTTGTGAAAGAGACATGGACAACACACGATATAAGTAGAGAAAAAGCGTGTGTGTCTTATGCAAACATATCACACATGCATCTTCGACAACGGAGGCAAGGTGAGGAGATAGTGTGTGGTTGTTTGGAACCGAGAGAGCAAGACCCCTAACACGTGGCCAAGAAGGGTCTGACAAACAAGGGAGAGAGGTCGAGAGAGACGTACGGAGAAAATGCAGACATGGGGAGGAGAGAGTGTATGTTTGTCATAGAGATCCCCGGAGATCGTGATGGGACTACATGGGTGGGAGATCGGGTGACAAGGTGTGTGCTTGCGATAGAAGATGCCCGAGAGATATCGAGATAGACGATGGATGGAAGGAGACAATACGTGTGTTCCTGATGGCTAGTAAGAGATAATCATACTTAGGAGGGGGGAGTGCTTGCGCCTATGATGGAGTGAGGGATTATGGTACTTAGGGGGGTGCGTGTCACATGGAGAGAGAACAAGGGCGGAGAGTGTTGGATGGGTCTATATGTATAGCACGAGCGAGACATGTGTATGTGTGAACCAGGGAGATATAAGGCCAGTTTGGCTTGCGTCCTAAGCATCTTTTGCCTGGCCTGGGGTTGTGGCTGGATTTCATGCATGCTTGTTTGGTTGCTACCCTGTGAAAAAGAAAGCCCGCCTGGCCTAGGTTCCCTTGCACTTTAATTAGCCTGGCTGAACTCCAGACATCGCAAGTAGCCCGCCCAGCGACCGATTTTGAACGCTGGCCGCACTGGTCGTGTGGCCATGAGGCTAACAGCAACATGAATGGATATTAGCATTAAATAATTGATGCATGGATTGATTGATGGGACGTTGATGCTTTGTTCTGGCCTGCATGAACCAAACGCTTCAAGACCACACAAGCCTGGCCAGCAGAAATATTTTACATCTCACGTCCACACCAGCCAGTACCGGTCATCAAGGCATGACGGTCAGGTCACGAACCAAACTGACCAATAAAGTTTGAGAGAGATTGAGGAGCCCCAATAAGGCTGAGTGGTGCGTCAGATAGCTGAGAGGGGGAAAGAGATATTCCATCCGCTCGATAATGCAGTGCATGTAAATTTTTTAGAAGTCAAACTTTGGAAACTTTGATCAGGTTTACGCAAATGTTATTTATATCTACAATACCAAAGATACATCATACACAACTACATCTCATGGTGAATCTAATGGTATATGTTTGTCGTACTAGATGTAATTCTTTTTCTCCACGTACATGGTCAAACTTTGTGATGTTTGACTTTTCAATAAATCTATATGCTATGGACCGAGGAGAGTGCCTCAGTCGAGACAGATCAAGTGTGTGTGAAGGAGAATGAGTAAGTGTGCAAAAGAGTATGTGTGAAAGAGAAAGTGACAACAAACGATAAATTAGAGAGAGAGTGTGTTTTTCGTTTCTTATGCGAACATATCACGATGCATCTCCGAGATGGAAAAGCGAGGCGAGGAGATACACGAAGATAGCTAGTGTGTGATTGTTTGCAACGGAGAGAGACACCCCTGTAGCACATGTCCAATAGAGGTCTGGCCAACAAGGAACAAAGGTCGAGAGGGACACATGGATGGCATGGACGCACGGGGAGGGAGAGAGGGTGTGTTTGTGATAGAGAGATCCCGTCGAGATCGTGAGGGTACTATATGGGTGGGAGATCGAGGGAGTGCGTGCGTGATAGAAAGATGCCCCGAGAGAAATCGAGATAGACCATGCACATGTTTGTGATGTAGACTAAGATTAGCTAGTCATATACATATAGGGGGGACTGCGTGTGCCTACAATTGAGTGAGAGACCATCATACTTGGCTAGCTGGGCATGAGATTGTGTGTGTGCACGTGTGAGATGGAGAGAGAATGAGGGGGAGAGTTAGAGTTCTAGATGGGCCTATCGAGTGCGAGTGGGATATGCATGTGTATGTGTGACCCAGGTGGATGGAGAGTTTGAGAGAGGGGGGGAAGAGCTCCTAGACGACATAGTGGTGCGTGAGAGAGTTACGGGCAAAGAGCCAAGGAATTTGTGTGCGTACGATGAGTGCACCCAAGATATCTAGCTTGGACTAGCTAGAGTATCATACATAGTGTGTGAGAGAGACCTATAGATGGTGTATATATGCATGCGAACTAGAAAGACCCCCCACACACACATAAAGAGAGAGAGAGAGAGAGAGAGAGAGAGAGAGAGATGGAGAGAAAGGGAGAGGGACCAACAAGGTTTTTGTGTCGGATGCGTGCGACAGAATTGAAGATTGTCGGCGAGAGAGAGAGAGAACAGGAGTCTGGGAGAGGGGGAGGTCGCGTTTTATGCATCAAAGACTGATATAAACCATGTTTTCATATAAACTTGCATTCAAATATTTAAATTGGAGAACATGTTGTCTGCAATCCACACATGAACGGATATTTGCGTATATCAAACAAGTTCATTAATTTGACTTTCAACATGTTCATGGAGTACTATAATATTGTACAACATGCTACTCGATTCAGGTGTTCAATTTTGGATTTAGTTCATTATTTTGACCTACTGAACGAGCTATTTCATTGAATCGAGATATTTCATTTTGGGTTTGATTCACGTTTTTGAGTGGATCAACTATTTGTCATATAGTTAATCGCTAGCAACGAGCATGTAAAAACACATTACTCCCGAGCATTATCTCTCCATCTAAAAAAGAAGGGGCAAGCTAATATTTCAAAATTTGATCTGAATCGACTTGGTGAGGTAGACGTGGATGCTCGTTCTCCCAAAATTTGAACGAGCAAATAAATGGGAGACGCGAAATTACCGTCCTATGTGGGACACACATCAATTGGCCCGTTGTACATCGAGGGTAGGTTCGTAACTTCATCCAAGCGCGCCTTCTCCTTGGCCGAAATGACATGTGTCGAATAATTCATAAACCATGGTCGGCAAAACACGCTCTCCTCGCCCGAAATAGCTCGCGCCCACTATTTCAAAACACGCTCTCCGCTTCAAATCGCTCGCGCCCACTATAGTTCAAATCACGCCCTCCGCCTCAAATCGCTCCGCCCACTATTTGGGGAGAAGCAAAGTTACTCTACTATCCCCGACCCTCAGTACACAGACCCAAGCCGAGAAGCCTATAGGCAAGGGTAGAACTATAACTCCCCCTCACATTTCAGACAAATGCGTCCGTAAGACATGGTTCCACTCCTCCCAATCCCCCCCGCCCGCCCCCATTCATACCTCGTGGGCGCCAAATCACCTTCTCCCCGGGAAGCTCCCTTCTCCCGAGCCACGAAACCTCAGCCCCACCTCCATGGCACCCCCCACCGCACCAATTTCACAGCCGCCCTCCTCCCTAATGCCGGAGACGTTGTCCATTTGCCATCGTGCACTGGGCCGTGTGCCTCTTACTCCGTGCTGCTGGTGCTGCCTCGACGACGGCTGCGTGAACCGTACCGGAGCCGATTCACCCCCGCTGTTGTTCACGGCGCCGGAGCGGCTCCAACTTCGGATCCGTCCAGAGTCCTGGCGCTGCTTCAGCGTAGTCGTTGACCATCGCGACATCGCTCTTTCCCTGCCACCGATCGCCACCCCAACCGCGCCGGCCTCACTGACTCGACAGCTGGACCTGCCTACTTCACCATGCCGCCAGATAGGTCGCACCCTCATCTCAAATCACTTTATTTAGGCGTCAGTTGTCTGAATTTTTATTCTGGGCCAATCGATTCCCAATGGGAAGTAGCACCCCTCGAGGCGGCGGAGCTCCTAGGCTGTCGGTTGGCTGGTGTCTAACGTAAGGGTGCGGGGCCGCAAGTTCACCACGGAAGCAGCGCTTAGATGGCTATCTTTTAGAGTTGCGTGGGTAGAAGGTACTGCCGCCGCCGGATCTGGATGACGGGGAGTCTTTGTGGATTGGCCCGGGGGCGGCGCAACCACGGCAGTGCGGTGGGGCGGGGAGCGGGGTTTTGGCTGGGGCCACGGACGGCGGAGGCAGGCTACTCTGCCGTTGGTCGCTGGCTCTTCGGGGAAGATTCCGAACAGTGTCAGCCGGGAGGCACAAGACGGCCAGCCATCCGGCGTAGATCGGATAGTACCAAAATAAAATAAAATCGTGTGACCCCAATTTAGTCTTCAGTCAACAGATGTGTGACCACTCTCGTACGTTGTTGTTGATCTCTTAGTGTATTTCTTCATATCAAAGAGATATGTCGTTCTTAACATTATGCATTATCTGCATCTTCAGACACACCGTCTTCCAACTCACCGCAGCTGCTCCAACAAGGGAAGCATACACCAGAAGGGAGCTATAGTCCCCACTCAACAGTTCCCTGCATCGAATGCGTGTGCCCGACATGGACAGCCACAACAACTGCAGGGCCATCGACAAGTCAGCAGATGATGCTCACTCCTATGGATGGCAGCCAGATAGGTTGTACCCTCATCTTACTTGTGTGCAACATTTATGGCTTTGTTATTCATCTAAGCATGGAAAATAGATCATCACATTTCACTGTATATTCATGCTGATCTCTTACGGGTCTTGTTCAGGAGTTAACGATGTTCCATAGTTCAGCTAAGATACTTGTTCTTTAGGTAACGTTGTTCCATAGTTATCATCCATCAGCCAATGCTATCCCACAGTCTGGTGATTATAGTATTATACCACTTCTAGTATTACCTATGTTGTCCTTTAATACTTTTGTGTGCCATCTAGTTAATCTCGAGTACAAACGATACATATTCTGTAGCTTTCATCTGTGTTCTCCCTTTAGTTTATGAGACCTTTTGCTGCTAGTTAACCCCAGCCCTACTATTTATGTCGTCTCCTACAGGCACTCATTACATAAATCTAACTACTAGTTGTCTTCCATGCATGTCAGATATAATTGCACACACTGATATATCCACAAGAACCTCACGGAGCAATGTAAAGGCCAATAAACTTGATGTCAATGATACCCAATATGATGGAACATGTAAAGGCAGTTCTTCGAAGACTTGCGAGAAAGATGATGAATCCTCTTCACCCCACAAGGTCCTTGCTCTAACTTGGCCTGTGATATGGGTACAACATGCATATAATGTCCTAGAGTGTATCTACTCTGCTGCAATGCCATGTGCTTAGCATGCTGATCATGCATGTAAATATGTCATACCTTCCTGTTTTTCAAGACCTATTCCATTCATGATAACATGTTTTCAAATTCAAGTCTTGTCATTCAACTCTATCGCAATGCCATCTCGCTTAATTTGGACATCATGCTTCGAATATCTTATGCATTGTTATTCCTCAATTATGTACTTCATCTGTCTACCATACCATGTTTTTTTACATTGAAGTGTTGTTCTAGTGCTCTGTTGCAATGCCATCTTATTTTCCCAATCATACACGTGTATGTTGCCTTAGTTATTTCTGTACGTATTCCGCTAGCATACAGTTTTACATTCAACTAGTGTTTTTTTTATGTGTTGTCTTGTCGTATCCCTAGCTCTTACACCATACTCCCTCCGTCCGGATTACATGTTGCCGAAATGGATAAAAAAGGATGTATCTAGAACTGAAATACGCCTAGACCCATCCATTTTTTTCCGGGTGGAGGGAATACATGTCAATATGTCATGCCTTTCTATTCTTCAGTACCTATTCCATCTCTCTGCTGCCGCATGTTTTATAATTAAAGCACCATTCTTCTATACAAGGCATGCAAGGGGAAGACGACTATGTTAGAATCTGAAGGGTTACAAACAAGGCCTTTGCAAAAGATCCAAACGCCAGGAGATAATAAACCAACTCCAGTTTTTATAGATACTGCTCCAGCACAGAGAAACCCAACTCCTCATCGATAATAAGCAGATTCCACTGGCCAAAGAACTAGTCCGCTCCAGTCCAGCAAAAATATGTCAACTCAATTCTAAGAAGCGTGTGCATATCCTTGCATCATGAAATTTTATAGCATGCTGATCATATTTTCTACATGTTTCTTACCCATCTCTCTTTTAGAAAATAAGCTTAACAGATAGAAGATTTTCTGCAATGGTATCGTTTATGAGGAAAGATTCTTGTAGGAATTCTCTGTGCTCCAATGTAGATGTAAGTACATGTTGTATATCACTATATTTTTACATCAGCATGTATTTTGTTAATCGGCGTGAATCCAACCTTTATCTGATCTAAATTTAGTTGTAGCAAAATGTATGATTAAAGGCCACAATATTGATTTTTGCAAGGAAACCTGCCTGGTAGTTTTGCATCCTGAGCTGCATGAGTGTACTATCTCATATCAGTGGGTTTGAATACCTTGGTTCTGCAGTGGGTTTTCAGTGTGTGTTTTTACTGTGTTGTCCTGTCGTATCCCTAGCTCTTACATCATACTCCCTCCGTCCGGATTAAATGTCACAGAAATGGATAAAACTGGATGTATCTAGAACTGAAATACGCCTAGACCCATCCATTTATTTCCGAATGGAGGGAATACATGTCAATATGTCATGCCTTTCTATTCTTCAGTACCTATTCCATCTCTGTTGTAGCATGTTTTATAACTGAATCACCATTCTTCTATATAAGGCATGCAAGGGGAAGACGGCTATGTTAGAATCTGAAGGGTTACAAACCAGGTCTTTGCAAAAGATCCAAACATAAGGAGATAATAAACCAACTCCATTTTTCATAGATACTGTTCCAGCACATAGAAACCCAACTCCCAATCGATAATAAGCGATTCCGGTGGCCAAAGAACTAGTCCGCTCGATCCAGAAAAGAACGTCAACTCCATTCTAAGAAGCGTGTGCGTATCCTCGCATCATGAAATTTTATAGCATTCGATCATATTTTCTACATGTTTCTTACCCATCTCTCTTTTAGAAAATAAGGTTAAGCGATACAAGACTTCCTCCATTGGGATCGATTCGAGGAAAATATCTTGCGGAATTCTCTGTGCTCCAATCTTTGATGTAAGTACTGTTGTATATCACTATATTTTTACATCAGCATGTATTTTGTTAATCGGCGTGAATCTAACCTTTATCTGATCTAAAATTAGTTGTAGAAAAATGTTAAAGGCGCCAATGTTGATTTTTGTAAGGAAAACTGCTGTAGTTTTGCATCTTGAGCTGCATGAATGTACTATCTCATATCACGCACATTCTTGAATTGTAGTGCTTCTCTCGTTGCCCATTCATTCATTGTGTCAATGTTGCTTTCGTATTACCTTACCTGGCTGATGATAGTTGTGCCATATTGTGTTAATTTGGTGTAGGCTTGTTGCCCAAACGTTCGTTGTGTCAATGTTTCTTTCCTATTATCTGACTTGGCCAATGATAGCAATGCTAATGTGTTAATTTTGTGCATGCTTTGAAGATAAGAAGACAAACTCGAAAACAGCAAGGCAACCCCATTGTTTCTTTCCGATAAATCTAGGCCAGGTAATATGGCAATAACTCATGATTAATCTGTTTGGTTCCCGTCCGAATTTATGTTATGATGCAGTGGTGAGACACTCTCCACTATCAATAATACAAGCCTCGCCAAAATCGCCATCTGAATCTGCATCAAGTATCCTCATCTCGAATGCAATGGAATAAATGTATGTTTGTGAACCAATTAATGGCTGAAGCAATGATGGAAATGGTGGATGAATCAGAGGTGCAGAGTCGTGCGACACATCAACTGATTAATGTTTTCAGACACAGTGTAGCTAAGCAGCAAGAACTTGCCCACATGCTTATGGGCGTCATTTGTGCTGAGGTTGCAGATTGTGACGTTGTAGATGGTTAGGTTCTGCTCATTTATTTGCACTGGCATCAACCTTTGATTGCCCAGTGGATGTAATTTCCTATAATATATGCTGGATGTGCAACGTTATTCCCTGTATGCCGTACCTTTGCTCGTCGTAATGGGCTCAAATTATCTAATTTGGCCTAAAGACATGAACAAACTTTAGCGGGCCCATTAAGTTAATGGGCCGTTACTAGGCTGAAAGTTAATGGTCGACCCTCTTACCTCCCGGGTCGTTAACAGGCCAACATCAAAGTGGGCAATAGGTGGCCCCAATTTATTTCACGGGCCGTTAATAGGCTGTTACTAAGTTTGGGCTACATATGGCCCAACTATACTGTAGGCCTTTAGCAGGCCGAAAGAGACAGCGGGCTTGTACTGGACCATGAAGAGCATGGGCCGCTAAGAGGCCGAAAGTCAGGTCGTATTGTAAACGGCCCAACTGTGTTGTGGGCCTTTAGCAGGCCGAAAGAGAAACCGGGCTGGTATTGGACCATGAAGGGCATGGGTCGTTAAGAGGCCAAAACTAAGGTCCGACTAAAAATGGCCCAACTCATTTATGGTCCGTTAACACGTGGAATGGCACACAGGGCCGGGAATTGGCCCAACACTTAAATGGGTCGCTAAAAGGCCAAAACTCAGGTCCAACTACAAATGGCCCAACTGATTTATGGGCCGTCAACAAGCTGAAAGTGACACCGGGCCAAAAATTGGCCCAACACTTAAATGGGCCGCTAAAAGGCCGAAACTCAGGTCCGACTACAAATGGCCCATCAGATTTATGGGCCGTTGAGGGAGTCCCGGATTAGGGGGTGTCCGGATAGCCGGACTATGACCTTTGGCCGGACTCTTGGACTATGAAGATACAAGATTAAAGACTTCGTCCCGTGTCCGGATGGGACTTTCCTTGGCGTGGAAGGCAAGCTTGGCGATACGGATATGTAGATCTCCTACCATTGTAACCGACTTTGTGTAACCCTAACCCTCTTCGGTGCTTATATAAACCGGAGGGTTTTAGTCCGTGGGGCGAACAACAATCATACCATAGGCTAGCTTCTAGGGTTTAGCCTCTCGATCTCGTGGTAGATCTACTCTTGTACTACCCATATCATCAATATTAATCAAGCGGGAGTAGGGTTTTACCTCCATCGAGAGGGCCCGAACCTGGGTAAAAACATCGTGTCCCTTGTCTCTGTTACCATCCGCCTAGACGCACAGTTCGGAACCCCTACCGAGATCCGCGGTTTTGACATCGACATTAGTGCTTTCATTGAGAGTGCCTCGTGTCGTCGCCGTCGGGAAGGATGCCTCATCCGTCTTTAAAGGCGGCACTATTGCTAAAGAAGCTTTGGCTGTCGGCCAAACTCTCCGCTAAGCGGTTTTCTTATGACCGCTGTTCGCCGTCGCTACCGGCGATGACTTCTCGGGTCATCGAAAGCAATCTTCACGTTAACTCGGAGCTCGCCGAGCAGTTAGATCGATGGAGCTCTCTTCCTTAAATGAGCTCTTGGATCGGATCGCCGCACAGGGAGTCGCTCTGAGACTATGATCGATTGGGCCTAAACCCGATCGAGAGAGATTAACTCTCCCGGGTTACCCACCACGTTGCTGTGGTAGAGGAACAATCTGGCGACCCTTCTTCTATCTTAAGGACTAGCTACGTCCGGATTCGATCCCTCCATGCGGATTCCCGCGGAGGAGAGGCGTCACTCAAGCCCCGAACCTAAAGTCAGGCAGCGGGCTAGATTCATTGGACAACATCCAAGAATCCAAGCTTCCAAGTTCGGAAGCTCCTTGGCCCTTAAGTCTTAGATTGGGCGCGGTTCCGGATTTAATTCCACCCACCCACCCAAACATAAGTGACCTATCTCAAATTCGGCAAGAGCCCGCAGAAACAGTACACCATTACTAGGCCAGATTCCTCCTGGTTATGGACAGGATAAAGGACTGCCGCGAGGAGGACGCAATCTCATTTTTCTGCAATAATTGCACGGACAACAGGATCCTCAATGCTATAAGTCGCCGTGACATTACACTTTGCCGACTTGGCGTCCATAATCGAAATCTTGTGCGATGGAAAGCGCTGGAAAACCGAAGCAAGATTTTGGGACAATCGGGCCTTGAATACAACCCCGATCCGAAATAAAAGGGTGCATCATCGCCAGCACTGGGTTAAATACCAAAAGCAAAAACCCTCTATAGGGCATGGAACCGTACTGGAGGGATGGCTCAATGGACCCTGTAAAATTCATAGTACAGAGGGCGCCACTCCAACTCATAGCCTTAGAGCATGTTGGATACTACAGTAGGTGGCCAAAAGTGGCGAAGAGCTTCTAGCTCTAGAGCACAAGCCCAGGGATACCAGTACGGTATTAATAGTCTTCGAGACTTACGCATCAAATAATATGCGGAAACGAACACTCCATAGCCTTTCCGAAGTCTACCAAGTAGCAACAATAAACCCATGGAGTGACACGGCTATTACCTTTAATGTCAGTGACAAACCTAAATTCCGAACAGCCCGAGCACCAGCCGCATTGGTCCTCAGTCCGATAGTAGACGGCTTTCGCCTTACCAAGGTACTCATGGACGGTGGCAGCGGATTGAACCTCATTTATGAGGAAACCCTCGAAAAATGGAAATAGACCGGAGCCGCATCGGCGAAGCAGCACAACCTTTAGAGGAATAATCCCGGTCGGGAAGCACGCTGTCAGGAAAAATCACACTGGATGTGGTGTTCGGCATGCCGGATAATTACAGGTCCGAGGAGGTCACGTTCCAAGTGGCCCCGTTCAGCAGCGGATACCACACTCAATTAGGGCGGGAGGCATTCACAATTTTTCAAGCCATACCCCATTATGGGTACATGAAGCTCAAAATGCCCGGGCCCAACAGAATCATCACTCTTGCTAGTGACCCGGACATAGCACTCGCATGCGAAAATAAGACAGCCCCTTGGCCCTTGAGGCACTATCCGAAGCTCTAGCGGCCGAGGAACTCACTGCGCTGCGCTCCACGGTGAATAGGGACGATGTGATACTCGATAAGAGATCTAAGTCCACCTCCTTCAAACCAGCAGACGAAATAGTCAAATTCCAAGTCCATCCAACGGACCCTACAAAAACGGCCTCCATCGGGGCACAATTAAATCCTGATGTAGACGCCGCACAAAGAGAATTCCTACGCGAAAATTGGGACATTTTTGCCTGGCACCCTTCAGACATGCCAGGAATCCCATGCCGGCTGGCCGAGCACAGCCTAAACATCCTAAAAGGGTTCAAGCCAGTCAAACAGGCTCTTCGGTGTTTCTCCGGACCCAAGAGACAGGCCATGGGAGAGGAGCTAGCCAAACTATTGGAGGCCGGATTCATCAGAGATATAAAACATCCAGACTGGCTAGCAAACCTGGTGATGGTACCAAAGAAGGACAAATACTGGCACCTATGCGTCGATTTCAAGGACCTCAACAAGGCTTGCCCAAAGGATCCTTCCCCTCCCCGCATCGATCAAATCACCGGCGCTACCGAGGACACGATTCATTGTGTTTCCTCGATGCATACTCGGCTACCACCAAATTAAGATGGCAGAGCCTGACCAAGCCGCAGCGGCATTCATCACTCCATCGGCCCATTCGCTTCAACAAAATTCCTTGGGCTCAAAAACACCGGCGCAACATATCAGCGCATGATTCGGACATGTCGGCAAACCAGATCGGCAAAAGCGGTGGAGGCATACGTAGGCGATGTGGTCGTCAAAAGCAAGCATGTCGAAACTCTAGTAGACGACTTGAGGCTCACATTCGATAATCTCGAACATATGACATCAAGCTCAACCCGGAAAAATCGTCTTGGCGTACCGCCGGAAAGCTCTTGGGCTTCATTGTATCCGGTAGAGGAATTGAAGCAAACCCAGCCAAGATCCGAGCTGTGTCACAATTGGATATCCCAAAAGACCTCAAACAAATACAAAAATTGACTGGATGCGTGGCGGCTCTAAGCCGCTTTATCTCCCGCTTGGGAGAAAGGCATTACCCCTTTATCGCCTCCTACGACGCACCGAACACTTCGAGTGGACGGATGCTGCCACGGCCGAACTCGAAGAAATAAAAGCCATATTGGCAACAAATCCGGTCCTGGCCGAGCACAACATAGGCGAACCAATGCTATTATACATTGCGGCAACTCATCAAGTTGTAAGCGCGGTGCTCGTTGTCGAACAAGAAACGGAAGGACACAAGTTCCCCCTTCAAAAACCAGTTTACTACGTGTCCACTGTCCTAACTCCATGCAAGTCTGGTACCCGCATTATCAAAAGATAGCGTACGCGGTGTTTATGGCATCCCGGAAGCTGCGACACTACTTTCAAGAGTGTTCAATAACAGTAGCCTCCGAAGTACCCCTTAACGACATTATAAACAACCGCGAGGCGACGGGCCAGATTGCCAAATGGGCCATTGAGCTCCTCCCGTTCGACATAACCTATAAGCCATGGAGAGCTATTAAGTGCGAAGTTTTGGCCGACTTAAATCGCCGAATGGACCGATGCGAACTCCCTAAAAGTGCGGCGCATATTCAACTGGATAATGCAGTTCGACGGCTCCAAAATGTTGGCTGGCACGGGAGCTAGCGTCGTTCGGCGTCCCCAACGGAGATACAGTTCAATACATACTCCAGATAATGTATACGGACTCCAACAACGCAGCGAATCGAGGCCCTTCTACATGGTCTCCGGATGGCGTCTCCATGGACATTCAACGCCTAGAGGCTGTGAGGATTGAACCTTGCGATATCCCAAATAAATGGAGACTTTGATGCCAAGGATCCGAAAATGGCAGTCTATCGCAATGCCGTCCTAAAATGCCAGCTCGGTTTGAGGGGCTCGAATTTCACCATATAGCCGGGATAATAACCAGCAGCAGAGCGTGTTGGCACGCATCGGTAAAGCGCGATGCTGTCCCCAACATCTTCCTAGAGAGGTTGTTCAAGCCATCCGTATTATGGGAGGAGAGTGCGGAAATAACAACCCGGACCCAACCGCACTGCCCCACACCGAACATTCTGACACAGTTGGTGGTTCTACCAACAAAATAACACCCTCAACCCACGTAATAATGGCAGTCATTGCCCCGTGGACAGAACCATTCCTAGCCTACCTAACCAGGCAGGAACTTCCCAAGGACCAAAACCAGGCCCGCTGCATAGTGCGGCGATCTAAAGCCTATAAAGTCCATGAGGGAGAGCTTTATAAGAAAAGCACAACCGGAGTCCTTCAAAGGTGTATCTCCGAAGAGGAAGGGCGGAATCTTCTGGCTGAAATTCATGCCGGACTCGGCGGGCACCATGCCGCAGCCCGGGCCCTTGTAGGCAAGGCCTTCCGTACAGGATTTTATTGGCCGACGGCCCAGGCAGATGCTCAGGACTTAGTCCAACGATGCGTCGGATGCCAGCTCTTTGCTAATCAAAGCCACATGCCACCCACCGCCCTCAAAACTATACCCATCACCAGGCCCTTCGCGGTCTGGGGGCTTGACATGGTCGGACCCCTTAAAGGCGGAACCCACAAGCAAAAATACCTACTGGTCATGGTGGATAAATTCACCAAATGGATAGAGGCCAAGCTTTGTCAAGGCGGCGAATCCGGACGGTGATAGACTTCATATCAGGGGTCGTACACCGTTACGGTGTCCCCCACAGCATCTTCACTGATAATGGCACGAACTTTACGGCCGACGAGGTCAAACTCTGGTGCAAAAACATGGGCATTAAGCTCGACTACGCTTCAGTCTATCACCCTCAAACTAACGATCAAGTCGAGCGAGCAAATGGTCTAATTATGAGCGGCATCAAACCCAGATTAGTGCGGTCCCTCAAGGAATCTAACACGCACTGGGTAGAGGAGCTCGACTCCGTACTCTGAGGGCTGCGGACCACTCCGAATCACACGACCGGATTCACACCATTCTTTAAGGTATACGGCATAGAGGCAGTTCTGCCCTGCGACATAATTCATGACTCACCTCGCGTGCGCATGTACGAAGAAAGAGAAGCCGAGCTCGATTGGCAGGACAGTTTGGACGCCTTGGAGGAGGGCGTGGCGTAGCAAAAGCCCGTTCCGCATTCTATCAACAGCAGGCTCGAAGATATCAAAGCAGAGAAATACGGGCCAAAACTTACAATGTTGGCGAGCTAGTTCTACGCCTGCCGGACAAGAAAAAGGACAAACTCAAGCCCAAATGGGAAGGTCCCTTTATCATCGACCAAGTCCTGGCCGGTGGAGCGTACCGTCTGCGAGATGCATCGGACAACCGACTCGAGCAGAACTCATGGAACGCAGCCCGTCTCCGAAGATTCTACGCCTAGCGTCGGATTCTGAGTTCGTCTCCTTCTTCTGTCCATATTTTACATTCTAGCTGTCTTATATTTTTCTCCTTCTCCCTCCCTTTTTCTTTCCAGCCTTCAAAGGCTCGTTAGCGCATTGTTCGCACACACTTGACGCGCTATCCGCGCTCATTGTACCTGGGGGCTTCTTTCACAGAAGTTTAATTATAAGGGCTTCATGCCCAATACATGTGTCACACTTCCGCATGTACCTTTTATTCACCATTATATGCATCGATATGACTTAAGTCTTGGCCATGCTGGGTTGCCTGGCTCCTGTTCTTACCCCTACATTCCCGATTGTTCGGCTAGGTGGTAAAGGAGCACCTCTGCGATTATTCTTGCCGGGTCAGCGGATGTGTACCTCGACGGGTGAAGCGAAAGCTAGCGTTCTTAAGAGAATATTGATCGGTGAACTAAAGAAGATTTCTTACCTATTTATTTATCTGCCCCATATGTTTTTTTTTTTTTTTTGCAGTCCGGACATGCACTTTAGGGCATGCCTCCTAGGAAAGGAACCCCTAACGGAACTATTCTCCTGGAAGATGTTTCTTACTAACCATGTAATATAACATAACTAGTTGGGCACTTGTCGGATAAAGCACTAATGACCCCTACGCCTGGTCTCCACGCATGCCTCGGTTTTTATATAAACCGCGAGGGTATTCGAACACACTCTGGACTATTGGGTCCCGAGGTTAAATTACATAGTCAATTTGACTGATTGTATTCCTCTTCAATGCCATCTAACAGGCTGTCTAGTTTACAATCCTGCTGGGAATACTTTGCGGCCAATTCTACCTGGCCGTACACTAAGCTCACGAGGATCGCCTTCCCATCAGGCCCCACAGTCCGACCTCGGCCATGTGGTTTGGGTCAGCAACCGTGTGCAGCGTCTTCACCATGGCCCAGCCTCCTGGCGCCTTGACGGCAGGCCGATATCTTCCATAATCGGAAGCACCGCCCGCGCTCCTGGAGCCTCTCTGCAAGCTCCCAAGGCCTTGGGCAGGGAGGCAGATGGCCACAAGTCTGGCGGCGCCTTTCATCACTGTCGAACTTCGTTCATGCAGTTGTAAGAGCTTGGGAAGAAGTTCACCCGTAGAACCGGGCATTTCCTCTGCAGGACGGCCTGTGAGCATACCTACAGACATAACTCTGTTAGTCAACTTCCTCGCCGAACTCTTTTTTCAAAGTTCGTTTAAGCACTTACAAAAAATGTCGCGTCGAAGCCGCCGATTCTCCTTAACGGAGTCAGACAGCTGGGCACGAACATCTTTTAGCTCCTCACCCAGCTGGGTGTTGGCATCTTGGAGATTATTTTTCTCCTGCCTCACCCTCGTAAGCATGTTCTCGCCGGCCTTTAACCGGCGCAAGAGCTGTTGCTTGTCCGGATCTACCCCGGCGCCATCTGCAATGTTATTGTCAGATCTATACACACGCCGCACTTCACAACATACTTATCTTTTAAAAGTGTATATTACCAGAGGGGGTCTCTTTGGCTTCCCCTGTCGCGGCTTGTGCAACCTCAAGTTGGGCTTTGCACTCTTCAAGCTCCTGGGACAGTTGGGTATTGTTTTCTGTGAGATCCTGCACAATAAATGATCCTTAAATCAGTTATTCTAACTATTTCAAGTCTCGGGGGCTACTGGCATATATAACATTAAATTTCCTCACTCGTATGTCTTTTACATCTTGCTCCGTGGCTCTGGCTAGACCATCTTGGCGGCACGGAGGTGCGCATCTCGAATTGAAGGCGTTCAACGCCTCTTGGGAAAACATGTGTCACGAAGAATTGCCCGCGGCGCCTGTGACTCATGGCACTCTCCACCTTGGAGTTGGTGGCGGACAATCTGTCGGCATCCTCATCGGAGGAGCATCCGGACGACGCCTCGTGTTCGACTCGCTTACGGGCACGGCTTTGAAGCTTTGGTGGCGGAGGCTCGATTGAAACCTCTCCGGATATAGTCCGCGGCGCTCTTTTCTGAAGCGAGCACGGCGTTAGTATACCTTCCGGAATAAAACCTGGGAATAAGGTGACACGCCATACCGTTGCGCCGGCGCTTCAATCCGGACCGCACTTATTTTTAGCCTGCTGGGCCGTGCTGCCCCTTGTTGGCGAGCCGCCGCAGGCTCGGCCTTCCGCCTCAAGGGCTCCCCCGGAAAAACACCGTTGGTATATGGTGATCAAAAATAAGCAAGGATGAATCATTCTCAAAGTATTGGGGCTTCGATCTCAGTTATCTGCGAGGCTGGAAGTATTCCGAGGTAATCGGCCGTAATGGCAACCAGGGCATTATCAATGCTCAGCTGGTGAAATACCCCATCGATCAGCTCCACCGATATGTCCGGATCCTCTTGGGAGGCCGGATTGAGGAACCGTTCCGGATCTTCGGATTGTGGAGGCGGGCTGTTTATATCCTTTACGGCCTGGCGCAGTTCCTGCGTCGAAATCACAAAATGAGATACTTGACTATGGGAATATGGGTCGGATGGACAAAAAGAAATGTCCGCTTACCCAGCTTGGAGGATTGTTCATAGAAAACCCGTCCTGTGGATTGACGCGAAGAAATTCCTCCTCTTCTCCCTTGTATAATGCGGACAAGGTCTTCATCAGATCGGCGACCGATTCCGGCCCCTTACGGCCATGGCGGGTGGCATGATCCTCCCTGTTGTAATCCCACATGGGGTGGCCTCTATACTGGAGCGGCCGCACCCCCCGCATAATGCATGTGGCCATGACCCCGATCATGGTCAGTCCGGAATAAGCCAACAACCTTATTCGGCTCATCAGGTAAAGGACGTCCCTGTCATTCTCCCTCTGAGGGCTCCGTGGACGCCAGCTTAGGCGTTTCTTCAAAGGAGCATTACTGAACTCCGGGAGGCCGATCCGAACAGGGTCCGGCAGGGGGACATCTTCTATATAAAACCATTCCAAAGGCCAGTCTTCGGACGCCTTATTTGGGGTTCCGGATAGATATCCGGTCCCGGCGATGCGCCATAGTTCGGCTCCGCCCACTTGATATATCGGCCCCTCCTGAGAATGGGGTACGAGGCAGAACAACCTCTTCCACAGCGCGAAATGAGCCTCAATGCCCAAAAACAGCTCGCAAAGGGCCACGAAGCCCGCAATATGCAGAATGGAGGCAGGCGTAAGGTTGTGCAACTGGAGGCCATAGAACTCCAGGAGCCCCCGGAGAAACGGATGAATTGGAAATCCGAGCCCTCTTATCAAATAAGGGACAAGGCATACCCGCTCTCCTTGGGAGGGACTGGGGTCGCTCTCCGCTTGTTTTCCGCCCTTATAGATGGCGAGTCCGGCTCGAACCGGAACCATGAAGGCTGGGGGAAGAAACCCCTTGGTTTGGAGCGTCACTAGCTCATTTGTGCGGGACGGAGACATCTCTCCCAATCTCAGGCTGGGGACTAGGAGGCGAGAGGAGGAGCAGCGTCGTCATCCATGATGGAATGGGTTTACATCGATGCGCGCTCCAAAGCTCGCGAAGAGAAGGTGGTGTGATTCGGATCTAGATCCTCGTCTCTTATATAGGCAGCTCATTTGCGCAGCTAGGGGGATAAATGTACCCTGGCTCTTCGCATTCGTTCAACACGTGGAAGATGGCCATTATTGGGCGTGGAAGCCAAGGAGCGCGATATTTACGAGAAGCCGAACACTATTCAAACAGGTACACAAGATTTGGAGAAGAACCCGCCTTGCAATGCCGAAGACAATCTACGGCGCGGACTCGTTGTCATTGAAGCCTGGTTCGGGGCTCTTGAGGAGTCCGGATTAGGGGTGTCCGGATAGCCGGACTATGACCTTTGGCCGGACTCTTGGACTATGAAGATACAAGATTGAAGACTTCGTCCCGTGTCCGGATGGGACTTTCCTTAGCGTGGAAGGCAAGCTTGGCGATACGGATATGTAGATCTCCTACCCTTGTAACCGACTACATGTAACCCTAACCCTCTTGGTGCTTATATAAACCGAAGGGTTTTAGTCCGTAGGACGAACAACAATCATACCATAGGCTAGCTTCTAGGGTTTAGCCTCTCTAATCTCATGGTAGATCTACTCTTGTACTACCCATATCATCAATATTAATCAAGCAGGAGTAGGGTTTTACCTCCATTGAGAGGGCGCGAACCTGGGTAAAAACATCGTGTCCCTTGTCTCCTGTTACCATCCGCCTAGATGCACAGTTCGGGACCCCCTACCCGAGATCCGCCGGTTTTGACACCGGCAGCCGTCAACAGGCTGAAAGACACACCGGGCCGGAAATTAGCCCAACATTTAAATGGGTCGCTAAAAGGCCAAAACATGTACATCCTGAAAATTGGCCCATCCATAAATGGGCCATTAAAAGGCCGAAATCTCATCGGGCCGATACTGAGCCCAAATATATAGCGGGCTCTTAACGGGCTCGAACTGACGATGGGCTGCAATGGTGTCAAATCTTTAATGGGCCGAATTGGCACATCTCGTATGGGTCGTGGGCTTAAATGGACCTGACACAAGTAGGCCTTATATGGGCCGGCCTTTTTCACCGGAATGGGCCTTTGTTGGGCCATGCCACGTGTCGACCTATCATAGCGCGTATACATCCAATGAGTGGATGACATCTGTCCCAGCGATGAGCCGACCGTGTTTCCTCTAGCCAATGATGATTTTACATGGAAAATCCCCATTGGTCGGGGCTGATAACGGGTTATCGGATCCAAAACCAGACCCGATAGCTTAACGGCGTTCCATTACGGTGGATGCCATGTGTCGATCACCCTTGGCGAAAAGCACTACGTGACGAAGCGATTTATCGTCATGGAAGTGGACACTTCGTGATGATAATTTTGGTAATGTCATGGAACACTTCTACGACAGACACGGTATGACTATCTTGATTCTGTCATAAATTTGTCATGGATGTACATGCATGACAAAAAACGCGACCTACTGTGACAAACACGTATCATCACAGAAGTGTTTTTTTGTAGTGCATATGCTCCATGACGTCCAAAACGTTGTTGAAGTCCCGGTTCTAAGTCGTAAAGGATGGCACACTGAACTGTCGAGTAGTCATCAGCTTTGCTCTGCCAGACGTTCATAACATCTGGAGTTGCTCCTGCAGCGGGTCTTGCACCTAGCGGTCCTTCTAGGATGTAATTCTTATGTGTAGTGCTACCTCTTGAGCACTGCGTTGGTTTTCCCTTGAAGAGGAAAGGGTGATGCAACAAAGTAGCGTAAGTGTTTCCCTCAGTTTTTGAGAACCAAGGTATTAATCCAGTAGGAGGCCACGCACGAGTCCCTTGCACCTACACAAACAAATAAATCCTGCAACCAATGCGATAAGGGTTGTCAATCCCTACACGGTCACTTACGAGTGAGATCGATAGATATGATAGGATAATATTTTTGGTATTTTTATGATAAATATGCAAAGTAAAATAAAAGCAAAATAAAAGGCAACAGAAATAGCTAAGTGTTGGAAGATTAATATGATGGAAAATAGACCGGGGCCATAGGTTTCACTAGTGGCTTCTCTCAAGAGCATAAGTATTTTACGGTGGGTGAACAAATTACTGTTGAGCAATTGACAGAATTGAGCATAGTTATGAGAATATCTAGGTATGATCATGTATATAGGCATCACGTCCGAGACAAGTAGACCGACTCCTGCCTGCATCTACTACTATTACACCACACATCGACCGCTATCCAGCATGCATCTAGAGTATTAAGTTCATAAGAACAGAGTAACGCCTTAAGCAAGATGACATGATGTAGAGGGATAAACTCATGCAATATTATAAAAAAAACCATCTTGTTCTCCTCGATGGCAACAATACAATACGTGCCTTGCTGCCCCTCATCCTTTGGGAAAGGACACCACAAGATTGAACCCAAAGCTAAGCACTTCTCCCATTGCAAGAAAGATCAATCTAGTAGGACAAACCAAACTAATAATTCGAAGAGACTTGCAAAGATAACCAATCATACATAAAAGAATTCAAAAGATTCAAATATTGTTCATAGATAAACTTGATCATAAACCCACAATTCATCGGTCTCAACAAACACACCGCAAAACAAGATTACATCGAATAGATCTCCACGAGAGAGGGGGAGAACATTGTATTGAGATCCAAAAAGAGAGAGGAAGCCATCTAGCTAATAACCATGAACCCGAAGGTCTGAGGTAAACTACTCACACATCATCGGAGAGGCTATGGTGTTGATGTAGAAGCCCTCCATGATCGATGCCCCCTCCGGCGGAGCTCCGGAACAGGCCCCAAGATGGGATCTCACAGGTACAAAAGGTTGCGGCAGTGGAATTAGGTTTTTGGCTCCGTATCTGGTAGTTTGGGGGTACGTAGGTATATATAGGAGGAAGGAGTATATCGGTGGAGCAACATGGGGCCCACGAGGGTGGAGGGCGCGCCGAGGGGTGGCGCGCCCCTACCTCGTGGCTTCTGGTAACTTTCTTGGCGTAGGGTCCAAGTCCTCTGGATCACGTTCGTTTTGAAAATCACGTTTCCGAAGGTTTCATTCCGTTTGGACTCCGTTTGATATTCTTTTTCTGCGAAACTCTGAAATAGGCAAAAAAACAGCAATTCTGGGTTGGCCCTCTGGTTAATAGGTTAGTCCCAAAAATAATATAAAAGTGTATAATAAAGCCCACTAATGTCCAAAACAGAAGATAATATAGCATGGAGCAATCAAAAATTATAGATACGTTGGAGACGTATCAAGCATCCCCAAGCTTAATTCCTGCTCGTCCTCGAGTAGGTAAATGATAAAAAACAGATTTTTTTATGTGGAATGCTACTTGGCATAATTTCAATGTAATTATTCTTAATTGTGGTATGAATATTCAGATCCAAAAGATTCAAGATAAAAGTTCAATATTGACATAAAAATAATAATACTTCAAGCATACTAACTAAGCAATTATGTCCTCTCAAAATAACATGGCCAAAGAAAGTTCACCCCTACAAAATTATATAGTTTAGTCATGCTCCATTTTCGTCACACAAGAATGCTCTCATCATGCACAACCCCGATGACAGGCCAAGCAATTGTTTCATACTTTAGTAATCTCAAACTTTTTCAACTTTCACGCAATACATGAGCGTGAGCCATGGATATAGCACTATGGGTGGAATAGAATATGATGATGGGGGTTATGTGGAGAAGACAAAAAAGGAGAAAGTATCACATCAATGAGGCTAATCAATCAGCTACGGAGATGCCCATCGATTGATTTTAATGCAAGGAGTAGGGATTGCCATGCAACGGATGCACTAGAGCTATAAATATATGAAAGCTCAACAAAAGAAACTAAGTGGGTGTGCATCCAACTTGCTTGCTCACAAAGACCTAGGGCACTTGAGGAGGCCCATTGTTGGAATATACAAGCCAAGTTCTATAATGAAAAATTCCCACTAGTATATGAAAGTGACAAAACAAGAGACTCTCTATCATGAAGATTATGGTGCTACTTTGAAGCACAAGTGTGGTAAAAGGATAGTAACATTGTCCCTTCTCTCTTTTCTCTCATTTTTTGGGCCTTCTCTTTTTTATGGCCTTTCTCTCTTTTTTATTCCTCACTTGGGACAATGCTCTAGAAAATGATGATCATCACACTTCTATTTATTTACAACTCAATGATTACAACTCGATATTAGAACAAAGTATGACTCTATATGAATGCCTCCGGCGGTGTACCGGGATATGCAATGAACAAAGTATGAAAGAATTATGAACGGTGGCTTTGCCACAAATACTATGTCGACTACATGATCATGCAAAGCAATATGACAAGGATGAACGTGTCATGATAAATGGAACGGTGGAAAGTTGCATGGCAATACATCTCAGAATGGCTATGGAAATGCCATAATAGGTAGGTATGGTGGCTGTTTTGAGGAAGATATAAGGAGGTTTATGTGTGAAAGAGTGTGTCATATCACGGGGTTTGGATGCACCGGTGAAGTGTGCACCAACTCTCAATGTGAGAAAGGGCAATGCATGGTACCGAAGAGGCTAGCAATGATGGAAAGGTGAGAGTGCGTATAATCCATGGACTCAACATTAGTCATAAAGAACTCACATACTTATTGAAAAAATTTACAAGTCATCAAAAACCAAGCACTACGTGCATGCTCCTAGGGGGATAGATTGGTAGGAAAAGACCATCGCTCGTCCCCGACCGCCACTCATAAGGAGGACAATCAAAGAACACCTCATGTTTCAAATTTGTTACATAACTTTTACCATACGTGCATGCTACGGGACTTTCAAACTTCAACACAAGTATTTCTCAAATTCACAACTACTCAACTAGCACAACTTTAATATCACTACCTCCATGTCTCAAAACAATCATCAAGCATCAAACTTCTCTTAGTATTCAACACACTCATAAGAAAGTTTTTACTAATCTTGAATACCTAGCATATTAGGATTATTTAAGCAAATTACCATGCTATTTAAGACTCTCAAAATAATCTAAGTGAAGCATGAGAGATCAATACTTTCTATAAAACAAATCCACCACCGTGCTCTAAAAGATATAAGTGAAGTACTAGAGCAAAAACTATATAACTCAAAAGATATAAGTGAAGCACATAGAGTATTCTAATAATTTCTGAATCATGTGTGTCTCTCTCAAAAAGGTGCGTACAGCAAAGATGAATGTGGTAAACTAAAAAAATAAAGACTCAAATAATACAAGACGCTCCAAGCAAAAAACATATCATGTGGTGAATAAAAATATAGCTCCAAGTAAAGTTACCGATGGAAGTAGACGAAAGAGGGGATGCCTTCCGGGGCATCCCCAAGCTTTGGCTTTAGGTGTCCTTAGATTATCTTGGGGGTGCCATGGGAATCCCCAAGCTTAGGCTCTTGCCACTCCTTGTTCCATAATCCATCAAATCTTTCACCCAAAATTTGAAAACTTCACAACACAAAACTCAGCAGAAAATCTCATGAGCTCCGTTAACAAAAGAAAACAAAAGTCCACTTCAAGGTACTGTAATGAACTCATTATTTATTTATATTGGTGTTAAACCTACTATATTCCAACTTCTCTATGGTTTATAAACTATTTTACTAGCCATAGATTCATCAAAATAATCAAACAACACACGAAAAACAGAATCTGTCAAAAACAGAACAGTCTGTAGTAATCTGTAACTAACGAAAACTTCTGGAACTCAAACAATTCAACCAAAAAAGGACAACCTATACAATTTGTTTTTTGATCAGCAGAAATTGGAATCAATATTTTATCACGTTCTGGTGATTTTTAACAATTATTTTCGTGAACAGAAAGTTTATGGAATTTTCTGCTAGATCAAATAACTATCATCCAAGAAGATCCTATAGGTTTAACTTGGCACAAACACTAATTGAAACATAAAAACACATCAAACCAGAGGCTAGAACAAATATTTATTCCTAAACAGAAGCAAAAAGCAAAAAACTAAAATAAAATTGGGTTGCCTCCCAACAAACGCTATCGTTTAACGCCCCTAGCTAGGCATAAAAGTAAGGATAGATCTAGGTAGTGCCATAGTAATAGGATAGATCATTAAAACTCATTTCATATTCTCTATGTTCAGCAACAAGTTTCCTTTGAGGCAAGCAAAAGTAATAAAAAGGGCTAAATTTAATGGGACAAAAGTCCCCAAGATCAATTTTAGGAGGTATAGGTTCCTCCTTCGGCCCTTCGTATTGCAGAACCAAGTCATCATTATAAGCATTCTTTTGACAGAACTTTGTTAGCCTATATTCGAGAGAATATCCTAGCTCATTATTTCGAATAGCGTTAAGTTCATAAATTCTATCAACTAGAATATTGGTAGGAACATTTTATCTAAGGTTTTCATTAAAAGCAACATAATCTAGAGATTGAAAACGCATTATTTCCTCTTGATCAAATAGGATAGTTTCTATGGGAGGACGTCCAACGTCCACCCTATAATGCGCAAAGATTTATTTGGCCTCTTTTATAATAAATCTGAATTCATGAGCCAAAAAGATAGTAGCGGCACGCTTAACAGAAGAATGTTCAATGTTAGAAAATTCTAGGAAAATCCTCTGTATGCACGGATGCATGTGCATAAATTGTCTTTCAAGTTCAACTACAAGAATGGCGATAGCGTCCGCAAGACTACTAGTTCTATGCATAATAGAACTACCCATAGAGGGCAAAGCACCGGCACAAGTAAAGAAATATTGGATAACTCCTTTTCCAATAATGTTACCACTACCAATTCGGAGTTTTTTTGTATGTAAGATAGGGGGTTCTTCAGCAGGAGCATCAGAATTTTTCATAACATTATTATTGTCCATATCGACAATAATTTCCCCAATTTCAGACATAACGGCAGAAGGAGCAAGGGCAAAAGGAGATAGGATGGCGAACGGAAAAGAGAGGGCGAATAAAACGGCAAGGGTGAAGTGGGGGAGAGGAAAACGAGAGGCAAATGGCAAATAATGTAATGTGGGAGATAAGGGTTTGTGATGGGTACTTGGTATGTTGACTTTTGCGTAGACCTCCCCGGCAACGGCACCAGAAATCCTTCTTGCTACATCTTGAGCACTGCGTTGGTTTTCCCTTGAAGAAGAAAAGGTGATGCAGCAAATTAGCGTAAGTATTTCCCTCAGTTTTTGAGAACCAAGGTATCAATCCAGTAGGAGGCCACGCATGAGTCCCTCGCACCTACACAAACAAATAAATCCTCACAACCAACGCGATAAGGGGTTGTCAATCCCTACACGGTCACTTACGAGAGTGAGATCTGATAGATATGATAGGATAATATTTTTGGTATTTTTATGATAAAGATGCAAAGTAAAATAAAACCAAAATAAAAGGCAACGGAAATAGCTAAGTGTTGGAAGATTAATATGATGGAAAATAGACCCGGGGCCATAGGTTTCACTAGTGGCTTCTCTCAAGAGCATAAGTATTTTACGGTGGGTGAACAAATTACTGTTAAGCAATTGACATAACTGAGCATAGTTATGAGAGTATCTAGGTATGATCATGTATATAGGCATCACGTCCAAGACAAGTAGACCGACTCCTGCCTGCATCTACTACTATTACTCCACACATCGACCGCTATACAACATGCCTCTAGAGTATTAAGTTCATAAGAACAGAGTAACGCCTTAAGCAAGATGACATGATGTAGAGGGATAAACTCATGCAATATGATAAAAACCCCATCTTGTTATCCTCGATGGCAACAATACAATACGTGCCTTGCTGCCCCCACTGTCACTCGGAAAGGACACCGCAAGATTGAACCCAAAGCTAAGCACTTCTCCCATTGCAAGAAAGATCAATCTAGTAGGCCAAACCAAACTGATAATTCGAAGAGACTTGCAAAGATAACCAATGATACATAAAAGAATTCAGAGAAGATTCAAACATTGTTCATAGATAAACTTGATCATAAACCCACAATTAATCGGTCTCAACAAACACACCGCAAAACAAGATTACATAGAATAGATCTCCACAAGAGAGGGGGAGAACATTGTATTGAGATCCAAAAAGAGAGAGGAAGCCATCTAGCTAATAACTATGAACCCGAAGGTCTGAGGTAAACTACTCACACATCATCGGAGAGGCTATGGTGTTGATGTAGAAGCCCTCCATGATCGATGCCCCCTCCGGCGGAGCTCCGGAACAGGCCCCAAGATGGGATCTCACGTGTACAGAAGGTTGCGGCGGTGGAATTAGGTTGTTGGCTCGTATCTAGTAGTTTGGGGGTACGTAGGTATATATAGGAGGAAGGAGTACGTCGGTGGAGCAACATAGGGCCCACGAGGGTGGAGGGCGCGCCCCCCTACCTCGTGGCTTCCTGGTAGCTTTCTTGACATAGGGTCCAAGTCATCTGGATCACGTTCGTTTCGAAAATCACGTTCCTGAAGGTTTCATTCCGTTTGGACTCCGTTTGATATTCTTTTTCTGCGAAACTCTGAAATAGGAAAAAAACAGCAATTCTGGGTTGGGCCTCCGGTTAATAGGTTTGTCCCAAAAATAATATAAAAGTGTATAATAAAGCCCAAAAATGTCCAAAACAGAAGATAATATAGCATGGAGCAATCAAAAATTATAGATACGTTGGAGACGTATCATGCAGCAATGAGGATAATCCTCAAGTTATGGACCCAGTCCTGTAGTTGCTACCATCATCTTTCAACTTAGCTTTCTCTAGGAACGCATTAAAATTCAAAGGAACGGTAGCACATGCCATTGATCTACAACAGCATAGACATGCAAAATACTATCAGGTACTAAGTTCATGATAAATTAAAGTTCAATTAATCATATTACTTAAGAACTCCCACTTAGATAGGCATCCCTCTAGTCATCTAAATGATCACGTGATCCAAATAAACTAAACCATGTCCGATCATCATGTGAGATTGAGTAGCTTTCAATGGTGAACATCACTATGTTGATCATATCTACTATATGATTCACGCTCGACCTTTCGGTCTCAGTGTTCCGAGGCCATATCTGCATATGCCAGTCTCGTCAAGTTTAGCCAGAGTATTCTGCGTGTGCAAAACTGGATTACACCCGTTGTATGTGAATGTAGACCTTATCACACCCGATCATCACGTGGTGTCTCGGCACGACGAACTATAGCAACGGTGCATACTCAGGGAGAACACTTGTACCTTGAAATTTAGTGAGATATCATCTTATAATGCTACCGCCGTACTAAGAAAAATAAGATGCATAAAGGATAAAAATCACATGCAATCAAAATAAGTGATATGATATGGCCATCATCATCTTGTGCCTTTGATCTCCATCTCCAAAGAACCGTCTTGATCACCATCGTCACCGGCTTGACACCTTGATCTCCATCGTAGCATCATTGTTGTCTCACCAACTATTGCTTCTACAACTATCGCTACTGCTTAGTGATAAAGTAAAGCAATTACATGGCGATTGCATTTCATACAATAAAGCGACAACCATAAGGCTCCTGCCAGTTGCCGATAACTTCTACAAAACATGATCATCTCATACAACAATTTATATATCATCACGTCTTGACCATATCACATCATAGCAAGCCCTGCAAAACCAAGTTAGACGTCCTCTACTTTGTTGTTGCAAGTTTTACGTGGCTACTACGGGCTTCTAGCAAGAACCGTTCTTACCTACGCATCAAAACCACAACAATTTTTCGTCAAGTGTGTTGTTTTAACCTTCAACAAGGACCGGTTGTAGTCAAACTCGACTGAACTAAAGTTGGAGAAATAGACACCCACTAGCCACCTGTGTATGAAGCACGTCGGTAGAACCAGTCTCATGAACGCAGTAATGTAATGTCGGTCTGGGCCGCTTCATCCAACAATGCCGCCAAATCAAAGTAAGGCGTTGATGGTAAGCAGTATGACTATTATCGCCCACAACTCATTGTGTTCTACTCGTGCATATAACATCTACGCTTAGACCTGGCTCGGATGCCACTGTTGGGGAACGTAGTATTTCAAAAAAATCCTACAATCATGCAAGATCTATCTAGGAGAAGCATAGCAACGAGCGGGGAGAGTGTGTCCACATACCCTCATAGACCAAAAGCGGAAGCGTTTAGTAACGTGGTTGATGTAGTCGAAAGTCTTCGTGATCCAACCGATCCAAGCACCGAACGTACGGCACCTCCGCGTTCAGCACACGTTCAGCTCGATGACGTCCCTCGAGCTCTTGATCCAGTTGAGGCCAAGGGAGAGTTCCTCCAGCACGACGGCGTGGTGACAGTGATGATGAAGTTACCGGCGTAGGGCTTCACCTAAGCACTACGATGATATGACCGAGTTGTGTAACTGTGGAGGGGGCACCGCACACGGCTAAGAGATTGTCTATTATGCTATTGGGGTGCCCCCTGGCCACGTATATAAAGGAGGGAGGGAGAGAGGAGGCCGGCCAGGTAGGGCGCGCCAAGGGGGGAGTCCTACTTGGACTCCCGGTCCAAGTAGGATTCGCCCTCCCCCTTTCCTATTACAACTAGGAGAAGGAGGGAAGGGGAAGGAGGGGAGAAGGAAGGAGGGGGCGCCACCCCCTCCTAGTCCAATTCGGACCATCCCATGGGGGCAGGGCGCGTCCATCCCTTAAGGCCCCTCTCTCCTTTTCCCTAAAGCCCATTAAGCCCATTACTCTCCCGGGGGGTTCCGGTAACCTCCCGGTACTCGGGAAAATACCCGAAACACTTCGGAACCATTCCGGTGTCCGAATATAACCTTCCAATATATCGATCTTTATGTCTCGACCATTTCAAGACTCCTCGTCATGTCCGTGATCTCATCCGGGACTCCGAACAAACTTCGGTACATCAAATCACATAACTCATAATACAAATCGTCATCGAACGTTAAGCGTGCGGACCCTACGGGTTCAAGAACTATGTAGATATGACCGAGACACATCTCTGGTCAATAACCAATAGCGGAAACTGGATGCTCATATTGGCTCCTACATATTCTACGAAGATCTTTATCGGTCAAACCGCATAACAACATACGTTGTTCCCTTTGTCATCGGTATGTTACTTGCCCGAGATTCGATCGTCGATATCACCATACCTAGTTCAATCTCGTTACCGGCAAGTCTCTTTACTCGTTCTGTAATGCATCATCCCGCAACTAACTCATTAGTCACATTACTTGCAAGGCTTATAGTGATGAGCATTACCGAGTGGGCCTAGAGATACCTCTCCGTAACACGGAGAGACAAATCCTAATCTTGATCTATGACAACTCAACATACACCAGCACCAAGCCCTCACGATGGCTCCCACCCACCCCCGCCCATCACCTAAACCCTAGCCCACCCACCGCTGGCGATCTCCATTTCCCTCCGTGGGTTTTGGTTTTGGATCCGGCCATCACCTCCGGCGTCTCCTCCACTTTCTCCTGGTTGCCATCTCCATGGATGTCCACGCGGCCATCTCCCTGGGTTTGGATTTTTCCCCTGGGATTGACATGGCAAAGGCGATCTGGCACTCCCTTCATCGCACGGTGCATCCATCGGATAGATCTGGCCACTTCATCATGGTGGTTTCTTTTGCACGCCACAACTTTCGGTTAGATGAAGAGAATGTGGCTTTGGCACTGGAATCGGCGATTGGTGGTTATTGTTCTTCTCTCAAGGTATCATGTCTACGTGATCAAGTTTTTGCCTTTCATGTTTCATGCAAAGAAGTGGGGTTTTTCATCTTGCATTAGCGCTCTTTTGTTTGCCCGCAATTCAAATGCTATTTTCATCTTTGGGGCCATGGTGGCCCGGATTGGGAGAAAGAATTCCGTGCTTGGCAAGATGAATGCAAAGAGGAATGGACACTGGTCAGTCCCTCCAAGCGTCATGCACGCCTTGGTCTAGAGGCCATGAAACATGCACCAGCTAAATCTTCTTTACGCTCATCTACCCATGTCACTAAGAAATCCTTGCGTTTTGCCACCTTCTTGAATTATGATGCTTGCAAGGGTTATCGCTATCCGGCGACAGCCGAGGAAATCAATATTGTTACTTTAGATGCTGGTTATTCAGTTGATCCTCAGGAACGTGTTGATCTCAATCGGGTTGACATGCTATCGCCGCCGGCGCCCCCTTCGGCCACCTCGCTGTTGAGGGTTTTGCAATCTCCGGATGTCACGTTTGCATCGATATCTCCCCGTGATCTTCTCCCGGATTTCTCGGGATCGGGTATGTCACCTGGTTTGATTTTCTCCCATGCAAGTCATGTTGGGCCTGAGTCCTCCCCACAGCCCACACCGTTGGGATCGGCCCAAAATCCGTTGGAGCTATCGAATGATGATTCTGATCAGAATAACGAATTTGAAGACTCTCCTCCCAAATCCCCGATTGAGTTAGTTCGTGATTTGCAAGGCCTTGATCTTGTTGTGGAAGAAATGGCTGCCAGCTTTTGGGATTGTTCAAATTGCCTTGGCATGGGGCATGGTTTGGAACGTTGCACTAATATGGTTAGATGCCATGTCGGTGTCAAAACCGGCGGATCTCGGGTAGGGGGTCCCGAACTGTGCGTCTAGGCGGATGGTAACAAGAGACAAGGGACACGATGTTTTTACCCAGGTTCGGGCCCTCTCGATGGAGGTAATACCCTACTCCTGCTTGATTAATATTGATTGATATGGGTAGTACAAGAGTAGATCTACCACGAGATCAAGGAGGCTAAACCCTAGAAGCTAGCCTATGGTATGATTGTTGTTCGTCCTACGGACTAAAACCCTCCGGTTTATATAGACACCGGATAGGTTAGGGTTACAGTCGGTTACAATGGTAGGAGATCTACATATCCGTATCGCCAAGCTTGCCTTCCACGCCAAGGAAAGTCCCATCCGGACACGGGACGAAGTCTTCAATCTTGTATCTTCATAGTCTTGGAGTCCGGCCGTGATGATAGTTCGGCTATCCGGACACCCCCTAGTCCAGGACTCCCTCAGTAGCCCCTGAACCAGGCTTCAATGACGACGAGTCCGGCGCGTTGATTGTCTTCGGCATTGCGAGGCGGGTTCCTCCTCCGAATACTTCATAGAAGGTTTTGAACACAAGGACAGTGTCTGGCTCTGCAAAATAATTTCCACATACTACCGTAGAGAGAATAACTTTTTGCACAGATCTGCTGACGTATTCCGCGGCGTGACATCACACCACGGCCAGGCCTTTATATGAATCGTTTTCTTGCTCCACCTCGGTAGCGTTTAGCGAGGCGGTTTCCAGCACGTCTTTATCAAAGCATAGATCGTGCCCCTTATTCCGGATTCTCATCAATACGGACGTGGGTAATCCATCGCGCCATTGATTCTGGCGCTTGGGAGATAGCGAGTTTTACCAGGCGGTGGGGGCGTATAGCTCCGTCCGTCCATATAAGGGATAAGGATCCACCTTTTCACCTCGCCTTCTTCCTCCTTTGCTCATCCATTTCTGCTTTTCGAGCTCCAGGCGCCCAAGTCCGCACATCCCACCTCAACCTTCTCCAACCATGTCGGGAGGCGGGAGGCAGGTGGATGGCCTCCTCCGTCACGGAGGGCACATCCAAGACTGCGGGAGGCCAGATATTTGTCCGGTGACATCAGCGCAGACAGGCTGTTCGGCCTTGGCAGCTCATTCCAACCCCAGGCCCCATGAGAGGTGGTGTTTCTCCCCACTTCCTCCATGGACTAGGTTTTCCACTTCACCCATTTGTCCAGGGGCTCATGTTCTACTACGGCCTGGACTTCCACGACCTGGCCCCGAATTTCATCCTCAACATCTCGGCGTTCATCGTCGTGTGCGAGGCCTTCCTCTGCATCCAGCCCCACTTCGGCTTATGGCTGAAGATCTTCAACGTCCGGCCGAAGGTAGTGGGCGGCCGTCAAGCGAGTCTTGGGCGCCATGGTTGGCAAGATGGCCAAAGTCCTATGGCTCGAGTGCTCCTTTGTGGAGACAATAAAGGGGTGGCAATCGGGGTGGTTCTATATCACCGAGCCGCGCGACCCCAAATGGGCGGCGGCCCCCGAATTCAGATCTGGCTTCCCCACGGCTCTCATCATGGAAAGAGGCGGGCGGACGTGGGGAATTCGGACGAGACATCCGGACTCCAAACATGCATCCGAAACCTGGTGGACAAGAATCTCAGGCTTGTCAGCGTAATTCAGGTGATGCTCATCCGCCGGATTCTCCCATGCCAACAACGGGCCTTCAAATTGTGGGAGTTCGATCCGGCACAGCACTCGACTCTAAAAGGCTCTTGGACACTAAATGCGAAGATGCACGGAAGGTCTTTGTTCAAGGCGCGAGGCTCCCTCATCCATGATCGAAGATCGCGGATACAGCTCATAACGTCAAGCGGCGAGGTAAGTTATTTTACCCTTCGGGACTCTTTTTCATAGATTGACTCTATGTGGGATCTAAAACTCCCTAATCTTGACGGGACTGGGTGAAGGCGTCCGGACAGATTAACTGTCCGGCTCCTTTGCCGGAAGACCAGTGAGGCGCCCGATTGGCGGGGCTGCTGGCTCCGGTACCCATGTGGTGCCGGAGAAGAAGGCCAGAAGGAGGCCACGGGAACTCGAAGGAGCTCGGCGCCAGTGCTGTCAAATTCTGAAGCGAATCTTCTCCCGAGGGCGAGGAGGAGGAAAAAGCTTCTCCCCGGTGGGGAGGAGAGAAAAAAAAGCGGCCCCAGCCCAGGGGAGGCGGAGGGTCAAAAAGGAAGAACCCTTCCTCGGACTTCTCCACCAGCGTCGGCGGCGACGAGGAGGATTGGCCAACAAGGGCCAAGCCCTGGCGAGATCGTAAGTGTCTGGATACCATGGCTTTTTATTATTGCATAGTGTTCTCTAATGTGAACAATCATGCAGCCCGCCCAAGCGAGCTAGCCGCTTGACAGCGGGTCCACAGGTTCGTCGGAAATGGAAAGTGCCGCTTCCAACCGCTGCTCGCCTCACGCTGCAGACGATGCGAGTGGTGCCCCAAGGGGCCTGGTCAAGAGGAGGTGGCGCAGGAGGCGCCACAAGGCGACCTCCGGACTCGAGAGCGTGGGGGCAAGACCCCGGGGCTCTAAGCCCGACCCTTGTCCGAACTCCATGCGGAACCTTCAGCGGTTCGGAGTCCGCTAGCGGTCCCTTCGTAAGAAGGGTAAGACACGGTGTCCTCCGTCCAACGGAGGCACCGAATAGCTCTGAGGCGCTAACACAGCGCCTCCATCGAGGAACACCGCCTTTGTTATGAGTGCGGTGATCCGGACAGATTCGATCCGCCAAGGCGGGCTGACCAAGCTTATACCAGCCTTCTAACGGGCTTTGAGGTAAGTTTAGAATATGTAAAAATATTACCGCATAGGCGGTAGCCTCGATGCTTAGTTCGGTGTTGGAAAGAAAAGCGGACTAAGGATCTAAAAAGATATCTGTAGGAGTCTAACATAAGTATGTCAATATGGGAATGCAGGCTGCTTGCTGCGACCTCTGCCGCCTTGACTGCAGAGGTCAATGCATTGAAGCGAGCCTCGGCGGTCCGAGAACGAGCTCGGCCAAGCCAAGAAGCAGCTCGAGGACAAGGAAGGTAAGTAGTACCTTATTAAAGAAATACCTTATAGAAAGGTTTGGTTGCAAAAATAACAGGAATAACATGGGTACTGCGGGGGCCACGAGCAGGTGGCGACCACAGAAGGAAGCGGTGTCGTGGCGAAAACAAAGCAGCTGCGGGCGCACCAAGCGAGAGAAAGGGGGCGCAGCTGGCGGAGGTCGGCAAGAGCTCCAGATTCTCGTGGAAAAACACGAGGGTTTGGGCGTGACTCGAACCGAGAGTCGAGCTTGCCTCGGCTCTTGAGAGTGCCAAAGCTGCTAAGGCCGAGGCCCAAAAGCCCTCAAGAAATTGAATCATTAAAGAAGATAGTGGCGGGTAAGGCATTCTTTATTCAAAGCAAGCATGTGAAAGTGAATTACCTATTACTTACCGGATTCGGAGCTCTCGGGAGCATTCGCAGATTTGCCCTTGTGTGTGCGATCTTGCGCATTCTACCGCGCCAAGGAGGGGAGCTCAACGGAGAAGGTGTTCTGGTCTCAATATGTTGAGGCCGGACATCCGTTGCCCCTAAGCGACCAGCTAAAGCAGCTGGTCGAGGTCCACAAGGTCGTCGAACAGGCCATGAAGGGCCTCATAGTTCGGCTGTGGCCATTGGAGGCCATGCCTGGGAGCTACTTCGGCTTAGTGCGGTAGCTGGTGGACGCCTGTCCACGGATTGAAGTCATCAAGCGCTCCATCTGCATTGAAGGTGTCCGTCGGGCCCTTGCTCGTGCTAAAGTGCACTGGGGCAAGCTGGATGCGGAGAATCTTGTGACGGACGGGCCACCGAAGGGCAAGGAGCATCGCACGCCCGAAATGTACTATGAGGGCCTCCTGAAGGGTGCCCGTCGAATAGCGGATGAGTGCTCCAAAGATGTAATCTTTTAATAGACTCGCATTTGTTATCATGTACGCTGAAAACTTGTCCATATGCACTAAGCAACGCTTGTTAATTTAAAATATTACCTTCTTTGCGGCCGTTTATCAAATTTGAGAGATGGCAAATCGTTGGCTTCAGCCCCCATGCATGAAAGTCTTTGGGGTGTTCGGGATAAACTTGGCGCTCTTGTTCCCATTCTTGGGTCCATCTAGGAGGCGCTCAGCATAGCGAACAAGGCAACCGGACTTATAATGCTTGAACACTCTCACTTAGCCATAGAATTCTATAATTTTAAATTTCGTGAAGCCCCTAGTATCGGAAGACCGAGTTTGAGGCGCTATCACGCCTTGGCTGGACAACTCGGTTCCTCGCTCTAATCGGCATAAGTCTTTAGGGACCGAAAAACCTCTCGAACAGCGGCGGCTCTCGCCCTATCATGACGGTCAGTTTTAGCTTTCTCCCGAGGTGCTCGACCCAGCTCAAGCTGGGGCACAATCGCGATGGTTCTCTGAATGCTACCTTAGCGATATAATGGGCGTAAGGTACCAAAACACGGGGCGGGCAAAACCAACTATTGACCCAAGACATGATTGAGCCGATTCATATAATGCTATAAGTTCGGGTGCCGCACTTGTGAAAGTGTTCGGACTTATCACACCATAATTTTGGGGCACTTAAGCCCTGGTGTATTAGCCGTACCAAAGTGTATGCAGGTGCGACATGTCATAAAATGAACATATATATAGATAAAGAAAGGAGTGCAATAATAGCGAAAGCTATGTATTGTTTATTCAAAAGGTGCTGCAATGAAAGCGAACGATACAAATAGTGCAATAAGCAAGGGATGGGACTATCTAACGTGTCCCCCTCGAGGGTAAGCTGCGGGATGGTATGTAAAACAGGTATAATGCTCGTAATATAGACCACCTGAACACTCGACGCAGCTTTCTGCTTCCCTGGCTGTTGCATCGTGAGTTCCACGATTCTAGTGCCGGACGGGACTTACGGAAAGCGGTTCTGAAAAAGAAAAGAAAAAGAAGAAGAATGACACAATTGGGGCCCACAGTGCGGTCGAGCCGCATTCTTGGCGTGCCGTGGTCGTGCCCTCCCCATATGCCCATGGTATCTCGGGCGTAGTTATGTCGCAGCGTATCTGGCTTCGCAATTTCGCGAGAGCTGGGGTTGGGGCGGATTGCTACCGTGCTTGAATCGTGCGGCGGTCTTGTTGTAGGTTACTCGGCGCAGCGGTGTCCGGGCGCTTAGTGGCGGACTCAAGGATTGCTGTGAGAGGCTGCTTTGCACCTCCGCGCGCGAGGCCGCCGTGTGCTCCTCCATTCGAGAAGGCGTTCGGTGTTTCCATTGACCGTGATTACTCCTCGAGGGCTGGCATCTTGAGCTTGAGGTATGCATAGTGCGGCACCGCATTGAACTTTACAAATGCGGTTCGTCCAAGCGATGCATGATAGCCGCTGCGGAGCGGGACTATGTCGAAGATTAACTCTTCGCCGGAAGTTATCCGGGATCGAAGACCACCGAGTGTAAGCGAGCACTGTACAATTGGACTCAACACCCGGTATGACGCCTTTAAAGGTCGTCTTTGTAGGTTTAATCCTTGAAGGGTCTAAGCCCATTTTACGCACTATATCCTGATAAAGCAGGTTCAGGCTGCTGCCGCCGTCCATCAGGACTCGGTGAGTGAAATCTGTCAATAATTGGGTCAAGAACCAATGCGGCGAAACCGTCGTGGCGGATGCTAGTGGGGTGGTCCTTGATCAAAGGTGATCGGGCGGGAAGACCATGGGTTGAACTTGGGCGTGGCTCCATCGCGTATCGTCCCTTAAGCGCCGCTTCCGCTCCCTTTGGGTATCTGAGTTGCGTATATCATGTTCACCGTCCGCACTTGTGGGGGAAACCCTTATGTCCTCTATTGTTGGTGGCGGGGCTCTTCCTCGCCATCGCTATGCAGCCCTTGTCATTGAGTTCGACACTTAGCTTGCACCTTGCTTGAACACCCAACAATCCTGTTGGTGTGATTGGCTGGTTTTCGGGGTGCCATGTATCGCACAAGCGGTCGAGTATTCGGTCCAAGTTGGGCCGGGCCTGGGTATTTCTTTTAAATGGCTTCTTCCGTGACGGGTTTAGAGCCTCGAATCCGGCATTGGCGGCCGTGTCTTGACATTATCGCCGTTAATGCGGTGCTTGTTCTTGTTGCGACGCGACCTGCCATTGTTGTCCTTGGTATCCGAACTATCAATGTGTTTGGCCAAGTTGTTGCTTGAGCTAGCCAGCTGTCCTCTCCGCATAAAAGCGGGTCATGAGTGTTGTGAGGGCTGCCATGGATTTGGCTTTTCTGTCCTAGGTGCGGGCAAGCCATTAAATCGCGGATGTTATGTTTGAAGGCTGCAAGGGCCTCTGCATCCGGACAGTCAACAATTTGATTTTTCTTTGTTAGGAACCGTGTCCAGAACTGTCTGGCCGATTCTTCTGGCTGCTGAATTATATGGCTAAGGTCATCGGCGTATGGTGGTCGCACATATGTGCCCTGGAAGTTATCAAGGAATGCGGCTTCCAGGTCCTCCCAACAACCAATTGATTCTGCTGGCAAGCTATTGAGCCAATGTCGAGCTGGTCCTTTAAGCTTGAGTGGGAGGTATTTGATGGCATGTAGATCATCACCGCGGGCCATGTGGATATGGAGGAGGTAGTCCTCGATCCAGACCGCAGGATCTGTGGTACCATCGTATGATTCGATGTTTACGGGTTTGAAGCCCTCGGGGATTTGATGTTCCATTACTTCATCTGTGAAGCATAGTGGGTGTGCGGCACCTCTGTATTGGGCTATATCACGACGCAGCTCAAATGAGCTTTGTCTATTGTGTTCGGCCCGGCCGGAGTTTCTGTATCCGGTGTGACGGTTATCATCACGTGTGTAAGTAGGCCCACGCGATCCGTGAATCGATCTTGTATGTTTTCCTTATCCTCCAATATATCTCTTAAGTCGGCGCGTTTTCCGTGCCTTGGTATTTTTGAGCGGCGTCGAGTGCGGCTTGAGCGGAGGGCGAGAGGCTTCTCGTCGTGACCATGGGGTGGCGGTCTGCCATGTCGTACTGCTGGTGACTTGGGTGCTTCCTCCTCGATCGAGGCAGCGTCATGCGTTTGGGGTAGCTTTTGGAGGCGTTGAGTTCATACTCTTGGCTGCAAGGACTTGATCCATCATCGACTAGCAGGTCTTAGTCAGCTCTAAGCTGTTGCTGCTTTTTCTTGAGGCTGCTTGCCGTGGCTATAAGCCTGCGTTTGAAATGCTCCTGTTGGCGGGATCCTCGAGCACGACAAATTAAGTCGTCGTCGAGGTTTGCCTCATCTTGAGAGGGGCGCATAATTATCGTCCTCGACCTCTCTTTCGCCGCACTATCGTGCGGACTTGCTTCTCCCTCCTCTGCGCTGAGTCCTGCTGGAGGGTTGTCTTCGATCTTGTGCAGGGTGTTATTATCTCCCGTGCGGAATCACCGTTTTCTTTGTGGCGGGATTTAAGCGGCGCCCGGTGGCGTCGGTGCTTGGTTGCTTTGGAGGGTCATCCTCCGTTGTTCCATCGCCGTTCCCATCTTTTGGGATATCCACCATGTATATGTCGTATGACGAGGTGGCCTTCCAGTGCCCTGTAGGCGCTGGGTCTTGGTCGTCTCCGACATCGTCGTCCATACCGTCGATGTCTTCGGAGTCGAAGTCGAGCATGTCGGTTAAATCATCGACAGTGGCTACAAAGTGGGTGGTCAGTGGGTGTTGAATTTCTTCGTCGTCCGTATCCCAACCTTCCTGTCCATAGTCCGGGCAGGGCTCTCCGGATAAAGAGAGAGACTTTAGCGAATTCAGGATGTCGCCAAAGGCGAGTCTGAAAGATGTCATGACGATGAACTCCATGACCGGCGCCCAATCGGATTCGATTGGCGAGTGCGGAGGTTGGTCCGGAGAGAGTCCGGCACCACAGAGTCAAGGTCTTCGCAAAGGACAGGGATGGAGTTCGGCTCAATCGCCGTGAGATCATAGCCCCGGCGGTGTCCAACCACTCGTCCTCGATCGGGAATCCGGCTCCGGATTAAGGGTGGGGCGGATCTTTGGTGCGGCCTCGAGGGCCTTTGTTCGGCTGCGAGCTAGATCATGCCCATCGAGGCAGTCTTGGCGGCGCTTGGCTGCGGCTCGAATCCGTCGAAGATCAAGTCTCCGCGGACATCGACCGTATAGTTCAAACTTCCAAATCTAACCTGATGGCCAGGGGCGTAGCTTTCGATCTGCTCCAAATGGCCAAGCGAATTGGCCCGCAGTGCAAAGCCGCCGATTACGAAGATCTGTCTGGGGAGAAAAGTCTCACCCTGGACTGCGTCGTTGTTGATGATCGAAGGAGCCATCGGGCCTATCGGTGACGACACAGAGGAACTCTCAATGAAAGCACCAATGTCGGTGTCAAAACCGGCGGATCTCGGTAGGGGTCCCGAGCGTGCGTCTAGGCGGATAGTAACAGGAGACAAGGGACACGATGTTTTTACCAGGTTCGGGCCCTCTCGATGGAGGTAATACCCTACTCCTTCTTGATTAATATTGATTGATATGGGTAGTACAAGAGTAGATCTACCACGAGATCAAGGAGGCTAAACCCTAGAAGCTAGCCTATGGTATGATTGTTGTTAGTCCTACGGACTAAAACCCTCGGTTTATATAGACACGGATAGGTTAGGGTTACAGACTCGGTTACAATGGTAGGAGATCTACATATCCGTATCGCCAAGCTTGCCTTCCACGCCAAGGAAAGTCCCATCCAGACACGGGACGAAGTCTTCAATCTTGTATCTTCATAGTCTTGGAGTCCAGCCGTGATGATAGTTCGGCTATCCGGACACCCCCTAGTCCAGGACTCCCTCATGGCATAAATGCTTCTGGTCCGGTCACATTAAAAAGGACTGCACCCGGTCTCCTCCGAATATTAAACTCTGGGTTCCCAAAACCAGAGCACCTAGCATCGAGCCTCGCGCCTTCAACAGGAAACTTGACGCTTCGAGCTCTACCACCTCCTCTGCCAACTCTGACAGATCCCCACCAAAATCTCCAGCCCCCTCCGCTCCCCCAACAAAACAACCATCTACATCGCCGCCGCGTAGCTCACCGCCGCCAAGCAGCCCACCGCATCTGCACCGATCGCTGCCTCATCCCATGGCAGTGTATGAGCTTGATCCTCGGCGGTTCCTTCCAGCGGGCCACGACATCATCGACGGTGGACCTTTCCGCGTCCCGCGGACGTACTACACGCCGGCCCAAGCTCCTCCCCGACGCCATGAATCCTTCATGGTCGGCATTGTTGATCCTGCTCCACCACCTGAAGATGTTGCTATTCGTCGGCAACAGGTCCACGCCTTCATCACCAATCAGCTCGAACTACTGGTACGATCTGCACAGACCTGGTTTCAGGGAGTAGGCCTTTATGAGATGCAGGATCCTGTCATCCGCGCTGCTTTAGTTGCTCATCCACCTTGGCCGCTCGGTTTAGCTCAACATGGCAATGAGTTGTTTGTTAGATTCATTAGGCACGATGATGGAGAGGGTTTCCGTGCTTTGCAAGGGCATAGAACTGGCTGGCTGATGTTTGTCGGAGTTCCCTTGGATTATCGCAATGAGGTCAACCTAGCTGAGGTAGTGGGTACGTTTGGTCAATTTCATTATTGGAATCATTAGGATGACAGGCTTGTAAGATCTTTCGTCTACGCCTCTTTCCCTGACAATCAGCTAGTTCCGCGCGATGTGATTTTTCATCAGTTTGCAAATGTTGGTGGTGCAGTGGTTTCTTGGACTGCATCCGTTTCTATCTTGACTGCCGACTTTGCTGAGCAACTACCACTTGATGAGGATGTTATGCCTTTTGATTGAAATCCACACCCAATGCCAGGAGAGCTCCAGACACCTGAGAATTTCTGGGTTCTGCCACCCTATCCTGCTCTCGGATGGAATGATGTCCCTCAACCAGCTGCACCAGAGGAGCAACCTCAGCCTGACCCGCAAGATTTGCATGGCTGAGGACATGACAACAATCTTGATGAGGTTCAGCAAGTGCAACCGCAGGTCCAAGAGGCTAACTCTATGGTTTTAAACCCTTCTATGGGCTCTAATGAGTCAGAGGATGCTTTGGGCCCAATTGAGTCTGTTAATCCGGTTGATGGGCCAAATAATGAGGTGGTTGAAGGCCCGGTTTTAGTCCAGGATAATGCCATGGAGGAAGGCCCACATGAGCATGATGTTCAGGATCTCCTGGTCCAACCTGCACAGCACATGCATATGGAGGACCCCAACAATATTCAGGAAGTGATCATGCCTGTTGATGTGCAGGATCAAGATCAGAACAATCTCGCAATTGTTCCATATAACCCCATTGTGGTTCAGGCATCTCCTTTGCATGTTGGCCTTGTGAGGGTTGTAATGGGCCCAGCTTTACCACCATATTTTATTTGGAGGAGGTCATTTGAATCACTCATGCCTACTTTCCTGACTGCTCAGATCCCTAAGGCTATGCCTCCACCTGGTTTGCCAATATGCATAAAAGATCTTGGACTCTGGCTTTTGATCCACCTCTGTCCTTCTGCTTTCCAGCTTCAGACAGGCCAGTGTCCCCTCAACACACTGCCAGGAGATTGTTTCTGGAGGGCAGCAGCACTTAGAGTTCAATGCCAGAGCCTTATGTCAGTGCCCCTGCCTCTAGAGCTGTTTCTCAGTTTACTAAAGACTCAGAGAGTATGAACTGCACCTTTTTAGTCATAGTTAAGCAAACCAGGAAATCTCGTGCCAGAAAGCCCAAGACTTCAGTAGTTCAGACAGTTTCAGACTTCTGTGACAGACGAATGACCAGGAGTGCAGCCAAATCCAAAGGTTTCAAACCTATATCTCCTTTGTCACCGAAGCCCAGGCCCCTCAGGCGGCCTTGAGCCAAGAAGTTGAAAAATGACAGTCAGGCATCCAATCCAAGCAGGCAGGCCCATCCAGAGAATGCAGGCACTCAAGAGCAGCCTCCCCCTCCAACTCCAATTGCTACGCTTCAGATGATTGGAGCAGCTCTAGGTGTCCCTGCTGAGAAGATGACTGTGGAAGCTTATGGCTTCTTCAGATGCTGCCCCCAAGCCTATAGTTCCTCATGATGATTAAACCTTTTATTTGTTATACAGGGAGGCATGTCCCTTGTCATGCCAGTTGTCTGAACCTTGTTTCTCTTTTGTCTGCTACCTGCACTTTGGCCCAGGATGATGGTTTTATCTATAGACTTTTGTTTCACTGTTACGCAGTGAACTATTATCTCTGCCTCATTTTATTGTTTCCCCATGAATGCACACCAAACTAGAGATTGGAAGGTGCTCTGTTGGAATGTGCGAGGCCTAAACTCAGATGACACGCAGAGAAGCGTTAGAGCCAAAATTGAGGAAAGCCAGTGCTCTATTATCTGCTTACAAGAAACTAAATGTGATTTCTTTGATCAGCGTGCAATTAGAAAGTTTTTCCCTAGAAGATTTGACAATTTTGTTTATTCACCTTCTGTTGGGGCCTCTGGTGGCATCCTTGTGTTGTGGTGCTCTAACATGTTCATTGGCACCTTAGTAGATATTAAACCATTTGGAATCATAGTTTCCTTCACATATGTCCATAATGCAAGTCGATGGACCCTGGTGAATGTTTATGGGCCTTGTCAAGGGCAGCTCAGAGATGATTTTGTCCAATGGTTGTATGATCTGGAAATTCCAATGGATGATAATTGGCTCTTTGTGGGGGATTTTAATTTCATTAGATCTCCTGAAAACATAAACTTGCCGGGAGGAGATATAAATGATATTTTTCTCTTCAATGAGGTAATTGGCCACCTTGGTCTTCTTGAGCTGCCATTAAAAGGAAGATCCTACACCTGGTCTAACATGCAAGAAAACCCATTGCTCGAGCAGCTGGATTGGTTCTTCACCTCCTCCACTTAGATCAATGACTATCCCAACACGATGGTTCATCCACTAGCAAGAACAGCATCGGATCATGTACCATGTGTTGTCTCCATTGCAACATCTATACCCAAGTCAAAGATCTTTCGGTTTGAAAATTATTGGGTGGATCTACCTGGTTTCTTTGACTGCGTTGAATAGTCATGGAATGCTCGAACGAAAAAAATCCAATTCTGCAGCTCACTTGACTGAAAAATTCAAAAGACTCCGATATTCTCTCAAGCACTGGTACTTTAGTTTGTCAAAGCTTAAGATGGCCATTCAAGCTTGCAATGAGGTGGTCCTGTTTTTTGATAATCTTGAGGAATTGAGGCCTTTAACAAGACCTGAATTTAATTTTAGGAAAATTATTAAACTTCACATCGAGGAACTCTTGCATCTGCAGTTTGTATATTGGAAACAGAGATGTACCATTCGGTGGATCAAAGTTTGGGAAGAGAACTCTAAGTTCTTTCAAGCAATGGCAACTGAAAGATTTAGGAGAAACACCATTTCTTCACTGCGGAATGAAGATGGTGAGGTTGTCTCTGATCATCAACAGATGGCCGACATGTTGTGGTGTCGGTGTACAAAAAGAGGGGTACACTTTTTGTACCCCTATAATCCTGGCGATCGAGGCAGCGCCCATAACCACACCAAGCGGGGGCAAGGGAGGTGAGCAGGGTAAGACCGAAGTCAAGGTAGCTGGAACAACGCCAAGGCCAAGACCACGAAGAGCAAAGGGATGGCGGGCTCCCAGCGGCAAGATCCTTGCAGGGGTCAGCTATAGCGGCCCGGCAAGACCCTTGTCATGAAAGCTCCCACGCCTCTGGTGAGTCACCCTTGAGTCCCGGCCCCACCATGGTCCACTATGTTGGGGCAAGGGCTCGGGAGACACCTCTGTGGTGGCATGCAAATCTTTGTGAAGAAACATTCAAGATCGAGATGAGCACTAGAAGGCAGCGACCCTTGGCGGGAGTCCGGCCAAGGAAAATCACGAGGCCCCATAGCGCCTTGCCGGGGGCGGCAGTGGGCGCCACGGCAAGACCCTTGCGGGGCCACAGCAAACCCTTCCGAGGACATCTGGGGCCACCGCCCGAGCCTGCGCCGACCAAGTCTCCACCGCCCGTTCACATCGCTGCCGACCCAACCAAGCTGGGCAGGCACGCATGGCGGCATGCGAGATCTTCGTGAAGATCCCACCACGCGCCACCACAGCTGCTGCCTGCCTACATGGCATCGCACGCACCGCTGGCGGCGGCGTGTCAACCTGAGGAGGCGGCGGCGACGGACGGGGCGAACCGCCCCGTCCCGATAAAGCAATAGGACACCTAAGCGGGCGCATTAAATGTGCCTTCTCATGTAATGCGAGGATAACCTCGCAGACCTTGTGCCCTTTCCACCTCTGTGTGCCCTTTGTGGCAACCCTTTTCCCTATAAAAGGAGGCCGAGGCGACCGGAGAGGATTCGGCTTCTTGGAGCTCCTCCGCCCCATAGCTAGTTCAAGAACACAAATACACATCCACCAAAGCAGGAGTAGGGTTTTACGCATCCTCGCGGCCCGAACCTGGATAAACGAACCGCGTGCTATCTGTTTGATCTGCTCTTCTCTCAACCCCGCACCCCGCTAACCGTAGTAGGGATTCTTGCGATCCCATAGGTGTCGTTTCCACCGACATCTTTGGCGCGCCAGGTAGGGGGTTGAAGTTGTGAGAATCGGCTTTAGCAGTCAGTCCAGCGCTTCTTCATCATCACGGCTCTTGAAGAAGGAAGAGGGCCAGAAGATCAACGCCGGAGCGATTACAAACAGAAAGCTAAGTCACACCGAACCCTGACCATTTCTATCATTTTTATATGGGTTTATTTCCCTCGGAGATGTCATGCCTTTGTATGGAAAACCTGCACGCCAGGGGGCTCTCCCGCAATCAACAACACCCTTGCCCTGTTTCAAGTCCGCTCAACAGCTCAAGCGGCTGCATTGAGAGCGGCAGGGTAGCCTTCCGCGATCAACAACGCTCTCGATTCTGACTCAAGTCAAGCTCGACAGTTCGAGCGGCCGCGTTCAGAACGATAAGGTGGCTCGCCTGGCAGCACGCATACCCGGCAGGCCACTGGGGATCCATCCCCAAAACGCCGCTTGGGGCTTCCGCGCCGGCGGACCTGCCCAATTGGCGTAGGGCGCGCATACAAAGGGGAATTGAACAGGGAAATAACACGCACGAAATTAAAAGTACTGCAGAAGTTATGTTACATCACATCATTACTGCGGTTCTAACTAAAGATAAAAACTGTCTTGGTCGTGAACCTGCAGCGGCGATGAGGAACATGATGCCTAGTCCCGGCGCTGGCCTTCCACCCTCTTGATTTCGTCGATATCGCTGATGATGGGCTTGATGCGCTCCTTGAGCACCGGGAGGTCAGTACCATCTGGCAAGCTATCCATCGCAGCGTCGAAGTCGAGGTCGGGATTCCAGTACGCCACCTTGGTGAGGACCTTGGTCATGGCCCCCCGGCAAAGCCGCCGGGCCTCCTCGGCCAACGTGGCCGCCCTGCTGGAGTGAAGATAAGCCAAGGCTCCAAGGACTCCCTCGAAGAACTGGGTCAGCTTGGCGTTGACGGTCCCGCTGTGCTCAGGGGCATACCTCACGTTCGGCATCCCCATGGTGGCCAACTACGAGGTGACCCTGCCGGCGACGTCCTCCACACGGCTGATCCAACGGTTCTCACCCGCCACATATTCCTGGTGGGAGGCGGCCTCGTTCGCCTGCAGCTGTTTCTCCTCCTCCAGGCCCCTGGTCAAGGTCTCCTCCCGAGCCTTGCTCTCTGACAGCATCTTCTCGAGATTCTCTAGCTTCAGTTTGAGATCTCTGATGGAGTTCTGTGCTTCCGAGAGCTCCTCAGCTCTGCTGATGACCGCTCCTTGCGCCTCAATCAGGGCGCCGTTGAGCGCGTTCTTCTCTTGGGACAGCTTGAGGGCCTGCTCCTTCAGCCCGTCCCGCTCTACCTCCAGCTCCTTCACCTTGCCGGCGTGGGCCAGAGCCTGGGCATCGAGCGCCTCTTTGTGCCTCTGCTCCAGCTCGCGAGTCCGTCGCACGACAAGGGCTTCGAGCTCCTCGTCCTTGCCGCGAAGCATTGTGGCAAGCTTCTGCTTGCGCGCGACGAGGTCTTCCTCCTGAGAATCCAATGCGGCCTGGTGCTGAATCCGGGAGGCCTCGACTGCGGCAGCCGAGTTCGCCGCCGCCTCCTGGGCCTTCTCGATGTCAGCCAACTTCATGGTGAGCTCCATGTTGCATTTGGCCAACTCTTCCTGGAGAGCCTTCTGCTCCTCGCAAGTCTGGCGGAACCAGGCCTGCGTCTCAGCGACGCGCGCCTTGAAGTCCACCTCCGCCTTGTCCACCGTCGCCATCCTGGACTTGGCCATGTCCAGACGGGCACAGTGGAGCGCTTGGAGCTTCCGGAAATTGGCCTCCATGGCGCGGAGAAGCTGCTCTTCTGGGGAACCATCGCCGTTGGCGCTCGGTTCATCAACCACCTCGAGCCCAGTGGCGGCAAGCACCTCACCAGCAAAGACCTCCCCTTCGGCGGGCGCTCGGGAGCTTGTCACCCACGGAAGATGGACGAAAAGAACATCGCCCACCTTCAAATATCTGCCAGAGCCCGAGGTTGTGGAGGAAGAAGGTTGATCATTGACCACCTCTTCCTCAGTTGCGGCCTTGCCGGCCTCCCCGGCAGGCCCGCCACTGGCCTCTTCAGTAGAGGCCTCACCAGTCGCCTCAGCAGCCCCCGTGGCGGCGTCCCCGGCGGCGTCCTTGGCGGATTTTAGGCGGCGACTTTGTCGGCATCCTTGGCGGCCTCCTCAGCGGCGATCCTGTCGGCCTCCGCGCGGCCTCCTCGGCAATGTTCCCAATGACAGTATCCACGTCCTCCATATCTTCCAAAGGAGGACCTGGGTGATAAGGGAAGCGATGAAGCCAAGAAAAAGAACAAGGGAACAACAAAGACGGAGAACGGCAACTCACCGGTGCCTGGCTGTGAAGCAGAAGCCCCCTCCCCGCCAATGTTTGGCGCCGGGGCAGAGTCACCAGCGCCCAGGTTCCCCTCTTCCTCCATGTTCGTGGGCTCGATGATTGGCGCCCTTGCCGGGGACGCCCCTCGCGGCGACGTGGTCGATGGGGGTGGTGTGTTGGGGGTGGCCCTCTGTGGCCCCTCCTCCTGCCGTTCCCCTCCTGCGAACCCGACAAGGTCAGCACCAGGATATCGAACTCCTAGCACATGTCGACAAAGAAGAGGATGGTGAACTTACGCTGGGGGCTGCGCCGGGGGCTGCTGTCCGGGCTGCTCAACACCACCAGTGGATCCTTGAAGCACAAGCCGGGGGCTGGCCGCCCACCGAGGCCTTGGCTCTCTTCTCCCTCTGGGCCAACGTCTCCGCGTCCCTGCAAAAGCAGAAATGGATCAAGATACGTGGCATAATTCAGGGGAATGGAGATGGCAGTAAGAAACAGAGTACTTACTCATCATCCATCTCCTCCTCTTCCGCTGCTTTCCTTTTCCTCCTCGGGCTGAGAGGCCCGAGATCAAAAGCGACCCCCGCATCAACATCCGGGTCGACATCTGCCCGAGGAGGCGAAGAAGGCGGGGTTTGAACACGCCTGGATGAGGAAGGGGCAGTTGTCTTCTTCCTCTCCACGGCCTTCGTCAGCCTCTTCGCCGCCGTGGCCCTCGTGTGACGCCCGGACCCTTCCAGGGTTAATTGAGGCCGCGCAGCCCTGCCGGGCCGGACCGGCTCGCCGGAGCCAGCTCATCGCAGGACTCGCCCTCTTCCCGTGGATGGCGTCGAGCCCGCCGCCTCGGCCTCCTCCTTCGACGACTCGTCGGCCACATCTTCGACAAGCGGGGCCCCGGTGTCGGCGCTGCTGACTCCCTCGGTGGTCGCCGCCCACCGGGTGAGCTCCTCTTCCTTCGCAGCCGTTGCGGCCTTTTCCTCCACACCCCCGGCGCTGCCGGCTTCCCTGGCAAGCTGTGCCTCCCTTGCCCTAGTGGTGATGTAGTCCAGCTCTGCCTGGGTGGTGTCCATGACGAGCCACCACTCGGTGTCGGCATCGACGAGCCCCTCATGTAGGGTGTCGAAGAATTGCTACACTTCGACATCCTCCGGCTCCTTCCAGCTCGGGTCAGGGCCAAGCGCGTTGCAGTCCGGCATCATAGCAATGATCTCGGACCGACGCGAATTATTGCACAACGGGACCACCCCTGTTGGCAGCTTGAACAACGGCCCCTTGAGGGCCTTGCCGGCCTTTGCGGCAGCCCTCGCGACCTTGCCGGTCCGCTCGACCTCGCTGTCGCGACCCACGTCAAGCTGAAAAAGCCGTTGGCAGAAGTGGGCATGCGCCATCATCGTGAAATTGTGGTCGAGGCCGGGGCGGAGTCGCATAATATCAGCCGGGTTCGTGAAAAGCCAGGCTGGCCTCCCCTTGTTATGCAGCGGGGCGATCCGGCGGCGAATGAAGTCCGCCCCAATCATTTCAAGGGTGAGTCCAGCCTGGGTGAGCCGGAGAATCCTGGTAGTGGTGACCGTGAGCCTTCCGTCAGCCGCATCAACATCACTCCAATCGCTGCCGCGAACCGGTGGCGCCCGGCGAACCTTGCAGAATGCCGGCGGGTCTTTCTCTTCAATCCAGCACCACCGGCCACGCCATTCCTCCCACCTCTCCTTCATGACACCGTCCGGGTACGCCCCCTTGGATCTTGGGATCCAGGTGACGCAACCAGAGACGGCACCTCCCGGCTAAATCCGAGGGAAGAAATAATGGCGGAAAAGCGTCGTGTTGGGTTGCACCCCAGCAAAGCCTTTGCAAAGATGCGCAAAGAGAGCCATGCACGCCACCGCGTTCGGAGTAAAATCCAAGAGACGGAAGCCGAAGGTGTGCATAATGTCGCAGAAGAAATCGGAAAAAGGAGGGCATAACCCGCAAGAAATATAATCGACGAAGAAGGGATACCGATTTGGAGCAGGATCGGCGCAGGCGGCGGGGATGACACGTGTGGCCGGATGTCCCGAACTTTCTCCCCCCGTCTTTACTCCCCACAGGGGCCTGAAGGAGGCCCGGAGTTCATGTACGTCGACCGTCGAGGGGAAGAAGAAGGCGGACTGCGTCCGCTGCTTGACAATGGCAGCTCTCCGCGGCTCCACAGTCCCAGCATCCTTGGCCACCCCCTTGCCCTTGGTGGATTTGGGCGCCATGGCGGCTGAGAAGGTTAGAGGTCTGAGGAAGGAGCGGCGGAGATGCAGCGACGGCAGGCGATGGCGAAAGCTTAGGAAAGAAGGAAGAGAGGACGGCGGCTCTGAGATTAGAAAAGGCACGAGGCAGGGGGTGAAAGTGAGTGGCGCGCCCACGGTTACTCCTTTTTTATGGGGGAAACACGGGCCGCCTCCTTTCACATTAACTACGGCGTGACGCATGCGTGCGGAAACCAACCTCACGCATGCCGCCCACGTCACGCACACCCCTCCACGCCGCGCCGTGCGCAGGGGTCGTGGGAAGCGCAGCGCGCGAAGAATCTTACCACGGTGAAAACCGCCCCGCCTGCCCGCGCACCGTTCTAGGCCTAGCCCAACAACGCGTTGCGCTTATGTGGCCCAGGCCCGGGGGCTCCTGTCGGTGTACAAAAAGAGGGGTACACTTTTGTACCCTATATAATGCTGCACGGCAGTCGAGAGCGCCGCGACCACACCAAGCAGGGCAAGGGAGGTGAGCCAGGGTAAGACCGAAGTCCAAGGTAGCTGGAAAAACGCCAAGGCCAAGACCATGAAGAGCAAAGGGATGAAGCGGGCTCCCCCCGGCAAGATCCTTGCCGGGGTCAGCCTTAGCGGCTCCGGCAAGACCCTTGCTGCGGCAGCTCGCCCCATGCCTACGGAGCGAGTCACCCTTGAGTCCACGGCCCCCACCATGGTCCACTATGTTGGGGCAAGGGCTCGGGAGACACCTCTGTGGTGGCATGCAGATCTTTGTGAAGAAACATTCAAGATCAGATGAGCACTAGAAGATGACGACCCTTGGCGGGATCCCAGCCAAGGAAAATCACGAGGCCCCCGGCAAGCGCCTTGCCGGGGACGACAGCGGGCGCCACGGCAAGACCCTTGCCGGGGCCCCGGCAAGGCCCTTGCCGAGGACATCTACAGGGCCACCGCCAGGCCCGCGCCGACCTAGTCTCCACCGCCGTTCACATGCGGCTGCCGATCCAACCAACTGGGCAGGCACCTGCGTGGCGGCATGCAGATCTTCGTGAAGACCCAACCACCGCGCCACCACAGCTGCCTGCCTGCCTACATGGCATCGCACGCACCGCTGGCGGTAGCGTGTCAACACGAGGAGGAGGCGGCGAAGGGCGGGACGAACCGCCCCGTCCCGATAAAGCAAGAGGACACCTAAGCGGGCGCATTAAATGTGCCTTGTCATGTAATGCGAAGGATAAACTCGCAGCACTGTGCCCTTTCCACCTCCTGTGTTCCACTGTGGCAACCCCTTTTCCCTATAAAAGGAGGCCCGAGGCGACCAGGAGAGGGATTCGGCTTTTTGGAGCTCCTCACGCCCCATAGCTAGTTCAAGAACACAAATACACATCCACCAAAGCAGGAGTAGGGGTTTTACGCATCCTCGCGGCCCGAACCTGGATAAACGAACCGCGTGCTATCTGTTTGATCCGCTCTTCTCTCAACCCCGCACCCCGCTAACCGTAGTAGGGATTCTTGTGATCCCATAGGTGTCGTTTCCACCGACATGTGGGGTACATTCAAAGATAGAATGGGAGTCTGTGAGGGGACTGACATGAAGTTTGACCTAGCTTCCTTGATTGACACAGTGGATGGTCTTGATAATTTGTCTGCTCCTTTCACTGAGGAGGAAATAAATGAGGTCCTTAAGTCTCTGCCTACAGATAGGGCCCTGATGGTTTTACTGGTCTGTTTGTCAAACGGTGCTGGCACATCATTAAGGAGGACTTTTTGCAATTATTCCAGGACTTTTATGATCGAAAGGTCACTATTAGCAGCATCAATGGGTCTTTGATCACTTTTATTCCAAAAAAGCTCTCGCCTGAGGGTCCTAATGATTTCAGACCTATTTCATTGACCAATACTTGTCTGAAGTTTCTGACTAAACTGCTGGCTAATAGATTGCAGAACGTGATTATAAAGTGCATTCACAAAAACCAATATGAGTTTCTAAGTGCAGGTCTATCTAGGATTGCATTGCTTGGACTCTGGAATATATTCATCAGTGTCACAAATCCAAGAAGCCCATCTTGATTCTTAAGTTGGACTTTGCAAAGGCTTTTGATACTGTTGAGCATGACCTAATTCTTAAGCTCCTGCACCACAAGGGTTTTGATAGCAAGTGGATTGGTTGGATTAGAGAGCTCTTATCTTCTGGGACCTCCTCAGTCATTCTGAATGGAGTGCCTGGAAATCAATTTATTTGCAAAAGGGGAGTAAGGAAGGGTGACCCTCTATCACCCCTCTTGTTTGTTCTTGCAGCTGATCTGTTACAAACTTTGGTAAATAATATGCTCAGGAATGGAGTGATCTCTCTGCCTTTTGAAACTCATGACCCTGATTTTCCTATAGTGCAATATGTTGATGACACTCTCCTCGTTGTGCCTGCTGTGGACTCACAACTACTAGCTCTCAAGGAAATGCTGCAAGATTTTCATGCCTCCATAGGTCTCAGAGTAAACTTCCATAAGTCATGCATATTACCTATTAATGTGGATGAGGCTGAAACTACTAGGTTGGCTACTGTTTTTGGCTGTCAGGTTGGGACTCTACCCTTCACCTCTTGGACTCCCTGTGGGTACAACTAAACCTAGGATTCAATATTTATTTCCTGTGGTTGATAGAGTTGAGAGAAGATTATCTGCTAGCTCGAGCCTTCTCAACCAAGGAGCCAGATTGCAATTGCTTCAATCAGTTCTGTCCTCCTTGCCCATATATTTTATTTGTAGTTTATGCTTACCAGCTAGTATTATAAAACAACTTGAAAGGATTATGAAGCAGTGCTTATGGAGAGGCAATTATGATACCCCTAGGTAGTCACTTGTAGCTTGGCCTCTTATTTGCAGACCCAAAGACAAAGGTGGTATGGGGATAGTAAATCTTACCATCCAAAACAGAGCCCTCCTCTCCAAGCACCTTTCCAAGTTTTATAACAAAGCTGACATCACTTGGGTTTCTCTTATTTGGAATACCTATTATGATGGTGTTGTTCCTCATGGCACAGTCCCATGTGGTTCTTATTGGTGGAGAGATATCCTCAAACTCAATGAAGTTTTCAGACTCCACTCTAAGGTCACCATAAACATGGGGGACACTGTTCTTTTCTGGTTTGATGCTTGGGTCTTTCTAGGATCTTCTGTTCCACTCAGAGAAAGGTTTCCTAGGTTGTTCTCTTTTTCCATCGATGATAAAGTATATGTAAGAGATGTGATTAACACGGCTGATATGTCTGAGCTTTTTCATCTACCCTTGTCACCAAAAGCAATGGCTGAGATGATCGCTGTCCAGGCTGGTCTACTAGACCTCAATGCTGACAAAAGGATTAAGGATTCTTGGTCTTGGACACCTGGAAAAGGCATTTTCTCTGCCAAGAGTTACTATACAGTGATGCATGCTCACTTCCCACTGACATGCCAGCCAAATGGATTTGGAAAAGTAGGGCGACCATGAAGATAAAGGTGTTTGCATGGCTAATGTTGAATGACAGACTTAATACCAGAGATTTGCTGGTCAGGAGGCACTGGCGATCACCTCATGAGGACAACACCTGCCCTTTATGCTATGCTCAAGCTCACGAGGACAGAGATCACCTTTTCTTCACATGCCAATTTAGCACAAGAGTATGGAACTACTTGCACATTCATTGGTTAGCTGGTTTATCCCCGACTCAGTGCTTAATTGCTGCGAGGAAGAGTTTTGGGCAACCTTTCTTCAAGGAGGTAGTTTATCTAGCTGCCTGGAATGTCTGGCTACTCAGAAATGGTAGAATCTTCAGACATGAAAGGCCCACTTTTGCTGCATGGAGGAGAAACTTCATCCATGATGTTACTCAGCTGTCCCACAGATTCAAGCCTAGTCTAAAAGCTTTGTTGCTGCTCTGGATCAATTCTTTGCCCTAGTTGGCTTGATGTATTTTTACCTGTAATTATGTACATAGGTAAATAGGTAAGTACCTCCTCCCCCCTAGTTTGTTTCTCAGAACCTTTTGTATTTTGGTGGTCGAGTTTTAATAAAATACTGTGGGGCTATTGCCTCACAGTTTCCAGTCAAAAAAAACTCAACAAACACCATCGCAGACACCTGTAGAGCATCTTTATAATCACCCATTTACGTTGTGACGTTTGATAGCACACAAGGTGTTCCTCCGGTATTCGGGAGTTGCATAATCTCATAGTCAGAGGAACATGTATAAGTCATGATGAAAGCAATAGCAATAAAACTAAATGATAATTAATGCTAAGCTAACGGATGGATCTTGTCCATCACATCATTCTCTAATGATGTGATCCCGTTCATCAAATGACAACACATGTCTATGGTCAGGAAACTTAACCATCTTTGATTAACGAGCTAGTCTAGTAGAGGCATACTAGGGACACTCCGTTTGTCTATGTATTCACACATGTACTAAGTTTCTGGTTAATACAATTCTAGCATGAATAATAAACATGTATCATGGTATAAGGAAATATAAATAACAACTTTATTATTGCCTCTAGGGCATATTTCCTTCATCCCCTTCCACCTTTTGGGATTTAATGGCCCGTTGATATTTAATTAAGTATAAAAGCCTCATAACTATTATTAGAGCCTGTTATTATTAATTTAACATCCCCGGAAACATTTTCCACCTATATATTATTTATCAATAATACCCGGTACTGCCCGATAAACTCTGAAATCCTTCCGGTGACCCCGAAACGCTTCTGGTTCCTCTCGAAACTATTTCGAATATTAAAGAAACTATTTCATGAATATTTCCTTATTACTCCCGTCCTGCTAATACTCAATAGATCATGATTACCTTAAACTTGTGACCCTATAGGTTTGGTAAAACATAGACATGAACAAACCCCCTTTATTCAATGACCGATAGCGGAACCGTGGACGTCCATATCGATCTCTATGAGTACACGAATGATGTTCGAGTGAACCTTTGGTTATCATGTGCTATTCCCTTTGCTTCAAGATACTTTACGAAATCCGAGGTGAGATATATCGTATCTGCTTGAGTCATGCATATGCTCACAATACCGTTCTCCGCGTTACCGGTCTTGTTCTTCTTTCTCGTTGACATCTTTCGGCATCCCCATGACATAGTCACCTATGCCTGGCCAGAAAATGATGTATGCCATCACAAGAGAGGGACCTAATAATATCTCTCATCGTCGGAGGAGCAAATTCCACTCTCGAGCTATCTAGTCCCTTATCAAACTTTTCGATGAACTTGTAAGTTGTCGTTATGAATCACTGTGTTACAGATAACGTTTGAGCAACCGCAAAGTCCATCGTATGGTAAGAAGTGACTACGATACTCTCATGGTCTAAGGAAATAAAACACACCTTAACACTCCGTGTTATAACAATTGAGTTACGACGATATTATCTCAAAGTATAACAAACAAGTTTGGGTTAATTCAATATGGTTGTTCTTCTAACGTCATACTCTGAATGTTGTTTTAGGGCTATCATTACACTTAACGATATCCTAAGATCCAGAAAACATGATCACCAACAAAACTTGATCCAGTCTTAGAGGCAAGACTAGGGACCTATTCTTTACCTTTACCGTTTATCATTCCACACGTACATATGAGTTTTCCACTGAATCGCTTATTCAGGATCATAGAATATAAACTCTTAATTTATGAATATGGTATAATAATACACTATTATTGCCTTTAGGGCATATTTCCAATAGTCTCCCACTTGCACTAAAGTCAATAATCTAATTAACATAGCTTCTCTAACACTTAGACTACCCACAGTGGGAGTAACATAGGTGGTAACATCATACATCTCTAGGCAAAACAGATGATGTGGCGAGTAATTAATGAGGAAAGAGAGGCATGTGGTAACATAGCTAGTTACTATAACATCACACATACCAAGACAAGTCTACGACCCAATAAATGAAGTGTTGCATGACACCATGCACATTTTACTCCTCACTATAGAGGTAGTAACATAGACTAGTAACATATGCATGTTACTAGTCTAAGTTACTATCCATTGTGACTAGTATTATGGCTATCCGGTGTTGCTCATGCTTTGCTCGTGGTAGAGCCCGCTTCGTCGGGTCTAACACATTCAAATCTGTGTGAACCTTGAGAACTTTCACAAAACCCTTCTCGACATACTGTCAGATAATGTGATACTTGTGCTCAATGTGTCTGGTCTTCATGTGGGATCTTGGTCCTTTGCTTGAGCAACAACACCATTATTATCACAATAGAGCATCATCGGGTTCATTGCACTTGGGTCCACACCAACTTCTTCAAGAAACTACTTGATCCAAACCACCTCCTTTGAAGCTTCTGAAGCCGCAATATACTCTGCTTCTGTCATAGAATCCACAACAGTGTTCTGCCGGAAACTCTTCCAAACCACCGCACCACCATTAAGTGTATAAACATATCCTGATTGAGATTTATAGTCATCTATATCTGTCATGAAGGTAGCATCGGTGTAACCTAATGTCGCTTGAAGCTACGTCGATATTTCCCCAAAGAGGAAGGGATGATGCAGCACAACGGCGGTAGGTGTTTCCCTCAGATATGAAACCAAGGTTATCAAACCAGAAGGAGAACCAAGCAACACAACGTAAACAGCCCCTACACACCGATAAAAAATCCTTGCAACCCGACGTGTTAAAGGGGTTGTCAATCCCTTTCGGGGTACGGCGCCTCAAGATAGGCAAAGGAAGTGAGGTAAGTTTGTAGTAGATTGATAGATCGAACGCCAAATAAAATAAATAGAAATAAAATGCAGCAAGGTATTTTTGTATTTTTGGTTTAATAGATCTAGAAATAAATGCAAGGAAAAAAGTAGATCGCAAAGGCAAATATATGAGAAAGAAGACCCGGGGGCCGTAGGTTTCACTAGTGGCTTCTCTCGAGAAAAATAGCAACGGTGGGTAAACAAATTACTGTTGGGTAATTGATAGAACTTAAAATAATCATGACGATATCCAGGCAATGATCATTATATAGGCATCACGTCCAAGATTAGTAGATCGACTCCTACCTGCATCTACTACTATTACTCCACACATTGACCGCTATCCAGCATGCATCTAGTGTATTAAGTTCATGGAAAAACGGAGTAATGCAATAAGAACGATGACATGATGTAGACAAGATCTATCTATGTAGAGATAGACCCCATCGTTTTATCCTTAGTAGCAAGAATACATACGTGTCGTTTCCCTTTCTGTCACTGGGATCAAGCACCGTAAGATCGAACCCACTACAAAGCACCTCTTCCCATTGCAAGATAAATAGATCAAGTTGGCCAAACAAAACCCAAATATCGGAGAAGAAATACGAGGATATAAGTAATCATGCATATAAGAGATCAAATAAACTCAAATACTTTCAAGGATATAAAAAGATATAACTGATCATAAACTCGAAGTTCATCAGATCCCAACAAACACACCGCAAAAGAGTTACACCATATGGATCTCCAAGAGACCATTGGATTGAGAATTCAGCGAGAGAGAGAGAGAGAGAGAGAGAGAGAGAGAGAGAGAGAGCCATACAGCTACTAACTACGGACCCGGAGGTCTACAAATAACTACTCACGCATCATCGGAGAGGCACCAATGGAGGTGGTGAACCCCATCCGAGATGGTGTCGAGATTGGATCTGGTGGTTCTGGACTCTGCGACGGCTGGATGAATATTTTGTCGATGCCTTTAGGGTTTCTGTAATATTGGGGTATTAATAGAGCAAAGAGGCGGTCCGGGGGCACCCGAGGTGGGCACAACCCACAGGCGGCGCTGGGCCTCTGGCAGCGCCTGGTGGGTTGTGCCCCCCTCGGGGCACCCCCAGGCGCAGCCAGGGCCCATTGTGTTCCTTCTGGCCCATAAAAAATCATCATGGAGTTTCGTGGCATTTGGACTCTGTCTGATATTGATTTCCTGCGATGTAAAAATCATGAAAAAATCATCATCGTGTTCCTACTTGGCACTATGTCAATAGGTTAGTACCAAAAAAATGATATAAAATGACTACAAAATGATTATAAAACATCCAAGATTGATAATATAACAACATGGAACAATCAAAAATTATAGATACGTTGGAGATGTATCAGCATCCCCAAGCTTAACTCCTACTCGTCCTTGAGTAGGTAAGTGATAAAAACAGAATTTTTGATGTGGAATGTTGCCTATCATGTCATATCATATTCTTTTATTTATAGCATGGACAATTGGACTTTTATGTGATTCAAAGCAATAGTCTAATTTTGACATAATAATTTAGATACTCAAGCATATCAACAAGCAACCATGTCTTTCAAAATATCAACGCTAAAATAAGTTATCCCTAGCCCATCATGCTCAACCATTGATCCATTCATGAAATACGCTCGAATATTAGCTACACCCAATACTTAAGTACGATCATATTGCCTCCTAGTTGGTGCTTTTTATGAGAGAAGATGGAGACTCAAATTCAAAAATAAAAATTGCATAAAGTAAAAGAGAGGCCCTTCGCAGAGGGAAGTAGGGATTTGTAGAGGTGCCAGAGCTCAAAGTAAAAAATTAGAGATAAAAACATTTTGGGAGGTGTATCCATCCCACCAACCAAAACGAATTAGAGTTCCCAATACTTTCCATGCTAGATATGCCATAGGCGGTTCCCAAACAGAAAATAAAATGTCCTTTTTTCACCATACTTTCACTTTCCATGGCTAAGTGTATCCATGGGTGCCCTCCATACCAACACTTTCCAAGGAATTTATTATTTGACAACATAAAGTAAATTCATTTTTATATTTCAGGACTGGGCATCCCTAATACCTTTGCCTTACCCTCGTGCAATGACAAGTGAATAAACACTCATCGTGAGAATAACACATCCAGCATGGAAAATATTAGCCACCCCTCACCGCTCCGTGAGCGAAAAAACACACAAAAGAGAAGTTTATTTTGAAAATTATAGATGGCACATGAAAATTTGCTTAGAATGGCAAAAGAATACCGCATATAGGTAGATATAGTGGACTCATATGGCAAAACTGGTTTAAAGGATTTTGGATGCACAAGTAGAGATCATACTTGGTGCGAAATGAAGGCTAGCAAAAGATTGAGAAGCGACCAACCAAGAAACGGATAATATCATAAGCAAGCATTAAGCATAAATAACACCGAATAATGCACCACAAGTAGGATATAATTACATTGCATGACTATTGACTTTCGGACTTGCATAGGGAATCACAAACCTTAACACCAATATTCTTACCAAAGCATAATTACTCATCAACATAACTCACATATCACATCATCATATCTCAAAACTATTACTAAGAATCAAGTTTATTTTTTCCAATGATCTTCATGAAAGTTTTTATTATATCCTTCTTGGATATCTATCACTTTGGGACTAATTTTCATGTGTTTCTTTTCATAAGTTTAAACAAATATAAGTGAAGATCATGAGCATAATTTTTCTTCTTTCTCTCAAAATAATCTAAGTGAAGCAAGAGAGAATTTCTTGAAAATTTTACTAACTCTCAAATAAATCTAAGTGAAGCAAGAGAGCATTTCTTGAAAAATACTAAGCACACCGTGCTCAAAAAGATATAAGTGAAGCACTAGAGCAAGTCCATAGCTCATAAAAATTTAAGTGAAGCATAGAGAACAATTCTAACAAGTCATGACATAATTTTGGCTCTCCCAAATAAGTGTGTCCAGCAAGGATTGATGACTTAAAACACAAATAAAACAAGCAAAGACTCATATCATACAAGACGCTCCAAGCAAAACACATATCATGTGATGAATAAAAATATAGCTTCGAGTAAAATACTGATAGTCGTTGGAAGAAAGAGGGGATGCCACTCGGGGGCATCCCCAAGCTTAGTTGGTTTCTCATTTTTGGATAATTGCTTGGGATGCTGGGGCATCCCCAAGCTTAGGTTCTTCTATCCTTCCTTCATCCATCGTAAGATAACCCAAAACTTGAAAACTTCAATCACACAAAACTCAACAAAACCTTCGTGAGATCCGTTAGTGTAAGAAAAATAAATCACTACTATAAGTGATGTATCAAACCAATTCTTTTTTTTATTATTATATCTACTATATTCCAACTTTTCTATGGCAAAAACTCACCAAAGAAAACCATAGAGATATCAAAATTAGCACACAACACAAAGAAAACAGAATCTGTCAAAACAGAACAGTCTGTAGCAATCTGACTTGTTCGAATACTTCTGGAAGTCCAAAATTCTGAAAAACTAGGACGACCTGGATAATTTGTATATTAATCTTCTTCAAAAAGAACCAGGGCAAAATATCTTTCTGATAAAAAATGAGAATTGTTTTCGTCAGTGCAAAGTTTCTGTCTTTTTCAGCAAGATCAAACAACTATCACCCAAGAAGATCCTATTGGTTCTACTTGGCACAAACACTAACTAAAACACAAAAAACACAATCATAACAGTAGCATAATTGTGTTAACACTCAAGAACAGAAAGCAAAAATAAATTTTATTCATTGGCTTGCCTCCCAACAAGCGCTATAGTTTTACGCCCTTAGCTAGGCATAAATTTTCAACGATGTTCACACAAAAGATAATAATTGAAACACAAAGAGAGCATCATGAAACATGTGACAAACATATTTAAGTCCAACATACTTCCTATGCATAGGAATTTTGTAAGAAAACAAATTATGAAGACAATAAATATATAGCATATGCAAAGGAGATGAATAAAACATTGACAATCTCAACATAACGAGTGGTAATTTAGTAACATGAAAATTTCCACAACCATATGTTCCTCTCTCATAATAATTACATGTAAGATCATAATCAAATTCGATGATATAGCTATCATAGAAAATGTTCTCTTCATGATCCACATGCATGCAAAGCTGACACTCTTCCAAAATAGTGGGATTATCATCAAATAGAGTCATGACCTCTCCAAACCCACTTTCATCAAAATTTTCATAAGAATAAACACTCTCCAAATATGTGGGATTATTTTTAGCTAAAGTTGACATTCTTCCAAACCCACTTTCAATATTATCACAAACATATTCATCATGAGACTTAAATAAATTTTTAAGATCATAAGAAACATCACCCCAATCATGATCATTGCAACAAGTAGTGGACATAGCAAAATTAGCATCCCCAAGCTTGGGGTTTTGCAAATTATTAGCACAATTGACATTAATAGAATTTGTAGAAAAATCATTACAATCATGCTTTTCATTCAAGGAGCTATCATGAATCACTTCATAAATTTCTTCATCACAATTTTCAGATTCACGAATCTCAAGCAAAACTTCATAAAGATAATCTAGTGAACTCAATTCACTAGTAATGTGTTCATCATAATTGGATCTCTTGAAAAGATTAGCAAGTGGGTGAGGATCCATATTAATTGATTTTTAGCAAGCAAAGATGCAACCAAATAGAAGACGCATGGCAACACAAGCAAACATGAGATCTGACGAGAAAATGACGAACAAAAAAGAGGGCGAATAAAACGGCAAATTTTTGTGAAGTGGGGGAGAGGAAAACGAGAGGCAAATGGCAAATAATGTAAATTGCAAGGAGATGAGATTTGTGATTAGGAACCTGGTATATGTTGAAGATCCTCCCTGGCAACGGCGCCAGAAATTCCTTTTGATGTCGCTTGAAGCTACGTCGGTATTTCCCCAAAGAGAAAGGGATGATGCAGCACAGCGGCGGTAGATATTTCCCTCGGATATGAAACCAAGGATATCGAACCAGTAGGAGAACCAAGAAACACAACATAAACAACCCCTGCACACAGATAACAAATCCTCGCAACCCGACGTGTTAAAGGGGTTGTCAATCCCTTGCGGGGTACGGCGCCTCAAGATAGGCAAAGGACGTGAGGTAAATTTGTAGTAGATTGATAGATCGAACGCCAAATAAAATAAATAGAAATAAAATGCAGCAAGATATTTTTGTATTTTTGGTTTAATAGATCTGAAAATAAATGCAAGGAAAAAGTGGATCGCAAAGGCAAATATATGAGAAAGAAGACTCGGGGGCCGTAGGTTTCACTAGTGGCTTCTCTCGAGAAAAATAGCAACGGTGGAAAAACAAATTACTGTTGGGAAATTGATAAAACTTCAAATAATCATGACGATATCTACGCAATGATCATTATAGAGGCATCACGTCCAAGATTAGTAGATCGACTCCTGTCTGCATCTACTACTATTACTCCACACATCGACCGCTATCCAGCATGCATCTAGTGTATTAAGTTCATGGAAAAACGGAGTAATGCAATAAGAACGATGACATGATGTAGACAAGATCTATCTATGTAGAGATAGATCCCATCATTTCATCCTTAGTAGCAACGATACATAAGTGATGTTTCCCTTTCTGTCACTGGGATCAAGCACCGTAAGATCGAACCCACTACAAAGCACCTCTTCCCATTGCAAGATAAATAGATCAAGTTGGCCAAACAAAACCCAAATATTGGTGAAGAAATACGAGGCTATAAGTAATCATGCATATAAGAAAGAAACTCAAATACTTTCATGGATATAAAAAGATATAAGTGATCATAAACTCGAAGTTCATCAGATCCCAACAAACACACCGCAAAAGAGTTACATCAAATGGATCTCCAAGAGACCATTGTATTGAGAATTCAGCGAGAGAGAGAGAGAGAGAGAGAGAGAGAGAGAGAGAGAGAGAGAGCCATCTAGCTACTAACTACGGACCCGAAGGTCTACAAAGAACTACTCACGCATCATTGAAGAGGCACCAATGGAGGTGGTGAACCCCATCCGTGATGGTGTCTAGATTGGATCTGGTGGTTCTGGACTCTGCGGCGGCTGGATGAATATTGGGGTTTCTGGAATATTGGGTTATTTATAGAGCAAAGAGGCTGTCCGGGGGGCATCTGAGTTGGGCAAAACCCACCAGGGCGCGCTTGGGCCTCCTGGTGCGCCCTGGTGGGTTGTGGACCCCTCGGGGCACCCCCCCAGGCACAGCCGGGGCCCTTGTGTTCCTTCTGGCCCATAAAAAATCATCGTGGAGTTTCGTGGCATTTGGACTCCGTCTGATATTGATTTCCTATGATATAAAAAACATGGAAAAAACAACAACTAGCACTTGACACTATGTCAATAGGTTAGTACCAAAAAATGATATAAAATGACTATAAAATGATTATAAAACATCCAAGATTTATAATATAACATCATGGAACAATCAAAAATTATAGATACGTTGGAGACGTATCATAACAATTTACAATGAGTTCTTCATCCCTCCATAGACAAGGAGAATGTCCATTGTCCTTTTTAGGTACTGACGAATATTTCTAAGAGCTGCTCAATGAGCCAATCCGGGATCACTTTGGTACCTGATGCTAACACTTGGTGCATAAGAAACATCTGGTCTAGTACATATCATAGCATACATGATGGATCCAATTGCTGAGGCATATGGAACTCCACTCATCTGTACTCACTCATCAACTGTCTTCGGACATTGATTTCTGCTAAGCGTTGTGCCATGTGACATTGGGATGAATCCTTTATTTGCATTCTCCTATTTGAAACCTTGTCAATGTGCATGCTTTGGCTTTGCCCAATTAGACGTCTTGATCTATCTCTATACATCTTTATAGATCTTTATGCCCAATATATAAGCTGCTTCGCATAAGTCTTTCATTGAAAACACACTCTTTAAATAGTCTTTTATTGTGCTAAGAACTTTGTATCATTTCGAATCAACAATATTGTCATTGACATATAAAGATTAGAAATGCTATAGATCTCCCACCAAACTTCTTGTATACACAAGCTTCTTCAACATTTTTAATGAAGCCAAACTCTTTAACCACTTCATCAAAATGTTGATTCCAGCTCCTTGATGCTTGCTTCAAACCATAGATAGACCTTTGAAGCTTGCACACATTTCTCGCATCTTTAGGATCGACAAAACCTTCTGGATGTATCATATATACATCCTCTTTGAGATATCCATTTAGGAAAGCAGTTTTGACATCCATTTGCCATATCTCGTAGTCAAAATATGCAACAATAGCCATCATAATCCGCATAGACATTAGCATAGCTATTGGTGAGAAAGTTTCATCATAATCAACTCCTTCAACCTGCGAAAATCCTTTCTCAACTAGCCTTGATTTATAGATAGTAGGATTACCATCTGTGTCTATTTTTCTCTTGAAGATCCATTTACATTGTATGGGTTTCACACCCTCTAGCGGATCAACCAAGTTCCAAACTTGATTCTCGTACATGGACTCCATTTCGGATTGCATGGCCTTAAGCCATTTTTTTAAGTTGGGCGCCGCCATCGCTTCTCTATAGTGCGCAGGTTCATCTTCCTCTAAGATGAATATTTCATTGTGAAACCATTCGGGAGGTTCTATAACTCTTCCTGGCCTACACGGATCAGTTACAGGCTTAACTAGAGTTTCTACAACTAGTGAAGTAACTTCCGAATCAGTTGTGCGCACAACTTTCGGTTCATAGTCTCGCTTACTTTCGCTGGAGATTTGGTAATCTCGTCAAGCTGTACTATCCTCCCACTTACTTCTTTAGCGAGAAACTCCTTCTCGAGAAAGTGTCCATTCTTTGCAACAAATACTTTGTCTTCAGACTTCTGGTAGAAGGAATACCCGGTTGTCTCTTTGGGATAACCTACAAAGTAACATTTGTCTGCTTTGGGATCAAGCTTATTTGGTTGTAAATGCTTAACATAGGCTTCACAACCCCAAATCTTGAGATGCGACAAATTGGGTTTCTTCCCATTCCATAACTCATATGGTGTCGTCTCAACAGACTTAGACGGTGCTCTGTTTAGTGTATATGTTGTTGTATCAAGTGCATATCCCCAAAATGATAAAGGTAGATCGGTAAATGACATCATTAACCTTACCATGTCTAACAGGGTTCGGTTACACCTCTCAGATACTCCATTTCTTTTTGGAGTTCCGGGAGGAGTAAGTTGTGAAACAATTCCATGATCACTTAGATGTTTGCTAAACTCATGACTTAGATATTCTCCACCACAATCTGATCATAGAAACTTTATCTTTTTGCCAAGATGATTCTCTACTTCATTCTGAAATTCTTTTTTTTTTGCGAAAATCATTCTGAAATTCTTAGAACTTTTAAAATATTTCAGACTTATGTTTCATCAAGTTAATATAGCCATATCTACTCAAATCATCAGCGAATGTTACGAAGTATAAATATCTGTCGCGCGACAGTATGCTCATTGGACCGCATACATCACTATGTATTATTTCCAATAATTCATGCGCCTATTCAAGATGACCAGTGAACAGTGTTTTAGTCATTTCCCCCATCATACAAGCTTCATATGTGTCGAACGATTCAAAACCAAATGATGTTAACACTCCATCTTTATGAAGTTTATTCATATGTTTCTTCTCGATGTGACCAACACGGCAGTGCCACATGTAAGTGGTATTATCGGCCTTCTTAAGACGTTTAGCATTAAAGTTGTAGATATCTTTTAATGTTCAAGATCCAATAAGAATAAGCCACCAACCTTGGGTGCAAATCCATAAGAACATATTCTTATAATATATTTAACAACCATTGTTCTCAGATTTATAAGAATAACCGTCATTTATCCAACATGATCCAGAGATAATGTTCTTACATAACTCCGGAACAAAATAACAATTACTTAGTTCTAAGATAAATCCCAAGGGTAAACTTAAAAACATGACACCGACGGCTTCAACAACAAGCCCATCACCATTCCTGACATGCATCACGACTTTGTTTCTACTCAGCTTGCGAATCTTCCTTAGTCCCTGCGTCGTGTTGCAAATGTGAGCAACAGATCTGGTATCAAATACCCATGACTTGGAATTTTCACCAAGTAGAATATCGATAACTTGTTTAACTTCTATACATTTACCAGAAGACGTGTTCTTTTTATCCGCCAAATACTTCAAGCAATTTCTCTTTGTAGTACAAACATATAGTCTCACAAGATGCTCCACCCTTGTTCCTCTTAGTGTTGCGTTTCTTCTTGAAACTTTTTGTTTTGTTCACTAGCAACTTTTGCTGGTTCTGCATCCCGAATTCATTGCTTTTGATCATCACTTCATAAAGCGAAGTAAGGATCAAATCATTTTCCTGTGTCTTGGGAAAATCAATATCCATTGCAGTAATACTATCATAATAGTTGCAAGCCACCCACCTTGCTCGCCAACTTTGGCTATTTTGCATTCTTCCATTGCTTCAGTCATCTCACAAACTTCAGATGTTTCTTTGTGATACAAAACTTCCAATGACTCGACAATTTTGATGGTACTGGATTGTTCAAAACGTTTCTGTAGCACTGAATTATGTAATTGGGCCGCGCGCGCTCTGGCCCAACGAAGCCAGCCCACTTATTATTACCCACGCAGTTGGGAAGACCTTATTTGTCGCATGGAGCGATAAATAGTTGAAGCTGCCCATAGGGCGCCTAAGACTGGGTCAGCCCGTTTCCCCCTTTTTTGATGTTCTATTTCTATTTTTCTTTTTCTGTTTTTTCTCTTTCTCATATATATTTCCTTTTCCTTTTGTCATTCTTTTTTTTTCTGTCAAGTTAAAATTTACAAAACTGTTCAGAATTTCAATTTTGTTCATATATTCAAAAAATGGTTAGAATTCAAAAAATGGTTCCGATTTGAAAAATGTCCGAATTTTTTTAAAAAAATGTTGTTTCTAAAGTTTCTCATTTTTTTCCTTTTTTTGTGATTTCTTTATAAAATTACATTTTATAAATGTTCCATATTTTAAAATATTCTTGTTTTAGTGAAATGTTCACAAATCAAAAATAATATTTTCCTCTAAGAAAATATTTTCTAAAATTATTTTGAATGTTAGCCTTTTAAAAAAGAAAATATTGAAAAATATTTGTGTTTTTACAAAATTTTCATGTTTTCATAATATAGTTTGTGAATTTCAATAACTATTAATGTTTCTAATTTGTTCGTGTTTTGCCAAATATGGGAATTTTCAAAAAAGAATTGTTCAGGTTTTTTGAAAAATGTTCGGGATTTGAAAAATTGTTCAGGTTTCCAAGAATATTCACCAATTCATATTTTTTGAATGTTCAAAAAAATATTTTTTTTTAATCTGACGCTATACTATTCTATTAAATATTCGCACTGACCATTGCTTAGCGGTGCGTGTTCGTTTTATGCTAGTTGACTATAAATGAAAGAAATTATGGGCACGTGCCAATAAAAAAGAATATGTTGTTTGGCTTTAATTAGAGCGAATATGGGCACTTGAGCACTAAAATAATCAAAGAGAATAAACCCCCCAAAAGAAGGTACATCCATGCCTGATTATGCTAATGAAACAGGATTTACGCGTTGCAATTAATAATCCACCTGGTTACGCCATCGTAGGATAGAGTGGTCAAAGAAACGGTGTCCCCAAGGTCGCCGCACAACCACCAAATGAGGAGGCAGGCACAACCCCAAGATGGAGGCAGACCCGGAGGAAGAAAAACACGAGTTGAGTGCTCGCCACCACACCGACCAACCCCGCCACTATCAAGATTTCCTGTGTCAAACATGTCCAGCGAGACCATAACTCCTTTGCTCTGTCGCCTACCATTATGGAGACCCTTTTTAGATGACACGTCAATTATCTTTTTTGTTGCAACACACGGGCATATGTGCTAGTATTATTTATCGGGAAAACCCGGTATTGCCAGATAAACTCCGAAACCCTTCGTGTGACCCCGAAACGCTTTCGGTTCCTCTCGGAACTATTTTGAATATTAACGAAACTATTTCACTAATATTTCCTTGTTGTCCCATCCTACTAACACTCAGCAAATCATGATTATCTTAAGCTTATGACCCTTTAGGTTCGGTAAAATATAGACATGAACAAAACTCATTTGTTAAATGACCGATAGCGGAACCGTGGACGTCCATATCGATCCCTATGAGTACACGAATGAGATTAGAGTGAACCTTTGGTTATCATGTGCTATTACCTTTGCTTTGCGATACTTTACAAAACATGAGGTGAGATATATCGGTATCATCTTGAGTCATACACATGCTCACTATACCGTTCTCCTCGTTACCGGTTTTGTTCTTCTTTCCCATTGACATGTTCCGGCATCCCTGTAACACAGTCACCTATGTCTGGCCACATGATGATGGGTGCCGTCACATTGAGAGGGCCCTCAGAATATCTCTCCATCGTCGGAGGAGCAAATTCCACTCTCGAGCTATCTAGTCCATTGTCAAACTTTCCGATGAACCTGTAAGTTGGCGTTATGATCACCATGTTATAGATGACGTTTGAGCAACCCCAAAAGTCCACCGCACGGTAAGAAGTGAATACGATACTCTCATGGTCTAAGGAACTAAAACACACGTTAAGACTCTGTTTTATAACAATTGACTTCTAACGATATTATCGCAAAGTATAACACATAAGTTTGGGTTGATCCAATATGATCGTTCTTCTAACGTTATACTATCAATGTAGTTTTAGGACTATTGCTACATTTAACCATAACCTAAGATCCAGAAAACATGATCACCAACAATACTTGAGCTAGTTTTAGAGGCAAGACTAGGAACATGAGTTTACCGTGTATCATTCCACACGTGCATATGAGTTTTCCACTGAATCGCATAATCCAGGATCATAGTAGTTATAGCATAGGATATAAACTCTTAATTTATGAATATGGAAATATAATAATACAATATTATTGCCTCTAGGGCATATTTCCAACAGGAGCCCCCAAGCTCCGCCGCACGAGTGATAAACTCACCGACTGAGCAGCATGCAAGCATGCACGCATGCCCGTCCACCCCACCACCGCCAACATTGCCATCACCATCCTCCTTGTCGTTCGATACCTCACCCATGACAGCCCAAAAGCATATCCCGTCCAGCAGCACAGCCGCGTCGGGGCGTGAGCAGAGCACCGATGTCGCCCCGGGAACCCCTGTCCGAGCCCACGGTCGTCCCCGTCGCCAAGCGAGTCACCCTGCCGTACAAGAGCTGTTAGAGCCATCTTCATTTATTTAGACGCGCACTCATTTTGTCTTGGGATGTGTTATGTGACCACAAACATGTCTCTTGTCATTAACTACTTGGCACATAAGAAAATTTGCCTTGAAGTGTGTTATGTTACTAGCTAAATTACTCTCATTGTGGCTAGTCTAATGCACGAGAACGCGTGTGTTGTGATATTTGTTTTTGGATCTTAGAGCATCTACAGTCGGGCACCCAAAACCTGTTTCAGACCCTAGGCGGACGACCCGGTCAGTGACCGGTCAAAAAAATCGCCCTAGACGGGCACCTCAAACGGGCCTCAAACGCCCGGGCTGACCGGCGGCCCTCATATCCAGCCCAAATGTAGGGAGGATATGGGGGCGGCCGGGCTCGTCTGCCACGTTGGACCCGACAACCCTAGCCCACCGCAAATTGCACCAATTCCAACCCCTCGACCTACCGAATCCATTTGCTCTCTCCTCTCTTGTTCCTCCTCCATGACGGACGTCTCGCGCTGTTGGGGAACGTAGTAATTTCAAAAAAATTCCTACGCACACGCAAGACCATGGTGATGGCATAGCAACGAGAGGGGAGAGTGTCTGTCCACGTACCCTCGTAGACCGAAAGGAAGCGTTATAACAACGCGGTTGATGTAGTCGACGTCTTCACGATCCGACCGATCCAAGCACCGAACGACGGCACCTCCGAGTTACGCACACGTTCAGCTCGATGACAATCCCGGACTCCGATCCAGCAAAGTGTCGGGATGAGTTCACGTCGACGACGGCGTGGTGACGATGATGATGCTCCACCGACGCAGGGCTTCGCCTAAGCTCGCGATGATATGACTTCTCCGCGCGAGGCTTCGCCTAAGCTCCATGACGATATGACCGAAGTGGAATATGGTGGAGGGGCACCGACACGGCTAAGGAACGATCCGTAGATCAACTTGTGTGTTCTGGGTGCCCCCTGCCCCGTATATAAAGGAGCAAGGGGTGCGGCCAGCCCAAGGGCGCTGGAGGAGTCCTACTCCCACCGGAGTAGGACTCCCCCCTTCCTAGTTGGATTAGGATTGGAGGAGGGAAGAGGAAGGCGCCCCCCTTCTCCTTGTCCTATTCGGACTAGAGGGGAGGGGCGGCGACGCCCTTCCTCTTCTCCCTATGGCCCATCAAGGCCCATAGACCCCGGGGTTCCGTAACCCTCCGGTGTTCCGTAACTTCTGTTTTCATCCGGAACCTTTCCAAGTCCAAACATAGGCTTCCAATATATCAATCTTTATGTCTCGACCATTTCGAGACTCCTCGTCATGTCCGTGATCACATCCGGGACTCGAACAACCTTCGTACATCAAAACTTATAAACTCATAATGAGCTGTCATCGAAGCGTTAAGCGTGCGGACCCTACGGGTTCGAGAACTATGTAGACATGACCTAGAACCATTCTCGGTCAATAACCAATAGCGGAACCTGGATGCCCATATTGGTTCCTACATATTCTACGAAGATCTTTATCGGTCAAACCGCATAACGATATCGTTGTTCCTTTTGTCATCGGTATGTTACTTACCCGAGATTCGATCGTCGGTATCCAATACCTAGTTCAATCTCGCATCGGTAAGTCTCTTTACTCGTTCGTAATACATCATCTCACAACTAACTCATTAGTTGTAATGCTTGCAAGGCTTATGTGATGTGTATTACCGAGAAGGCGAGAGATACCTCTCGACAATCGGAGTGACAAAACCTAATCTCAAATCGCCAACCCAACAAGTACCTTTGGAGACACCTGTAGTACTCCTTTATAATCACCCGATTACGTTGTGACGTTTGGTAGTACCAAAGTGTTCCTCCGTAAGCGGAGTTGCATAATCTCATAGTTACAGGAACATGTATAGGTCATGAAGAAAGCATTAGCAATATACTAAACGATCAAGTGCTAAGCTAACGGAATGGGTCATGTCAATCACATCATTCTCCTAATGAGGTGATCCCATTAATCAAATGACAACACATGTCTATGGTTAGGAAACACGACCATCTTTGATTAATGAGCTAGTCTAGTAGAGGCATACTAGTGACACTATGTTTGTCTATGTATTCACACATGTATTATGTTTCCAGTTAATACAATTCTAGCATAAACATTTATCATGGTATAAGGAAATAAATAATAACTTTATTATTGCCTCTAGGGCATATTTCCTTCTGTCTCCCACTTGCACTAGAGTCAATAATCTAGATTACACAGTAATGATTCTAACACCCATGGAGTCTTGGTGTTGATCATGTTTTGCTCGTGGAAGAGGCTTAGTCAACGGGTCTGCAACATTCAGATCCGTATGTATTTTGCAAATCTCTATGTCTCCCACTTGGACTTGGTCCCGAATGGAATTGAAGCGTCTCTTGATATGCTTGGTCCTCTTGTGAAATCTGGATTCCTTTGCCAAGGCAATTGCACCAGTATTGTCACAGAAGATCTTCATCGGTCCCGATGCACTAGGTATGACACCTAGATCGAAAATGAACTCATTCATCCAGACTCCATTCATTTGCTGCTTCCGAAGCAGCTATGTACTCCGCTTCACATGTAGATCCCGCCACGACGCTTTGTTTAGAACTGCACCAACTGACAGCTCCACCGTTTAATAAAAACATGTATCCGGTTTGCGATTTAGAATCGTCCGGATCAGTGTCAAAGCTTGCATCGACGTAACCATTTACGACTAGCTCTTTGTCACCTCCATATACGAGAAACATATCCTTAGTCCTTTTCAGGTATTTCAGGATGTTCTTGACCGCTGTCCGATGATCCACTCTGGATTACTTTGGTACCTTCCTGCCAAGCTTACAGCTAAGCATCGTCAGTCCGGTACACAGCATTGCATACATGATAGAGCCTATGGCTGAAGCATAGGAACATCTTTCATTTTCTCTCTATCTTCTGCTGTGGTCGGGCATTGAGTCGACTCAATCTTACACCTTGTAATACAGGTAAAAACCTTTCTTTGCTCGATCCATTTTGAACTTCTTCAAAACTTTATCAAGGTATGTGCTTTGTGAAAGTCCAATTAAGCGTCTTGATCTATCTCTATAGATCTTGATGCCCAATATGTAAGCAGCTTCACCGAGGTCTTTCATTGAAAACTTTTATTCAAGTATCCTTTTATGCTATCCAGAAATTCTATATCATTTCCAATCAATAATATGTCGTCCACATATAATATCGAAATGCTCTGAGCTCCCACTCACTTTCTTGTAAATCTGAGCTTCTCCAAAAGTCTCATATAAAACCATATGCTTTGATCACACTATCAAAGCGTTTATTCCAACTCCGAGAGGCTTGCACTGACCATAAATTGATCGCTGGAGCTTGCACACTTTGTTAGCACCCTTTGGATCAACAAAACCTTCTGGTTGCATCATATACAACTCTTCTTCTAGAAATCCATTCAAGAAGGCAGTTTTACATCCATTTGCCAAATTTCATAATCATAAAATGCGGCAATTGCTAACATGATTCGGACAGACTTAAGCATCGCTACTGGTGAGAAAGTCTCATCGTAGTCAACCCCTTGAACTTGTCGAAAACCTTTCGCAACAAGTCGAGCTTTGTAGACGATTACATTACCATCGCGTCGGTCTTCTTCTTAAAGATCCATTTATTCTCAATGGCTTGCCGATCATCGGGCAAGTCAACCAAAGTGCATACTTTGTTCTCATACATGGATCCCATCTCAGATTTCATGGCTTCCACCATTTCGCAAATCTGGGCTCACCATCGCTTCTTCATAGTTTGTAGGTTCGCCATGGTCAAGTAACATGACTTCCGAATAGGATTACCGTACCACTCGGTGCGTATTTTACTCTGGTTGACCCACGAAGTTCAGTAGTAACTTGATCCGAAGCTTCATGATCATCATCATTAGTTTCCTCACTAATTGGTGTAGTTGTCACAGAACCGTTTCTTGTGATGAACTACTTTCCAATAAGGGAGCAGATCTGATTATCTCATCAAGTTCTACTTTCCTCCCACTCACTTCTTTCGAGAGAAACTTCTTCTCTAGAAAGGATCCGAATTTAGCAACGAAAACCTTGCCTTCAGATCTGTGATAGAAAGTTTACCCAACAGTCTCCTTTGGGTATCCTATGAAGACACATTTCTCCGATTTGGGTTCGAGCTTATCTGGTTGAAGTTTCTTCACATAAGCATCGCAGCCCCAAACTTTAAGAAACGACAACTTTGGTTTCTTGCCAAACCACAGTTCATACGGTGTCGTCTCAACGGATTTAGATGGTGCCCTATTTAACGTGAATGCGGCCGTCTCTAAAGCATATCCCCAAAACGATAGCGGTAAACCGGTAAGAGACATCATAGATCGCACCATATCAAGTAAAGTACGACACGACGTTCGGACACACCATTTCTCTGTGGTGTTCCGGGTGGCGTGAGTTGCGAAACTATTCCACATTGTTTCAAATGTAAACCAAACTCGTAACTCAAATATTCTCCTCCACGATCCGATCGTAGAAACTTTATTTTCTTGTTACGATGATTTTCTACTTCACTCTGAAACTCTTTGAACTTTTCAAATGTTTCAGATTTGTGTTTCATTAAGTAGATATACCCATATCTGCTCAAATCATCTGTGAAGGTGAGAAAATAACGATACCGCCGCGTGCCTCAACATTCATTGGACCACAAACATCAGTATGTATGATTTCCAACAAATCAGTTGCTCGCTCCATAGTTCCGGAGAACGGCGTTTTGGTCATCTTGCCCATGAGGCACGGTTCGCAAGTACCAAGTGATTCATAATCAAGTGATTCCGAAGCCCATCAAGATGGAGTTTCTTCATGCGTTTTACACCGATATGACCTAAACGGCGATTGCCACAAATAAGTTGCATTATCATTATCAACTCTGCATCTTTTGGTTTCAACACTATGAATATGTGTATTACTACTATCGAGATTCAATAAAATAGACCATCTTCAAGGGTGCGTGACCATAAAAGATATTACTCATATAAATAGAACAACCATTATTCTCTGATTTAAATGAATAACCGTCTCGCATCAAACAAGATCCAGATATAATGTTCATGCTCAACGCGGCACCAAATAACAATTATTTAGGTCTAAAACTAATCCCGAAGGTAGATGTAGAGGTAGCGTGCCGACCGCGATCACATTGACTTTGGAACCGTTTCCACGTGCATCGTCACCTCGTCCTTTGCCGCTGCTCGTCTATTCCGTAGTCCTGTTTGAGTTGCAAATATTAGCAATGAACCCATATCAAATACCAGTGCTACTACGAGCTCTAGTAAGGTACACATCAATAACATGTATATCACATATACCTTTGTTCACCTTGCCATCCTTCTTATCCGCCAAATACTTGGGGCAGTTCCGCTTCGGTGTCCATCGCTTGCGGTAAAACACTCGTTTGGGCTTAGGTCCAGACTTGGGTTTCTTCTCTTAAGCAGCAACTTTCTTGCTGTTCTTTTGAAGTTTCCTTCTTCTTTCCTTTGCCCTTTTCTTGAAACTAGTGGTCTTGTTGACCATCAACACTTGATGCTCTTTCTTGATTTCTACCTCCGCTGCTTTTAGCATTGCGAAGAGCTCGGAATTGTTTTGGTCATCCCTTGCATATTATAGTTCATCACGAAGCTCTTGTAGCTTGGTGGCGTGATTGGAGAATTCATCAATGACACTATCATCCGGAAGAGTAACTCCCAGTTGAATCAAGTGATTATTATACCCGGACATTTTGAGTATATGTTCACCGATGAACTATTCTCCTCCATCTTGCAGCTATAGAACTTATTGGAGACTTCATATCTCTCAATCCGGGCATTTGCTTGAAATATTAACTTCAACTCTGGAACATCTCATATGCTCCATGACGCTCAAAACGTCATTGAAGACCCGGTTCTAAGCCGTAAAGCATGGCACACCGAACTATCGAGTAGTCATCGCTTTGCTCGCCAGACGCTCACAACTTCGGCGTAGCTCTAGCAGCCTGGCACCAGCGGTGCTTCCGGGACGTAATTCTTCGTGCAGCAATGAGGATAATCCTCAAGTTACGGACCCAGTCCGTGTAATTGCTACCATCATCTTTCAACTTTGCTTTCTCAAGGAACGCATTAAAATTCAACGGAACAACAAGCATGAGCCATCTATCTACAAGAAACATAGACAAGCAAAAATACTATCGGTACTAAGTTCATGATAAATTTTAGTTTAATTAATCATATTAAAACCTCCCACTTAGCAGACATCTCTCTAGTCATCTAAGTGATTACGTGATCCAAATCAACTAAACCATGTCCGATCATCACGTGAGATGGAGTAGTTTCAATGGTGAACATCACTATGTTGATCATATCTACTATATGATTCACGCTCGACCTTCGGTCTCCGTGTTCCGAGGCCATATCTGTTATATGCTAGGCTCGTCAAGTTTAACTTGAGTATTCCGCGTGTGCAACTGTTTTGCACCGTTGTAGATGGACGAGAACTTATCACACCCGATCATCACGTGGTGTCCGGGTACTCTGAACTTTTAGCAACATTGCATACTCGGGAGAACACCTCTTGATTATTTTAGTGAGAGATCATCTTATAATGCTACCTTCAATCAAAGCAGGATAAGATGCATAAAGGATAAACATCACATGCAATCAATATAAGTGATATGATATGGTCATCATCATCTTGTGCTTGTGATCTCCATCGCCGAAGCACCGTCATGATCACCATCGTCACCGGCGCGACACCTTGATCTCCATCGTAGCATCGTTGTCGCCTCGCCAACTATTGCTTCTACGACTATCGCTCATCGCTTAGTGATAAAGTAAAGCAATTACATGGCGTTGCATTTCATACAATAAAGCGACAACCATATGGCTCCTGCCATTGCCGATAACTCGGTTACAAAACATGATCATCTCATACAATAAAATATAGCATCACGTCTTGACCACATCACATCACAACATGCCCTGCAAAAACAAGTTAGACGTCCTCTACTTTGTTGTTGCAAGTTTTACGTGGCTGCTACGGGCTGAGCAAGAACCGTTCTTACCTACGCATCAAAACCACAACGATAGTTTGTCAAGTTGGTGCTGTTTTAACCTTCGCAAGGACCGGGCGTAGCCACACTCAGTTCAACTAAAGTGAGAGAAACCGACACCGCGGTCACCTTTAAGCAACTAGTGCTCAAGCGGTGAAACCAGTCTCGCGTAAGCGTCTGGCGTAATGTCGGTCCGGCCGCTTCATCTCACAATACCGCCGAACCAAAGTATGACATGCTGGTAAGCAAGATGACTTATATCGCCCACAACTCACTTGTGTTCTACTCGTGCACATGACATCAACGCATAAAACCAGGCTCGGATGCCTTTGTTGGGGAACGTAGTAATTTCAAAAATTTCCTATGCACACGCAAGACCATGGTGATGGCATAGCAACGAGAGGGGAGAGTGTCGTCCACGCACCCTCGTGAGACCGAAAGCGAAGCGGTATAACAACGCGGTTGATGTAGTCGACGTCTTCACGATCCGACCGATCCAAGCACCGAACGACGGCACCTCCGAAGTTCGCACACGTTCAGCTCGATGACGATCCCGGACTCCGATCCAGCAAAGTGTCGGGATGAGTTCCGTCAAGACGACGGCGTGGTGACGATGATGATGCTCCACCGACGCAGGGCTTCGCCTAAGCTCCGCGACGATATGACTTCTCCGCGCAGGGCTTCGCCTAAGCTCATGACGATATGACCAAGTGGAATATGGTGGAGGGGGCACCGACACGGCTAAGGAACGATCCGTAGATCAACTTGTGTGTTCAGGGTGGCCCCGCCCCGTATATAAAGGAGCAAGGGGTGCGGCCAGCCCAAAAGGCCGAGGAGTCCTACTCCCACCGAGTAGGACTCCCCCTTTCCTAGTTGGATTAGGATTGGAGGAGGGAAGAGGGAAGGGGCGCCCCTCTCCTGTCCTATTCGGACTAGAGGGGGGGGCGCGGCCTGCCCTGGCCGCCCTTCCTCTTCTCCCTATGGCCCATCAAGGCCCATAGACCCCGGGGTTCCAGTAACCTCCGGTGTTCGATAACTTCTGTTTTCATCCGAACCTTCCAAGTCCAAACATAGGCTTCCAATATATCAATCTTTATGTCTCGACCATTTCAAGACTCCTCATCATGTCCGTGATCACATCCGGACTCGAACAACCTTCGTACATCAAAACTTATAAACTCATAATGAACTGTCATCGAACGTTAAGCGTGCGGACCCTACGGGTTCGAGAACTATGTAGACATGACCTAGAACCATTCTCGGTCAATAACCAATAGCGGAACCTGGATGCCCATATTGGTTCCTACATATTCTACGAAGATCTTTATCGGTCAAACCGCATAACGATATCGTTGTTCCTTTGTCATCGGTATGTTACTTACCCGAGATTCGATCGTCGGTATCCAATACCTAGTTCAATCTCGCTACGGTAAGTCTCTTTACTCGTTTCAGTAATACATCATCTCACAACTAACTCATTAGTTGTAGTGCTTGCAAGGCTTATGTGATGTGTATTACCGAGAAGGCCCAGAGATACCTCTCCGACAATCGGAGTGACAAAACCTAATCTCAAATACGCCAACCCAACAAGTACCTTTGGAGACACCTGTAGTACTCCTTTATAATCACCCGATTACGTTGTGACGTTTGGTAGTACCCAAAGTGTTCCTCCGTAAACGGAGTTGCATAATCTCATAGTTACAGGAACATGTATAGGTCATGAAGAAAGCATTAGCAATATACTAAACGATCAAGTGCTAAGCTAACGGAATGGGTCATGTCAATCACATCATTCTCCTAATGAGGTGATCCCATTAATCAAATGACAACACATGTCTATGGTTAGGAAACACAACCATCTTTGATTAATGAGCTAGTCTAGTAGAGGCATACTAGTGACACTATGTTTGTCTATGTATTCACACATGTATTATGTTTCCGGTTAATACAATTCTAGCATAAACATTTATCATGGTATAAGGAAATAAATAATAACTTTATTATTGCCTCTAGGGCATATTTCCTTCACGCGCTCCGCTGCCACCCTTGCTCCGCAGTCATTCCGAGCCTATGCGCCGCTAGCACCGGCGCAGCAGTCCTCTCTCCCATGCTCGCCGCTAGTGACGTAGTCGCCGGCTTGGATGCCACCGCGGTACGTCTGGCAACTCTCGGGCTGCCCCTTGCGCTGTATGTGTTCAACACATTGTCCGCCCCAGTTTTTTTGTGATTTATTTGTATGGAAAATGATGGATTCCGATTCTTCATCGGACAAGGAGTATGGACCAACAGAGCTTGATCAAATGATTCAAGATGAGTTCTTCGATTCATCGGATTCAGACGAAGAAGTTAACATGATCATGCTCATGAGCATGCAAGAGAAAATAGACCTGCAGGTAGAGCATATTCTCAACTTCAATGGCTCAATCAAAGGGAAAAGAGTGATCAATCGAGATAGGGTCTCTAGAGCACGGCTACTGCACTACATTGCTCCGAACCCAACTTTCCCGGATGATCCATGGTTTCGTCGCCGGAAACCATTGTTTTTAAGGATTGTGGAGGGAGTGGAGGCACACAATGACTACTTCAAGCTCGCAAGGGATTGTTGCGGCCAACTTTATTTATGTGCTAAGCAGAAATGCACAACTGCTCTAAGGATGTTTGCACTTGGTACTGCCGCATATGTCGTTGGTGAGATGGTTTGGATGAGGGGGAGCACATGCCTAGAGACTACTGTCAAGTTTTCCCGCGTCGTGGTGCAGGTGTTATTGGGGAACGTTGCATGGAAAACAAAAAAAAGTTATGCGCACACGCAAGATCTATCCATGGAGATGCATAGCTATGAGAGGGGGAGAGCATTTACATACCCTTGTAGATCGCTAAGCAGAAGCGTTTATCAACGCGGTTGATGTAGTCGTGCACCTTCACGATCCATCCCGATCAAGTACTGGACGTATGGCACCTGCGCGTTCAGCACATGTTCAGCTCGATGACGTCCTCGCCTTCTTGATCCAACAAGAGGGGCGAAGTAGTACATGAGTTTCGGCAGCACGACGGCGTGGTGACGGTGGTGGTGAAGAACAATCTCCGTAGGGCTTCGCCAAGCACAACGGAAACTATGACGGAGGATAAACTAGGGGGGCGGCATTGTCGGCACACGGCTTGTTGAATCTTGATGTATTCCGAGCGCTAGCCCTGCCCCTCTATTTATATGTTGAGCCCTGGGGTCGTTTCTTGGAGAAAGAGCCTCCTCAAAGTCGGTTTGGCATGCAAGGCAAGAGTCCTTCTAGGACTCCAAGACCAGACGCCAGGGTCATTGGCGTCTGGCCCCAGACGCCAGGGTCCCTGGCGTCTGGCCCCTGGCCTCCGCAAAACTTCCTTTTGCACCTTCCTAAAGCCCCGTGGGCTTTACCCCTTGGCCCAAATAAAGTGTTCTCGCACCAGAACATTTCGGGAAACATCTGAAACCCCTTCCGAAAACCAAACACTATTATCCCATATATCAATCTTTACCTTCGGACCATTCCAGAGCTCCTCGTCATGTCCGTGATCTCATCCGGGACTCCGAACAACATTCATTCACCAACATACATAACTCATATAATACTATATCGTCAATGAACGTTAAGCGTGCGGACCCTACGGGTTCGAGAATGATGTAGACATGACCGAGACATTTCTCCGGTCAATAACCAATAGCGGGACCTGGATGCCCATATTGGTTTCTACATATTCTACGAAGATCTTTATCGGTCGAACCTTTATGACAACATACGTAGTTCCCTTTGTCTGTTGGTATGTTACTTGCCTGAGATTCGACCATCGGTATCTTCATACCTTGTTCAATCTCGTTACCGGTAAGTCACTTTACTCGTTCCGTAATACATCATCTTGTAACTAACTCCTTAGTCACTTTGCTTGCAAGCTTCTTGTGATGTTGTATTACCGGAGGGCCCAGAGATACCTCTCCGTCATACGCAGTGACAAATCCAGTCTCGATCCATGCCAACTCAACAGACACCTTGGAGATGCATGTAGAGCACCTTTATGATCACCCATTTACGTTGTGATGTTTGATGGACACAAGGCATTCCTCCGAAGTCCGGGAGTTGCATGATCTCATGGTCGAAGAAACATGTATTAGACATTAAGAAAGCAGTAGCAATAAACTGAACGATCATATGCTATGCTAACGGTTGGGTCTTTTCCATCACATCATTCTCCTAATGATATGATCCCGTTATTAAATGACAACTCATGTCTATGGTTAGGAAACCTTAACCATCTTTGATCAATGAGCTAGTCTAGTAGAGGCTCACTAGGGACACGGTATTTGTTTATGTATCCACACATGTATTTAAGTTTTCGGTCAATACAATTCTAGCATGAATAACAGACCTTTATCATGATTAAGGAAATATAATAATAACCATTTTATTATTGCCTCTAGTGCATATTTCCACCAGGTGTTTGGAGTAGAGTATCTGAGAGAACTAGATATGCAAAACACAAAAAAGTTGTTGGCTATTGGAGAGGCCAGAGGGTTTCCAAGAATGTTCGGATCAATTGATCACATGCATTGGTAATGGTAGAACTGCCAAAAGGTTTGCGGGGAATGTATCAAGGTCACACCAAAGAGGCCACCATCATACTGGAAACAGTAGCATCACATGACTTATGGATTTGGCATGCTTTGTTTGAAATGTCGAGTTCTCACAACAACATCAACGTGCTTTAACGATCTCCTGTGTTCAGGAGGCTTTGTAATGGGTAAAATCATCGCCGTGAAAATACATTGTCAATGGGCGTGGCTACAGCATGAGTACTATCTTGCCGATGGCATTTTTCCTCAGTGGTGGCGTTTGTATAGACTATATCCGAACCACGCGGCAACAAACAAAGCCACTTTGCACAATGCAGGAAGCAACTAGGAAGGATGTGGAGAGGGCATTCAGAGTGCTTCAAACTCGTTGGGGAATTATTCGTGGAGCTACAATGATGTGGGAATCAGAAACTTTGTGGCAGCTGATGACATGTTGTGTTATTTTTCATAATATAATTATCAAAGATGAGGGTGATGGTGTTGCCCAAACAAATGATTTTGAAGCATTTGGGGAACAAGTTCAAATCTTGAAACATCAAGATGGAAATCAGTTTATGAATCTTCTACAGATGCATCAGAATCTTCGAGATCATCAGGTGCACACGCTGCAACTCGGTGATCTTGGGAAACATATGTGGACTAGCAATGAAAACCAAAGGGCTAATGTTTGAGTTGTACACTTAAACTAAATTTTATTTAAGAACTATGCATTTTTGCTACCATCATTTGTTATTTACGTGTGACATTGGTCGTGCATGATGGACGTGTATGGATTGTCATGTACTCCTTCTGGTCTTTTTTAGTCTGCATATAAGTTTTGTTCAAAGTCAAAGTATCTCTGCTTTGACCAAACTTATAGAAAAAAGCATCAACATTCACAATGTCAAATCAATATTAGATTCATTAAGAAATATAGTTTCATAGTATATATATTTGGTATTGTAGATGTTGATATCTTTTAATATAAATTTGGTCAAACTTTTACAAAGTTTGACTTGACACAAATCTAATACGCGGAGTAAAAAGGACCGGATGGAGTATTTGAGAGTCCGAATTTAAGATATGTGAATGCCTAATATGAAATACAAAGGGTCGTCCGGATGCATCCGTGGGAGTGCTCTGGCGCGTCTGTAGATGTATAGGAGCCAGATTTTCAAGTTCGGTTGTAGATGCTCTTAGCTAGCTGTGCGTGAAATGGACAAAATCTACTGTCCGTACAGAAAAATGATGTAACAGGGCAGCTTGCACGCTCGTGTCGGTCACCGTCGGATCGACGAGAGAGATATGATCCGACCGGGCCATCTGGAGCGAACGCGACAGGCCACCAAAGCACGCATGCATGTCACTTGCATGTACACACACGATCTACTACGTAATCGATAGTAGGGTTCCCGTGATACACACTTTTTTTTTTTGAGGGGTACCGTGATACACACATTTGCATAATGGATTACGCTGCTGTAGATAAATAATTCATTTAGTTTGGTCGCTAGCTTCCGCTAAATCTCGGGGCGGTGTACGTGCACGTGAGGGCGCACATGCACGGTCGCGCGGTGGCGGTGGCGGAGCGCGCATGGTCGATCGCTCCATCGAACCGCATTTATGGCTAGCTAGCGAGGTAGAGCAGGAAGAAAGGAGCGACAGTGGAACCGTATGTGATGATGCATCCATATGGGGATCGATCGATCGGTGCCACCGACAGATTGATTGATCCGTTGCCAGCCAGTCTGGCAGTGGCAGATTAAGCCAAATCGTCGTCTCTACGCGTGACGATCGAGTGATAGTCTGTCTACTGTCTGCGAGTGAGCGGCTACTAGCAGCTATCTAGAGTAGCTTGGTTTCACTGGCCTTGCGAGTGGTACCTAGTAGCTAGCTTCTACATATGCTCGATTGACTCACTGTGCTGAGCGGCTGCCGGCCAACAAAACCGACGCATCTCTGGTGTGGTCACGGGCGGGCGGGCGGTCCAGTATTTGTATTTCTATTCGGTGCATGCCAAAACTCATGCAGCAAAACCACAGTTGCTACTTTCGCTCCGGTACGTGGGGCTTCATCCCCTAGGATGGCAAAATCCTAGTAGCTCCTATTTTGTTGTAGTATGCATATGCGTAATTGAACACGATTAACAACAGCTGACAGATATTTACTTGCATGTGATTGCAATTTTCGCCGTCCACAGCTTCCACGGCCTGGGTGTGGGCTAGGGCTGCAAGAAAAGATCGAGGCTCGTGAGCCGCTCGAGATTGACTCGTTTTTTGACTCGACTCGAGATTGACTCGAAAAGAAACAAGCTGAGTTTGAACACTTTATGCAGCTCGACCGAGAAACGAGCCGATCTTGAGCTAATGTTGGCTCGCTTGATTTTAGCTCGATAACTCGACAGAATATCATTATGCTAAATGATCATGCCATATATTAAATAGAAATAAGATAATTTATTACCATATATGTTGTCCATAATTTTTCTTCATTTTATGTACCAACGAACATGGGAACTTTATTAAGCGCAGAGAAGATTTAGGCCTAATTATGGCATGTGGTTGACTATGTGTTAAATATCCTATATTTTTGGCAAAGGTTCACATCATATTCATCTTAACTTTTTTGTTTTTCATCCATAGATTTATAATTTTTACCATCTCATTTAGCTCGAAACTAGCTCGAGATCGACTCGAAATCGTTACAAGTGAAGCAGAGTCATGTTCTACAATTTCGATCGTGAAGCTTCACTTAGTTTGAATTTTGCCGATTTTTCATATGAGTTGAGCTGAGCCAACTCCAACTCGCTCGAGCTCGACTCATTTGCAGCCCTAGTGTGGACGAGTGGGGCAGTCGTCGTGGGTGGTGGCGCACCCACCACTCGCAGACTCGCTCACTCACTCCCTCACTCCACCGAGCTGACTGATTAAATGCGATCCGCCAAACCCATCTTGTAATGCAACGCTAACAGCCGAGACAAAGCCAACAATGTGATGTACGACCGGCCACATCGAATTAAAGAATGAAATTCACGCGCGTAGATGTGCAGCTACTACTACATTTTAGCCATACGTACGTCCGTGCATGGGGCCGGGATCCACTCGTTCGGTTGACGTTGAACATGCAAGGAAATCAGTCAATCTTTGCAATCAAGACGAAACAGTCGGTCTAAACAAGCATGTGACTTGTTTTCACCGGATGTACCTACATGACAGTAAATCATTTGTAATTCTGCTTGATGTTTGCTTTGGGTTGGCCGAGTCGGGGCGTTTCCAATGAACCCATGATAATAATGCACTCAGTTGTTTTTGACGGAGGAAGACGACGATGGTGATGGGAGTGGGCGCGCGCCTAACCGTCGTCAATGGGGTCTTTAAAACTCCCCGAGTGTCCGGCCTACACAAACAGAGGGCGGCCAGGCCACCGCTAGAGATACTCCCATAATTGCCTGCCCAATCAACCTGCCAATTCTCGTTTGTTACGATCTGGTCGTTTTGTTTAGGCGTGATAATCCTTCTGGTTTTATATTCATTCAGCTTCAGATCTAATCTAGTAATGGAGTAGTAGTAACGTAAATCTCCTCGGCGCGCCGAGAGCCGATCAGCCGACACGCATCTGCCTTCCTTCCCCGCTGGCTATATATATCGACCGACCGATCGATCACACGCATCTGCCTTCCTTCCCCGCTGGCTATATATATCGACCGACCGATCGATCATCTTCAAGACCTCGCAACCTCTGCTCCCTGGTTCCGTCTGGTTCCAAACTTCCAATTCAACCCAAAGGTACCTCTTTTGGTTTCATTGGTTGATAATTTCGTCGCGTATCTGGTCCGGAAATCGCGTGCGTATTCTCGTACGGGGTTTGTTACCGATTCTGATGCCCTGCCCTCAACAAACTTTAAAAAATCTGACCCAATCCCATCCGCAGGGCAGGGCAGAGGGCACGGCGATGAAGTACAGCAAGGAGGCCAAGCCCGAGAGGGCGGGCGGCGGCGGCGCCGGGGCGAGGGCCGTGCCGGTGGCGCTCATGCTGCTCCTCCTCTGCGGCTTCTCCTTCTACCTCGGCGGCATCTACAGCACCGGCCGCACCTTCACCTTCTCCTCCACCACAACAAGCATCATCCCCATCGTCTCCACGGCCAAGCAGGAGGGCTCTGCGATCGCCCTCGCCATTGCCAGGAACGGCAACGGCGACGACGAGGTGGAGTTCTCCGAGTGCCCCGCTGACTACCAGGACTACACCCCCTGCACCGACCCCAAGCGGTGGAGGAGGTACGGCAACTACCGGCTCAGCTTCATGGAGCGGCACTGCCCGCCGCCGCCGGAGCGCGCCGTCTGCCTGGTGCCGCCGCCGCGGGGCTACAAGCCGCCCATCCGCTGGCCCAAGAGCAAGGACCAGTGCTGGTACCGCAACGTGCCCTACGACTGGATCAACAGCCAGAAGTCCAACCAGCACTGGCTCCGCAAGGACGGCGACCGCTTCACCTTCCCCGGCGGCGGCACCATGTTCCCCAACGGCGTCGGCGCGTACGTCGACCTCATGGCCGACCTGATCCCCGGCATGAAGGACGGCAGCGTCCGCACCGCGCTCGACACCGGCTGCGGCGTGGCCAGCTGGGGCGGCGACCTGCTGGCCCGGAACATCCTGACCGTGTCGCTGGCGCCCAGGGACAACCACGAGGCGCAGGTGCAGTTCGCGCTGGAGCGCGGCATCCCGGCCATCCTCGGCATCATCTCCACGCAGCGCCTGCCCATCCCCTCGGCCTCCATGGACATGGCGCACTGCTCCAGGTGCCTCATCCCGTGGACGGAGTTCGGCGGGCTCTACCTCATGGAGATCCAGCGGGTGCTCCGGCCCGGCGGCTTCTGGGTGCTCTCCGGCCCGCCCATCAACTACGAGAACCGGTGGCACGGCTGGAACACCACGGTGGAGGCGCAGAAGGCCGACTTCGACAGGCTGAAGAAGATGCTCGCCAGCATGTGCTTCCGGCTGTACAACAAGAAGGGCGACATCGCCGTGTGGCAGAAGTCCCTCGACGCCGGCTGCTACGACAAGCTGACGCCGGTGACCACCCCGGCCAAGTGCGACGACAGCGTGGACGCCGACGCGGCCTGGTACGTGCCCATGCGCTCCTGCGTGACCGCGCCCAGCCCCAAGTCCCGCGGCAAGGCGCTGCCCAAGTGGCCCCAGCGGCTGGGCGTCGCGCCGGAGCGCGTCTCCGTCGTCCCCGGCGGGAGCGGCAGCGCCATGAAGCACGACGACGGCAAGTGGAAGGCGGCGGTAAAGCACTACAAGGCGCTGCTGCCCGCGCTGGGGAGCGACAAGGTGCGGAACGTCATGGACATGAGCACCGTCTACGGAGGGTTCGCGGCGAGCCTCGTAAAGGACCCCGTATGGGTCATGAACGTCGTCTCCTCCTACGGACCCAACTCCCTCGGCGTCGTCTACGACAGAGGACTCATCGGCACCAACCACGACTGGTACGCATTACCTGTTCTTTCAACTGCATCCTGGTCGACACTCTGTTCCACATTGCCAGAATGGGATTAATCTGCTGATTCTTATTAGGTGCGAGGCCTTCTCCACGTACCCACGAACGTACGATCTGCTGCACGCCGACGGCCTGTTCACCGCAGAATCACACAGGTATGTGCTCCAGAATCTTGCCGCCCGCATATTCAGCCAAGGAAGATCTCAAGTTGCTAACCGATTGTCCCTGGCATTGCAGATGCGAGATGAAGTTTGTGCTTGTTGAGATGGACCGCATCCTTCGTCCGACCGGCTACGCCATCATCCGGGACAACCCCTACTTCCTCGACTCCGTGGCCTCCATCGCGAAGGGGATGAGATGGACGTGCGACAGGCACGACACCGAGAACAAGGAGAATGAGAAGGAGAAGCTCCTCATCTGCCACAAGCAGCTCTGGTCGGCAAAGAAGGCATAGTCACGAACCAGCAGCCCCAGTGACAGGAATTGACCATGATCCCAGTGGAAAGGCGAGGGTGATTCATAGTCGACACTTTGATAGAACAAGGGAGGGTTCATAGTCATCAAAATAAATTAAACAAGCAATATATATAGTTTATCTTGTCATATTCATATAGGAGGATCCAATAGTTAGCTATTGATCACACAACAGTTGATTCTTTTTCTTTGCGGAAAGATCAGGGGAGGTAAAGTTTGGTGAGTCACCTGTAAGTTGTTATCCGAATACTGTATGCATGTCCTATAGCTAGTCGGCACTGCGATTGTAATCGAGCAATCAAGCGGGGTGGCTATAAATATTATTTATTCAAATATTTATGGAGCACGAAGTGATAGTGATGCAGTACTATTCCTTGCCCCAGAGCAGCGATGAGTTAGTTGTGTGTTGCTGTCAGCCTGGTGCGGTGCAGCCAATGTGTACCTCACCCCCAATCTATTTGTTTTCTAGTTACACCAGTGTTTGTAACACTGACGCTGCAGCTTTGAACTAGTACTACATGATACAAGACGCAGAATCAAGAGATGCATTGCATAATTGACCAAAGGACTAACGAGTAGAGTAGAGTAGACTAGTGACCACCATGACTACTGGAGAGTAGATGCATTGCATAACTGACCAAATGACTACTGAATAGAGTGGTGGCCACCATGGGTGGAGTGGCTTGCCTTCATTGCTTCCGCTCCCATTTACCTTCACGTCTACCGTCCCGCTCTCTCCGCTCCATGACTTGCCTTGACGACTTGCTGCTGCCGCCGGCTCGTGTCCCGTGCCTCGAGCCTGAACCCGGCCCGTCCAACTCCGGATCTCCCATGCTGCTGGTATCGCCGCCGGAATCCCTGCTTCCCTCCGCGTTCTCCTCGTAGCCGCCATCGCTGCCACGGTCACGAGATTGCAGTATCGTAGGGAACGACGATGGCCTCGATGCACCGCCCATCACGACCGTTGGTTGACCCTCATGGCCTTGGCCGCGGCTTCCCTCCTGCTGTGCGCCTCTACCATTATCCCTTTCGCGGTATCTCTCCCTCGCCCGGCTGCGCAATGATGCCAATTACAAAGATGTTGCGAGAGATAGTACCAGGAATGTGCGAATCGGCAGAATCAATCAATACCTGCTGGGGTTGGCTGAGAACTCCCGCCTTGATGACCGCCCCAACTCAACCTGCTCCAGCTCACGTTGAAGCTCTCTCTGCACAAGTCAATCATCACAGCATATGATGCAGCAAGAAAAACCAACGAAATGGTTTGCTAAGTCTGGAGCTACAGCTATTCTCTTTGGCTGGATGCGTCATGGATTGATGGCAAACAAAACATGCCACGATACCAATAACCAATTTCAATTCGAAAGGGTAAAATTACAACATATACCTGAGTTTGTTTCTCCCTTTCCATATCGAGGTTATATTGCAGTTCCCTAGACTTCACACGCTCGAGATCCAGCTGTCGCTGCCTTTCGATGTCACGCTCCATCTCAAGAGTTCTTTCCCTGCAAAGATAATACAACGAGAAAATAAGAACAAGCACATATAATGATGCAGAGGCCGGGGATTTGAACCTCCTTTCTGAAAGAAGAAGAAAATGTCGTCTCTGACATATCAAATGAAAAGGCAACAGCTCCAAACCTATCAAGCTCTTGCATAAGCTCCATTTCCTTGCAACTCGTCTCTTCCAAGTACTTTTCACGAGTATGTCTGATAAGCAATTTCTTCTGTCGGCGTGCTATAATTTCCTCTCTGAGCTTGGACCGTTCTCTATCAAGTAAATACATGTTAGCTGCATACAAGTAACGCTGACAATAAGTTCCAATGATTCTATCCATCAAAAAAAAAAGTTTCAATGCTTCAAAATTAAAATTAAACTGGTGCAAGAAAATGATACTATTCATGGATAGACAAAGCTTTCTTATGAAGCTTCATACTAAAACTTATCACTCTCAAGGCCCAGAAAAGGAATAGGATTTAGAAATTTAGTACTCCTTACTATGCAGCACTTCATGCCTCCATCAAAACCAATGACTTGCTTCATGTAAATCTTAATGGTCTCTGAGGTACATCTTTAACCATTATTTTTGTTGGGAATATTTGTAAAGCAAGATAAGAGTACTAAAATTGCTGTACTTATCATGATGAGTCTAATCTTCACAGTGCAAATTTAAACTTTAAAAAAGGTTGCATTGTCAAAGGTAAAAAAATACACCCGCACCCACACACTTCCCACGGTGATAAGAATGTTTTGCCCAGGGAAAGTAACTGTCAGGAGTTTGAGGAATAAAGTACACTTGGACCAGGTGTAAAATGTGATATGTCAACTTACAGGGACCGTATATCTTCACGGATCTGCTGAAGCTGTTTATTAACTTCACTACTATCCTTGTAATCTGTAGATGTAATTACATTACTGCACATTAAGGGAACAATATTCATAATAATAGTCCTTAATAGTCACTAATCTTACATGATAACACGCCTGGAGCCACAGTATCCTGGGGACGTCCGACAAATTTCTGAACTGCTTTCTCGTTTTTAATAAGCTCCAATTCAATCTCGGCTTCTTCAAGTTCCTTGGTGTTGTAATTATTTAAGTGTCAGAATAAGATATTGAAAACATGGCGGCCAGAAACCCTGGTTGTATCTCTAACCTGACATTCCTGATCAGATCTGATTGAGAAGAACTCAAAGTAGGACTCAACAGAACTCAAAGAGGACAACACCTATCAAAAAGGATTCACAAAAGCAGGTTACCAGCATGGACTGGAGTTTGAAATTAACACCCTATGCGCACAGCAACTTAGGGTATCAGGAGTATATATTTGAACAAAAATACAAGCATGCCAGTGCTGCCTATTCCAATCTTGCTTGCAAGCATTTTGGTTTTCTGGAAGATGAACCTGAATTCCAAAACTTTCAAACTAACAGTAATTGTTGTTATTGCATACAACAACAACAACAACAAAGCCTTTAGTCCCAAACAAGTTGGGTTAGGCTAGAGGTGAAACCCATAAGATCTCGCAACCAACTCATGGCTCTGGCACATGGATAGCAAGCTTCCACGCACCCCTGTCCATAGCTAGCTCTTTGTCGATACTCCAATCCTTTAGGTCTCTCTTAACGGACTCCTCCCATGTCAAATTCGGTCGACCCCGCCCTCTCTTGACATTCTCCGCACGCTTTAGCCGTCCGCTATGCACTGGAGCTTCTGGAGGCCTGCGCTGAATATGCCCAAACCATCTCAGACGATGTTGGACAAGCTTCTCCTCAATTGCTGCTACCCCAACTCTATTTCGTATATCATCATTCCGGACTCGATCCTTCCTCGTGTGGCCACACATCCATCTCAACATACGCATCTCCGCCACACCAAACTGTTGAACATGTCGCCTTTTAGTCGGCCAACACTCCGCGCCATACAACATTGCGGGTCGAACCGCCGTCCTGTAGAACTTGCCTTTTAGCTTTTGTGGCACTCTCTTGTCACAGAGAATGCCAGAAGCTTGGCGCCACTTCATCCATCCGGCTTTGTTTCGATGGTTCACATCTTCATCAATACCCCCATCCTCCTGCAACATTGACCCCAAATACCGAAAGGTGTCCTTCCGAGGTACCACCTGGCCATCAAGGCTAACCTCCTCCTCCTCACACCTAGTAATACTGAAACCGCACATCATGTACTCGGTTTTAGTTCTACTAAGCCTAAACCCTTTCGATTCCAAGGTTTGTCTCCATAACTCTAACTTCCTATTTACCCCCGTCCGACTATCGTCAACTAGCACCACATCATCCGCAAAGAGCATACACCATGGGATATCTCCAATTGTTGTTATTGCATACTATTACAAAAAATTCTTCCGTCAAGAATTCTAAAGGTCAAGGTAATTTCCCCCAAGCCTCCAAGAATGACTAGAAGTTTGCTATTTCAAGAAGTATTAAGCACTTATATTGTTAGGTACAAAAGTGCACGCACACTCATCAATGTGAATCTCTGTTGAGTTTAGAACTGAAACTGTGATGGATGGCATAGACTTAAGTAATAAAGCAGAAACAGAAGTAACAATGCTACAGATGCAAAATATGCATTTCAGAATGAATCATAAGAAAGATTATGACCTGAAGAATTGATTCACGGATATCCTTATAATCAGTGTTCACTGGTTTTGTAGTAGATCCTGCGAGAAGTTCTTTTACAACCTAAAGAGACACAGAGTCAGTACTTGGTAGCCAGAACATGCACAAAATAATATTGAATCCGTTAGCTGTGATCCTAGGATAGAAGACGGTTGAAGGAAGGAGAGAGAGAGAGACCGTTTTAGCATCAGATTCAGTTCTTAGCTGACATAGAGCTCGACAGAGATCTTTCTCGACATCACCAAAACCTCCTAATAATACATCAGAAAATAGTAAATAAAGTACTTGAATAATCAGTTGTTAAGGTTGAACCCCACATAAGGGCACAAGTACAACATAAATGTGGGTAATCGAGAAGCATTAATTTACCAGTTAGTGATGTTTGCATGTTTTCCAATTTCCTCCAAACAGATTCAGGAATCAAAGCAATATCTTCAGAAGAAGAATAAAGACATGCCTTTGAAAGCAACAGTAAGGACATTCGTGTCAAATAGCCCTCTTCAATTACACATGAAAGTTGCCCCACACCTTTCAGGATACTGTCACTTGATGCAAGAAATGACTGCAGATGATTTTTATCAACAAATGGAACATATTCAGTGAGCAAAGCCATCGCATGATTCCTTAATAGCATAGAAGAGTCATAGAGAGCCAATGCTGCTATTCTGTTCCATGTATGAGTAACCAAATGGGACGTCATTGTTGAACCAGATCCGACTTCAGCAGTACCCGCCAAGTGAATAATCCTCCCAAGTTGCTGCAATGCAACAGAGCGTTGTTCTGGTTCGGCGTGACTCAACATTGTACAGAAAAGATTAATCAACGAGGTTTCACTATTCTTGAGGTCTTCAATTCCACCCGAAACCAATAACGATAACCACTTCTCTGTCTGCAGTCTCCAAGATATCCTAGGTGCATGAGAGCAGAAGTGCTCGATTGCTGAACAAGTGGCACTAAGAACATTACCCCAAGCAAGAACATTAGGTAGTTTAATCATATAGTCAAGCATGGAGGATGCCACCTGCCAGCACTGCTTTTCCTGATTTCCTAAAATGGTTTCTGCAAGACCTTCAAGAGCACTCTCCCAGTGTTTTTGTACAAGCTCCACCTCTTGCCTAGTGCTACTAGAAATTGCGTTTCCTTGCGTAACAGCTTTTAAGCATTTCGCATACAGCAAACACTTTGCCATCAATGAAGACAGCCTAGAGGCCAACTGATGGTGCCATTTCCAGCTACTCTCAATTGACAGAGTAAGATGTGAAATGACCTTCTCCAGGGCATCACAAAATTCTATAATACAACCAGCAGGTGGCCCCTTCGACTTTTCCGCATTGTCTGTGGATTTAACTAGTAGCTGCTCTGTATCTTGTGAATTCTTCTCAAGTTGCATCATGGCATCCCCGCTTATGGAATTTGCAGCCTCCCTAGACTGTTCTCTCACAGAAAGGATGATGATACCAAATAATTCAATATTCTGAACTAGTATAGTTACACAACCATCAATAAGTGTATGAAAGCCTTCAAGATAACTACACAGCAGTGATGGTGGATCAGAACTGATAGAGTCTACCCATACTAGCAAGGAGTCCAATATTTCAATCCTCCTCTTAAAGGACAGATCAGGAAGCAGAGACCCCAGAATGAAGATCAGCAATGGGACCTGAATCTTATCACTGGTTGCATCCTTTGTATGTTTACCACACCGGATAATTTCAAACAACTCTTCAAAACAAATCAACTCAAAATCACTGCAGTCAGTTATATGACCCATCACTTTTTCATCATCAGTTCCCTTCCTTAAGAAATAAGATATCAATGGCTTCAGCAGACACAATACAGAGTCAAGGAAGGCCACATCAGCATAAGAAGCTCTACAAAGTGACACAAGAATGTGCACTACCCTTGGCATTTCAGGAACAATAGCCTCCAAGTGCTCAGAAACAACCGACTCGAGTAGATAGAAAACAACAGCCTTGGCATTAGCAGCAATATTACCTCTCAAAGAACTTACTCCGTTTGCAAGTACAAGATGCTCCTTGATGCCTTCAAGGTAAGGCCACATGCACATCTCAGAAAACCAACAAAGAACATCTTGTACTGCACTTTTCGGGAGACATTTTAACTGCAAACCAACAGCTTCCAAAATGGTCTCTCCAAATCCGTGAAATAGTCTGCTCATGCTTGGAAAAAAGAAATGTAGTTCAGGAAGTAAAATCTGAAACAGTTTGTTCGTGCTTGGTTTATCTGACGACATAGATTCCTTCTTAAGAAGCAAGTAATTATTGCAAGCAGATTGCTCAGTGTCAGCAGACTTGACCTTCTGAGTTGCAACTCCATCCATTAGACTAAGTTCATCAGTGAAAATTGACAGCAAAGTTGTAAGCTGTGAGAAATCAGAGGCAAGAAACAGTCTCTCGTTTAAATATTCCTTGGCATAACGCGACACTGCCATCCATCCAAGAAATCGAGGAAGTGGGCTAGAAAACCTGGAAAATTCTGATATCTTATGCACCCATGCTGATGGAGGAACTAAGCTTCTAAAACGAAAACCATCTTTTTTAATGCTGACAAGTTCTCTAGTATTGTCGCTACCAGATGAAGCCAGAACCAGCTTCTGGAGAAGTGCCCAACGTCTTTGTAAACCATGTAATTTTACATTATCCAATTTCTTATCCCCTGCATTAACAGAGCTGTAAAGACATGCAAGCTGTCGGTTGAGGTTTTCAGCAGAATTCAATATGATATCGATCACATTATCTGGTGGACAAAATAGGTCAGTTGCTGAGTGCAACAAGAACAACAAGCTATCAAGAAGAATTTCATTAGCTAAATGCCCTTTCCTTCCAAATTGCTTCATAATAAAGTGCCAAAGCAGAGCTTGGTTCTTTCTGACCAAAGTTACAGCATCCACAAGGTCTGTAACTTCTGGTGAAATTTCTATAGGTTGCTTGTCATCCTCAGCATCATTTGGATAGACTTCACCGTCGGGTATCTTTGCATGGTATTCACAGTCAAATTTTGCAGCTTGCAGGAGTAAATCTAGGACAGCTCTATCCCGTTTATTCTCCAAACTGTGCACTGTCGCTCGATCTAAATCTTTCACACGCAAATCGTTCAACTCAAAGGAGGCATTCCGTTGTATCAACTCCGAATGAGTACGTTCAATTTGATCCAGAGGCTCTGAATTAAGCCGTAAATCCAAGAGAAAAAATGGATTAACATAGCATTCTGCAGCTAATAGCAAAGCATCAATTCCGGCATTATGCCCCTCAATTGTTGGTTCCTGTTGCATACACAGATTCAGTGCTAAGCGACGAAATTCTATAGCTCTTAATTCACAGTTCTCTTGGTTCAGCAGTTGTAGATAATCAGCCCGTGCATCATTGTAATCATCAGCAACAGTATCTTCCAACTGGAAAAGGCCAGCTGGTAATTTTACATTGGTTTTCCTGCCCACAGGGATGTTCTGGTCAAAATTTGTACGTACTTTATCATGGTCTTCTCGCAGAGTATTTGTCAACTCAGATTGCTTCAATTCTTCAGGAGCAAATAAAGAATTGTACTGTTCAAAACTTTCTATTCTCATAGCTATTTCAGATGTGTCTCGCCCGTCAACAACTTCAGGGTTGCAAGAATGTGGTGCTGGACAATCTGAAACCGCCAAAGCTGCTTGATCAACCTCGGGCAATGAACTTTTGCAGAGGTCAACGTCAGGTGGGAGTGGCATATGAGGATCCAAGATAGAAAGAAGTATACTGCAAGTAAAAGTTAGATTTAGTGTATTTTACTAGCATACAAAGCAATTTTATAATAGGCCTAATGATGAATTTGCTCAATACATTTTCATGTGCCCGATCTAAATATTTGACAAGATAATGTTGTTGCACAAATTGGTCCCTCAACTTCCACTCATGGCTCGTTTTGTCCCCTCAATTTTTGGAAAGAGCAAATTAGTCACCGACTTCCAGAAATAGTTCAATTTTCGCTAAAGAAATATTTGTTTCAACCGACGCCACAAGCTGGGTTGGTAAAGCTTGTGCCCATGGATCTCATTTTTTTGGTCGCGAGATCTTATGGGTTTCACCTCTAGCCTACCCCAACTTGTTTGGGACTAAAGGCTTTGTTGTTGTTTTGTTGTTGACGCCACAAGCTGGGTTGGTGGGACATGTACACACTAAGCTGGCCAACTTGAGTGTCAATTCAGTTCATTGCCTCTTTTAAACAACTTCAAGAGTTTAAAGGGCAACTTGGCAGCAGTTCAGTTAAACCAAAGTAAGTGAAGTGTAAACGACAAGTTTATGCATTAGCCAAATATATATTGTTGCTATAAAATAGGAATACGAATGTGTGAGTTGTGACCAAGGGGTTAACTATTAGATAATTATAAGAGTATTTGCTTCTCATCAATCAGCATAGATTATTACTCACTGTACTCGTAACCTTATGTTGCACCTGCATGTACATATAGCTTACCAACCTTGGGGCAACAGCACCTCGCCGCCATTCAAGTTCCAAAGAAGGGAGTACAGCAGGATTCTTTGCAGCTGTACGAATAATGTTCAAGGCCATATCGCAAACTTTTGCCTGTTTCTCCAGATACATAGCAGATACACCACCAAATGATATTCTGTCTTTCATTGCACTTATAGCATGATCAACAAAAGGATCTAGCATCTCCAGAATGAAAAGTATTTTATGCTTGACTTCCTGAAAGTAGGCAGTTATAGGATGCATGTTCAAGAAGTATTACAACAATCACTGAGAAATATCAGGAAATGAAAGATGGATTACTTTGTATTCTGCGAGAACATCATCCATATTCCCTGATACGGCCAATAAAATATACTTCAGCGCCGCACGAGAACGGGAAAGAGATTGCCCAACTCCCTGACCAACGTCACACATAAATCAAATCGTCTGATTGCCACGTGCATATGGAAAAAAGTAAGCAATTTAACCAACCAAACATTATGCTGATTCAGGATGATGCAAAAGTAAAGTATCATGGTCATGATGGACTGTAACACTACAAACTCTGCTCGAACAACTGGGTGTTTCATCTTAAATACAGCACAGCAAGACATACTAGCTCAAAACAACAGTACGCCCCTTCAAAAGTAGTACCCAAAAGGAGATAAAACTTAAACTGAAGCATTATTTTGTTTATTTGTTATGTATAGGCACAAAAGTAGGCCCTAAAGAAAGGATACAAAATATGCCAGATTACATCACTAAAAGATAATTTTCTAGATTCCCAGCATTGCTCATGTAGACTAGGTTTCCAACACACACATACCTGGATAACACCCAGGAGATCCTCCAGAAGTTCAACTGCAAGATCTACCTATTTCATGAGTATATAATGTCATAAATAGGAACAAATTATAAAATCCATAACTGTGGACAAAATCATAAAGAGACCTTTGCTGTGATCATGGGCACCCAAGGTGATATTGGTCCCCTGCACAAATCAAGCAAAACACATGCTGCTTTTGCCTAGTAGTGAACATAAGAAACATGTCAACAATCTACTGAAGAAAATAAATACTTCTACAATAGAGAGTTCAGAGTTGCAGAACGAACATGTGATGGCAGGTATGATGAAAGATAACCAGCACAACCTCTGAGAAGAGGATGAAAAACTGATGATACCGACATTGACACAATCTGCAGCCACAAATACCTTGAGAAATGGTAAGTGATGCCACTAATGCATGAAGAAGAGAACAGATCATATAAATCGAGGTACCTGGGAAAGAGCATTGTGAACATCTGGATGGTTCCATTGGCTAAAACAATCATCAATCTGTTCGGTAGGGCCAGCACTAAATGGAGGACGAAGTGCTATGAAAAACACACAAGAGCAACATCATATTATCAGATTCTACAAAGGCATACATGCCGTATACTGACACCCTTGCAGGTAGATCTGCCCCCATTTTTTTTACTTTTAGAAGGGGTGTGGTTGGTTTATATTTAAACCTAAGGACATCAGTAACCAAGAATCCATAGGATAAAATCCTGGAAAATGCAAACGAACTAACATTTGATTGGACTCAATCCATAGTCTTTAGCCACAAGGCACGGGTGTCGCACTAAATGCGCTAGCCAATGACCATGTAGGCCTTGCATCTTTTTAGTATGGGATATTAACATGCGGGAAGGTGTAGATTGTTTGGTAGCCAAAGTTGTTACTCAATCATACTTCTGCTAATTATCATTTAAGAGTAGTAAGAGAAGCTAAAAAGCATTAAGTATGTAAGGTCATCTCCCAGTCAATACCTGGAAGAAGTGCTTGAACAAGCGGTAAGACAGACCACATGTCTGAAGTAGTTTCAGCAAGCTTGCAACCTAGTTGAGGCTGCAAGCACAATCAAGAAAATAAACCAGCCTTTTAGAACAAAAGGTAACACATGGAAATTGGAAGATATAAGAATGACACAATATGACAAAGATAACCTGTGATGCAGCTGCATACAGTACATGAAGAATGCCTTCTTCAACAGCAGCAACATCCAAAATATTTAGAAAAGAGCCATCGAAGTGATTTTCTGATAAACTAAATTCTTCTCCAAACAAACTAGAGTAGTTTGTATAAGGCACTAGGCTGGAAGCATCACTTTTAGGAATTTCATCAGAGACTTCACTCGAAAGCATTCCGCCATTAGGTATTGGCTCATCAACGAATGGCTCAGGCTCCAAAAGTTTTTGGAGCACCCTTGATGCCTTAGTTCAAAAGAGGCAAATGTTCAGAAAATACTCCGAGAGGAAAAAAGTACATGACCAAAGAAGACAAAAAAAATATGGTCAAAGAACATACTCGATGGCAAACAATTGAGAGAGTTTTGTCTTTGTGTGCTTTCCTTAAGAGTAGTATAGCTGTTTCAGATCGAAATGCCAGCATACATGAAGCAGGCTGAACAGAAGATGGACTCCGTGCTCTCCTAGGTTGTGCCTGTACAAAAATAAAGAATTCAGAACACCAAAATCAACCAAAATGAGTGCATATGCGCTGTATGTTTCTATGCTCCCCAAGGGAGATACATCCGACTTGAATGTGGTTGCTAATCATTTACTGCTTAACCACCTTAACTTCCCTTATTCGTATGTGACAAATTCCTTTGAAGGGCACAGAGATGCTCTCCATGGAATAAAAACCTAGAGATGAATATCATGCATGATAATTGAAAAAGATTTTTGTAAAATACAAGTCATGAATTGGTAGTTTTAATAACAGGACGGAGCGCTAAAATAAGTTACCATCTTTTAATTTTCATATTATCAAACTCAATATCAATTGTTGCAGAGCAATAGGTCTTCTACTGTTGTAGTTTTAATTGGAAGGATACCAGAAAATAGGTCCTTGGTGTTAAAGCTGAATGGCAGAGCACACAGTAGGACCACAGGCACATAGTCCAGATGTAAAATGGTACTAGCTTGCTAGCCCTAAATAAGACCACATGTTCAAACAAAGAACATTTGAATATGACTTCCGTTTTAAATACTTTAAACCATCAGGAAAACAGATACAACCAGAAATCACTCAGTTCTTTTTCTACACATAAATTGGCAGTCACACAGAATAGGCTGGCTGTTTAGCAGTTCAGGTCATAAACCAGCGAGAAATATTCGTGTTCTCATGCATTTGCAAGCAACCAACAAACTGGGCAGATGTCAGTGCTCAGTGTTTCACTACAGGGGCATGGCCAACAAGGAATTTGTGCAATGTGATGACATAAATTAATGGAAGATCCTGGATAACATCAACCTAACACACTCCTACAGAACTCCAACAGCCGTTTTGTGAACTAGAAGTTGCTGACGAGACATGGTTATATCTCATGTTATAGTTTAGCAGTTGCCAGAATGCAACCATAAAACCATCTACCTCAACTACGTTAAATAAACACTCCTGCAAATATTCTCTAGTTCCTATCAGTCAAGGTAGTTCCAATCTCGGGTGGTCTTTTCAGAACTCACAGAGGGGGGTGTATACAGTTAGTTAGTCAGCACTCAGTGCTATGGATAGTTAATATTCATTTAGAAAGAGATGTGCAGAAGATAAATGACTTGTTCCTATACACATTTTACATAACTGGAAAGCTATGTATGACATAGAGTGGAGGTGCAGTACCATGTAATTAAGCTTTCAGCATTCATAGTTCTTACTGTAGCACACTACGATAGCACATAGCCAAAACTATATAAAAGGATAAAACAGAAGTGTGCGGAAAGAATATTTACATGCCTCAAAGTTTGAGGAAACAGTTGGAATAGAAGCCAGGCTAGTCTTTAGGGTATCTGAATCAACGGAAGAAATCGACGTTTTTGTAGCATCCCTGTAAATTTGGGGGAATGTGTCAATCAGATGGCATTGCTCGCACACAGGTGGGTGCACGAGGGTGTGAACAGTAGTGCACATGCACATAATGTATGCAAACTAGAGATGAAGACTGGCAAGTAAGCATGTATGAGAAATGGGCCACACCTTTCGTTTATAAGGTTGAGGATTGGATAAAATGGGCCAGCAAGCAGAGCCAAAAACCGAACACTGCTCTCTGGGGTGTCTGTGATGCTATTAAGGTCAGCCTGCAGTGTGATGAGCAGCCAGCCAGCCGGTTAAAGGGGACACATGGGGGAAACTGCAAAATTAATAGCATATAGCCTAGGAGCAAGACTAATTTTACCTCAATCTGGGGCAGAAACGGTGGTAGCCTTCTTGCAATGTCTTTGAGTAACTAGATTTAATTTGCAATACAATTCATTCATCAGGATGGAGATACGTTAGCAAGACAAACATGAGAAATAGAGCAAGTAGAACACACATATATATGGCAGAGCTACCTGGAGATGCATATTTTGCGAAGAATGAGATTGTTTCTGCGAAGAGGATATTTGTGGTAACAAGTGGTTGACAAGAGGTTGGAATTCAGGTTCCAGGCCAGGTACAGGGATTCCGGTGAGCTGGATGAAGTAGATGGCAATGGGGCTTCCGCGCAGACAAGAGATGCGGACGTAGCGGCAGGGGGTGTGGTTGGCCGGGTACACCATGTCGCGCTTGGGAGCTTCGCCGCGCGGGCGAACCTTGACGAAGGCCTCGGGCTTGTAGCGCAGCCCGCCGGTGACCTCCCATTCGAGGACGGACTTGTTGTAGATGCGGATGTGGGAGACGAGGCACGGCTCGTTGAGCTCGAGGAGGATCCACTCCTTGGTGTTGGTGGCGGTGGACCAGTGGGAGCGGAGGTCGGGCTCCAGCACGTTGGCGGCCTTCTGCCCCGACGACTCGCGGGAACACGCCTTCACCCGGAAACCCAGAGCCACGCCACCGTCGCTCCACTCCTCCCCCCTACCCTCCCTCTCCCTCTCCGGCGCCGCCTCCATAGCTTCCCTAGTTCCCTGTCCGTGGCCGCGATTGGCTACTCTACTCTGTAGCAACACACACCGAGGGGGGAGGTTGAAGACGACGGGATGGGGGTATTCGCTGGGCCAGGAGCCCGAGATCGATCGGGCCTTTGACGGCCCATTAAGCGCTACCAAAACTTGTGTGACATTGTTTAGAACAACTCCAATAGCTACTTTAATTACTGTAAAATACTTTCAGTAAAAATCATCTCACTGAATGACCCTATAATTTAGGGGAAGTTGTCTAACGCCTATTTTTCTCGGTCCCGCAAGTCAGTGACACGGCGTTGCGAGGCGTGGCGACGGTGGCCGAATCAGTGAGGCGGGGTATAGGAGGTGCGGTGGCAGCATGACATGGCGGCGTGGCGGCGCAACCTGGCGGCCGGCCTGTTAGAAATATGCCCTAGAGGCAATAATAAAGTGGTGATTATTATACTTCCTTGTTCATGATAATCATTTGTTATCCATGCTATAATTGTATTGTCCGGAAACTCAAATGCATGTGTGGATAATAGACAACAACATGTCCCTAGTAAGCCTCTACCAGACTAACTCGTTGATCAAAGATGACTATGGTTTCCTAGTCATAGACATGAGTTGTCATTTGATAACGGGATCACATCATTAGTAGAATGATGTAATGGACAAGACCCAAACTATGAACGTAGCATATGATCGTATCAAGTTTATTGCTATCATTTTCTGCATGTCAAGTATATGTTCCTATGACCATGAGATCATGCAACTCACTGACACCAAAGGAATACCTTGTGTGTACCAAATGTTGCAACGTAACTGGGTGACTATAAAGGTGCTCTACAGGTATCTCCGAGGATGTCTGTTGAGTTGGCATGGATCAAGACTGGGACTTGTCACTCCGTATGACGGAGAGGTATCTCTAGACCCTCTCGGTAATACAGCATCACAATGAGCTTGTAAACAATGTGACTAACGGGTTAGCCACGGGATCTTGTATTACGGAACAAGTAAAGAGACTTGCCGGTAACGAGATTGAACTAGGTATGGTGATACCGATGATCGAATCTCGGGCAAGTAACATACCGATAGACAAAGGGAACTACATACGGGATTAGTTCAATCCTTGACATCGAGGTTCGACCGATAAAGATCTTCGTAGAATGTGTAGGAAACAATATGGGCATCTAGGTCCCGCTATTGGTTATTGACCGTACATATGTCTCGGTCATGTCTGCATAGTTCTCGAACCGTAGGGTCTACACACTTAACGTTTGGTGACGATATAAGTATAGTTGAGTTGTTTTGGTGGTAATCTAAGGTTGTTTGGAGTTCCGGATGAGATCTCGTACATGACGAGGAACTCCGGAATGGTCCAGAGGTGAAGATTGATATATAGGATATCGGGGGTTGGGTGCGACATATGCCAAAGGATGGCTTATCATGGTGGGAGCGAGTAGAACGTCGTTGATGCCCGGAAGCGGGATGAGGCGTAGACACGAACGCCGGCGTACTTTACCCAGGTTCGGGGCTCCCCTAGGAGATGACACCCCTAGTCCTGCTCTGCGGGGTCTCCGCGTGATCACTAAGGCAAAGTGAGTACAAGGTTGCTCCTCGAGCTGTATGCTAAAGGTAGGAGAAGGCAAGGCTAGCTCTCTCCTTCCTATATGATATGGTCTAGTTCTAATGGGTTGGAACCCTTTGCATGGGTGCCCTGGGGGGTTTATATAGGCCTACCCCCCAGGGGTACAATGGTAATCCGGCTGGGCGCAGGGCCCAGCCGTCAGTCTCTTCGGTCGCCGGCTTCTCCGTCGACTGCTGGGGCCCGCCGACTGGTGGGCCCCGCCGACTGGTTCGATACGGAGCCGACAGGCCGTGTCCGTCGCTTGCGGGTCTTGCCGGTAGCTGATTACTGTAGTCGTGCTTCTAATGACGCGGGCTTGGTCATGGGGTCGTGGCTACAGCCCCGCCGCCTGGCGGGCGATTACCGTAGCCACTCCCCGTCTCGTCTAGTTAATGGCGCGTGGGACTCATGGGAGGGGTAGGCCGACTCCCACTGGGCCCGACTGGTGGCGCCCTTGCCGTCTTCTGGACTCTCGCCGGTGGTGGGACCCGCTGCCTTAGGTCGCATGCACACAGTGTCGTGGGTGCAGGACTCCGCCACTGGTGCGGATGTCAGGGATGGCATGGCAACAGTGCCGCGCCGGACGGAGATCTCCGTGGGTACAGCGCACTGTGGCCACACCAGCCTCTGGAAAGGGGAGGGAGTGGGCTTCACTGTAGCCACTCCCCGTCCCGTCCCCCTTGATGAGGGCATGGGTATTGTTGGTGCCGTGGGCCGACTCCCCGTGGCCGGCTTCTGTGGAAGCCACCAGGTAGGAGTCGGCTTGCCTTGACCTCGCCTCCAGGACTCGGCCGCATGCGGGTAGTCGGCTGTTCCTTCAGCCGGCCTCTAGAAGGTGGCTCTTCATCTTGGCGTCTTGAGGGGCGCAGTCAGCCCCGATGTCTTGAAAGGTTCTGGGTTTCGGGTTAGCCTACCCGTGGCCCATTACTCCGACAGTAGTCCCCGAAGCTGGTGAGGCGCCGCGGATGATCAGCCGAGGAGCCTCAGTAGTTTCTCTCTCCGAGTGCTTGAGGTGAAACCTCGTTCGACTTCTGCCGGGCCGACCGGTAGGAGTCGGACTCGCCCAATTCGACTCGTCCAAAAAATTTCGAACGCCTCGGCGGGATCCAAGTGGCGTGCTAGCTAAGCTTCCAGGTCGCCGCCCGTTTCGGGCCTGTCACGTGGCAACAAGCGGCCGGGCCAGTCTGCCCACCCACGCGCGCGACGGGACAGGCCTATAGGCGGCGCCCGCCACTACCGCGCCTCGGCACACGAGCGGATCCGCTGCGGCCGTGGCGGACGGTTGAGGTTCTCGCGGAGTTACTGCGCGCAGTAACTTTGCGCGATAAACATGGGGGCGTGGGGTAGTGCACGCAGTAAATCCCACGACCGCCCCTCGGCTTCGCAGCCCATGATTCTATAAGTAGGGGGAGGAGGGGGAGCGGCAGAGCACGCGCGCCCCTCCTCCTCACTGCTTCTTCTTCTTCTTCTTCTTCCTCACTCCGCCGCGCCCCAAGCTACGCCGAGCGCCGCGGTGACCCGTTCGCGATGAGCTCTTCTTCCGCCGCCGCGCCCCCCGCGGTGCACTCCAGCACCTGGGGCGGTTCGGAGGTCCATGACGATCACGTCAATTTCCTCCGCAAGACGCGTCGGTTCCCCAGCAAGGACTTCGTGCGGGTCCATCTCGCGCCGAGGGGGGAAATCTCGCCGGCGCCGCAGGAGGGCGAGCGGGTCGTCTTCCGCTCGCACTGCCTGTGCGGCCTAGGCCTGCCGGCGAGCAGTTTCTTCCGCGCCTTCCTCGAATTCTACGGCCTCCAGCCGCACCACCTCACCCCCAACATGGTGGTGCTGTTGTCCGCCTTCGTCGCCTTGTGTGAAGGCTTCCTCGGCGTTCCCCCCACCATCGAGCTCTGGGGGGAGTTCTTCTACTCCAAGCTCGGCACCCAAGCCGCAGCGCAGCGCGGCTCAGTCTTGGCGCTGCTCATCGCCGTGCGGAGGTTGGGGGCCGACAACCCGTTTTCCATCATCAGGCTGATAAAGTCGGTGAAGATGTGGCAGCGGTCGTGCTTCTATGTGAAGAGCGTCTTCGCGGAGGGCGACTAGGTCAATCTGCCAGCCTACGTGGCCGGCCAGCCGGCTGGGAGGCAGCCCAACTGGTCGTCGGGCCAGACGCCGACGCTCATGGAGACGGCGCCATCGCGACTCCGAAAGGCCGACGCGGGTCGGAGGGTCCGACTGGCCGGATTTGCCTGGCCGCCGCCAGGCGCGCCGAGTGCTCCCACTCCAAGGTCGCCCCCACATGATTTGCCAGATGAGCGGGCATCGGGACCCGAGTCGGATGTGTACCAAGGAGATGCCTCACGAGGAGGTAGCCTATATGGTAAACTACCTTGCGAACTGCAACCTCAAGTGAGAGTGGCAGTTCGGCAAGGAGCCGTACTCGCGTGCCAACCCTCCGCCCATAGTGAGTTGTTTCTTGTTCTCTTTTCCTTTAACTTTCTTGACTTCTTCGTCGCCGAGTCCATCTTGTCCGATCTGACCAGTCGGCTTTGGTCAGAACCCCCCTCCATCCAAAGAAATGGCACCGCTGGGCCGCCATGACCTCGCCGACCGGGCGGAGAGCGACGTCGACGACCCCGATCTGGGGGCAGCGGCCTTGGAAGACGACGCCGAGGGAGGAGGCGGCGAAGTGGGCGGCCCACGGCTCGGGGCCAGTCTCAAGGACTAGCCTGACGATGACGAGGAGGTCGCCCCCCGCCACCAGCCAGGAGTCAGCCAGCCCGGCGCGATCTCTTCTGCCGCGCCGGATGCTCAAGGCGGCGCGAAGAAGCGCAGGGCTGCGTCGAGCTTGTTCGGCAGCCGGCCGAAGAAACCCAAGGGCTCGGCCGCGGCGACCAAGCGGGACGAGGCGGCCGCGAAGGCCAACCGCTTCCGCAAGGAGGTGAAGAAGCCGCCGCTGGTCTCCGCGTGAGTGCTCCTTCCTTTCGCCTTTGCTTTTTCTTTTGTTGATCTTGTCTGAGTTTTTGCTTGTTTTCCCTTGGTCTAGGGCTCCCCTCTCTCTTGACAAGGTCGCAGCCGCCTCCGTCGTGGGGTCGGCGGAGACCTCCACCTCCATTCGGCGGGTTGATCCGGCCGCTGTTGGGGAACGTAGTAATTTCAAAAAATTTCCTACGCACACGCAAGATCATGGTGATGGCATAGCAACGAGAGGGGAGAGTATTGTCCACGTACCCTCGTAGACCGTAAGCGGAAGCGTTATGACAACGCGGTTGATGTAGTCGTACATCTTCACGATCCGACCGATCCAAGTACCGAACGACGGCACCTCCGAGTTCAGACACGCTCACTCGATGACGATCCCGGACCGATCCAGCAAAGTGTCGGGATGAGTTCCACAAGACGATGGCGTGGTGACGATGATGATGCTCTACGCGCAGGCTTCGCCTAAACTCGCGACGATATGACCGAGGTGGAATATGGTGGAGGGGGCACCGACACGGCTAAGGAACGATCCGTAGATCAACTTGTGTGTCATGGGGTGCC
>CM038676.1:368877854-369032566 GCA_021605205.1 Aegilops longissima
CCCGCCCCCGTATATAAAGGAGCAAGGGGGGAGGAGGCCGGCCCTAGGAGGGGGCGCGCCAAGTGTGGAGTCCTACTAGGACTCCCTAGTCCTAGTAGGATTCCACCTCGCTTGTTGGAGTAGGAGAAGGGGAAAGAGGGGGAGAGGAATAAGGAAAGGGGCTGCGCCCTTGTCCACCTCGGACCAGAGGGGGCGAGGCCTCCTTCCTTTGGCCTCTCTCCTCTATTCCCGTATGGCCCAATAAGGCCCATATACTCCCGGCGAATTTCCGAACTCTCCAGTACTCGAAAATACCCAATCACTCGGAACCTTTCCAAGTCCGAATATAGTCGTCCAATATATCGATCTTTACGCCTCGACCATTTCGAGACTCCTCGTCATGTCCCCGATCTCATCCGGACTCAACTCCTTGGTACATCAAAACTCATAAACTCATAATAAAATTGTCATCGTAACCTTAAGCGTGCGGACCCTACGGGTTCGAGAACTATGTAGACATGACCTAGAACTATTCTCGGTCAATAACCAATAGCAGAACCTGGATGCTCATATTGGCTCCTACATATTCTACGAAGATCTTTATCTGTCAAACCGCATAACAACATACGTTGTTCCCTTTGTCATCGGTATGTTACTTGCCCGAGATTCGATCGTCGGTATCCAATACCTAGTTCAATCTCGTTACCGGCAAGTCTCTTTACTCGTTACGTAATGCATCATTCTGTAACTAACTCATTAGCTACATTGCTTGCAAGGCTTATAGTGATGTGCATTACCGAGAGGGCCCAGAGATACCTCTCCGACAATCGGAGTGACAAAACCTAATCTCAAAATACGCCAACCCAACATGTACCTTTGGAGACACCTGTAGTACTCCTTTATAATCACCCGATTACGTTGTGACGTTTGGTAGCACCAAAGTGTTCCTCCGTAAACGGAGTTGCATAATCTCATAGTTACAGGAACATGTATAAGTCATGAAGAAAGCAATAGCAATATACTAAACGATCAAGTGCTAGGCTAACGGATGGGTCATGTCAATCACATCATTCTCCTAATGATGTGATACCATTAATCAAATAACAACACATGTCTATGGTTAGGAAACATAACCATCTTTGATTAATGAGCTAGTCAAGTAGAGGCATACTAGTGACTATATGTTTGTCTATGTATTCACACATGTATCATGTTTCCAGTTAATATAATTCTAGCATGAATAATAAACATTTATCATGAAATAAGGAAATAAATAATAACTTTATTATTGCCTCTAGGGCATATTTCCTTGATCTCCCACTTGCACTAGAGTCAATAATCTAGTTCACATCATCATGTGATTCAACACTAATATTCACATCTCGTATGTGATTAACACCCATAGTTCACATCGTCATGTGACCAACACCCAAAGGGTTTACTAGAGTCAATAATCCAGTTCACATCGCTATGTGATTAACACCCAAAGAGTACTAAGGTGTGATCATGTTTTGCTCGTGAGAGAAGCTTAGTCAACGGGTCTGTCATATTCAGAGCCGTATGTATTTTGCAAATATTCTATGTCTACAATGCTCTGCACGGAGCTACTCTAGCAAATTGCTCCCACTTTCAATATGTATCCAGATTGAGACTTAGAGTCATCTGGATCGGTGTAAAAAGCTTGCATCGATGTAACTCTTTACGACGGGCTCTTTTATCACCTCCATAATCGAGAAATATTTCCTTAGTCCTCACTAAGGATGTTCTTGACCAATGTCCAAAGGATCTACTCTAGATCACTATTGTACTCCTTGCCAAAATCGAGCAAGGTATACAATAGGTCCGGTGCATACTTTATAGAACCTATGGTCGAGGCATAGGAATGACTTTCATTCTCTTTTCTATTTTCTGCCGTGGTCGGGATTTGAGTCTTACTCAATTTCACACCTTTGCAACACAGTGCAAGAACTTTTCTTTGACTGCTCCATTTTGAACTACTTCAAAATCTTGACAAGGTATGTACTTATTGAAAAACTTATCAAGCGCCTTGATCTATATTAATAGATCTTGATGCTCAATATGTAAGTAGCTTTACCGAGGTCCTTCTTTGAAAAACTCCTTTCAAATACTCCTTTATGCTTTGCGAATAATTCTACATTATTTCCGATCAACAATATGTCATTCACATATACTTATCGAAATGTTGTAGTGCTCCCACTCACTTTCTTGTAAATACAAAGCTTCCGAAAGTCAGATAAAACCATATGCTTTGATCAAATCATCAAGCATATATTCCCACTCGAGATGCTTGCACCAGTCCATAGATGGATCATCGAGCTTGCACATTTTGTTAGCTCCTTTAGGATTGACAAAACCTTCGGTTGCATCATATACAACTCTTCTTTAATAAATCCATTAAAGAATGTAGTTTTGACATCCATTTGCCGATTTCATAAAATGTGGCAATTGCTAACATGATTCGGACAGACTTAAGCATCGCTACAGCTTGAGAAAATCTCATTGTAGTCAACACCTTGAACTTGTCGAAAACCTTTTGTGACAAGTCGAGCTTTGTAGATAGTAACACTACTATATCGTCGCCTTCCTCTTGAAGATCCATTTATTTTCTATGACTTGCCGATCATCGGGCAAATCAATCAAAGTCCACACTTTGTTCTCATACATGGATCCCATCTCGATTTCATGGTCTCAAACCATTTTATGGAATCTGGGCTCATCATCGCTTCCTCATAGTTCGTAGGTTTATCATGGTCTAGTAACATGATTTCCGAATAGGATTACCGTACCACTGTGCGGATCTTACTCTGGAAGACCTCCGAGGTTTGGTAGCAACTTGATCAAGTTTCATGATCATCATCATTAACTTCCTCACTAATTGGTGTAGGAATCATCGGAACTGATTTCGTGATGAACTACTTCCCAATAAGGAGAAGGTACAATTACCTCATCAAGTTCTACTTTCCTCCCACTCACTTCTTTCGAGAGAAACTTCTTCTCTAGAAAGGATCCATCTTAGCAACGAATAACTTGCCTTCGGATCTGTGATAGAAGGTGTACCCAATAGTTACCTTTGGGTATTCTATGAAGACGCACTTCTCAGATTTGGGTTCGAGCTTATCAGGTGAAAACTTTTTCACATAAGCATCACAACTCCAAACTTTAAGAAACGACAGCTTAGGTTTACTGCTAAACCATAGTTCATACGGTGTCATCTCAATGGATTTAGATGGTGCCCTATGTGAATGCAGTTGTCTCTAATGCATAACCCCAAAACGATAGTGGTAAACCGATAAGAGACATCATAGATCGCACCATATCTAGTAAAGTACGATTACGACGTTCGGACACACCATTATATTGTGGTGTTCCAGGTGGCGTGAGCTGTGAAACTATTCCACATTGTTTTAGTTGAAGACCAAACTCGTAACTCAAATATTCATCTCCATGATCAGATCGCAGAAACTTTATTTTCTTGTTACGATGATTTTCCACTTCACTCTGAAATTCTTTGAACCTTTCAACTATTTCAGACTTATGTTTCATCAAGTAGATATACCCATATCTGCTCAAATCATCTGTGAAGGTCAGAAAATAACTATACACGCCGCGAGCCTTAACACTCATCGGATCGCATACATCGGTATGTATGATTTCCAACAAATCAGTTGCTTGCTCTATCCTTCCTATATGATCTGGTCTAGTTCTAATGGGTTGGAACCCTTTGCATGGGTGCCCTGGGGGGTTTATATAGGCCTACCCCCAGGGGTACAATGGTAATCCGGCTGGGCGCAGGGCCCAGTGTAACCGCCCCCGATGCGGCTATATCTCCCACGTGTCGAGGCACGACTTAGAGGCATAACCGCATTGAAAGCAATGTCGCAAGTGAGGTAATCTTCACACAACCCATGTAATAGTTAAGGGAAAGATACATAGTTGGCTTACAATCGCCACGTCACACAGTACATAATTAAAAGAAGATACCCCAAATGCTAACACAGATCCCCGAATCGTCCCAACTGGGCACCACTACTGATCATCTGGGAAAGACACATAGTAACGACCACGTTCCTCGTCGAACTCCCACTTGAGCTCGGTGGAATCATCTGACCGCCTCATCGAACTCGCAACTGTTTGAAGTATCGTGAGTCACGGGACTCAGCAATCTCACACCCGAGATCAAGACTATTTAAGCTTATAGGAAGGACTGAGTAGTAAAGTGGAGCTGCAGCAAGCGACTAGCATATATGGTGGCTACTTCGCAAAAGAGAGCGAGAAGAGAAGCAAAGCACGGTCGTGAAACTAGTAGTGATCAAGAAGTGATCCTGAACTACTTACGTCAGTCATAACTCCAACACCGTGTTCACTTCCCGGACCCCGCCGAGAAGAGACCATCACGGTTACACACGCGGTTGAGGTGTATTTTATTTGAGGTCAACTTTGGGTTATCTACAACCGGACATTAACAAATTCCCATCTGCCTCATAACCGCGGGCACGGCTTTCGAAAGATATTACCCTGCAGGGGTGTCCCAACTTAGCCCATTATAAGCTCTCACGGTCAACGAAGGATTATTCCTTCTACCGGGAAGACCCGATCAATCTCGGAATCCCGGACTACAAGACATTTCGACAGCAATAAAACAAGACCAGCAAAGCCACCCGACTGTGCCGACAAATCCCGATAGGAGCTGCACATATCTCGTTCTCGTGGCACACCGGATAGGTCAGCCCACGAGTAAAACCAGCCCTCGAGTTGCCCCGAGGTGGCCCATGATCTGCCGGTTCGGGCCAGCACTCAAGGAGCTTTGGTCCGGGGGTTTAAAATAAAGATGACCCTCGGGCTCGCGAAAACCCGGGGGAAAAAGGCTTAGGTGGCAAATGGTAAAACCAAAGTTGGGCCTTCTTTGGACGAGTCTTATTCAAAGCGAACTGTCAAGGGGTCCCATAAATCACCCAACCGTAAGGAACGCAAAATCAAGGAACATAACACCGGTATGACGGAAACTAGGGTGGCAAGAGTGGAACAAAACACCAGGCATAAGGCCGAGCCTTCCACCCTTTACCAAGTATATAGATGTGTTAAGCATAGCAGATATATTTATATATTGTGATAGCCCCAACAAGTAAACATGTTCCAAAGAGGAACAACATCTCCATGTTCCAACAAGGAACAAACCTCAGCTTCACCTGCAACTAGCAACGCTATAAGAGGGCTGAGCAAAGCGGTAACATAGCCAATCAACGGTTTGCTAGGAAAGGATGGTTAGGGCTGACATGGCAATATGGGTGGCATAATATAGCAAGTGGTAGGCATCGCAGCATAGGCATAGCAAAAGAGCGAGCAAGTAGCATAGCAAAGATAGAAGTGATTTCGAGGGTATGGTCATCTTGCTCGCAACGTTCTCGAGTTGTCGAAAGCTTGATCCTCAAAACGTTCTCAACAGGTTCCTCGCTCACGCACTCGCCTCCGGCTCTACCCAAAGCAACAACAAAACAAGGAACCACAATAAATCACGGTGCAATGCACAATCAATATGATGCAAAAACATGACATGAATATGCGGGATGTGATATGCAAAGCGTATGTGCGCTCCGGAAGGTGAATGGAAAACCAGGCATCATCTTGGCTAACCAAGCATGCCATCGGAAAGATGAGGTGATTTCGGTAGAAATCGATATAGAGATCACCGGAAACGGATGCACGGGTTGGATATGACGGGCAAAACAAGAATGGTGAGAAACCTACATAACAGCATGATGCACAAAGCCATGCACGTATGCAACTACCTCATAGCATAACGCAAATAAATATGCACAAAGAAACAACACATAAACATGATGCAATAAGACATGATCATAAACTTGCCCAAATGCAGAAACTAATGCCACCACTGAGTTGGTGGGATTTTTCTACCCCAAAAACATATATAATATGTTAGGGTTGCAGTAGAGAAATCATCACAAAAACATTAAGTTAAAACCTGCCTAAAAAGGAAGTTGACAGAATTGGCAATTTCCAGATTTGGAAATGTCCAGAATTGGACTTGCCTAAAACAGAAAAGAGACAAGGCGGGAAATGGAAACGTGGGGTAAAAGAAAAAAAATATATGCATGGAGGAGGGCGCTGAGAGGCTGACAGGATGGCCCCACTGTCATAGAGACAGGGGTTTAACAGGTTTAAAAAGGGGGGAGAAAACAGCCTCAGGGGGGATTCGAACCCGGGTCTCCCCGGTGGAATCCTGCCCCTGCTACCACTGGGCTGGTGTGGCGGCGACTGACAGAGGAAGGGCCTCGGCCCTCTACTACTACTGCTGCAGAGTAAACGCACCGGAGGAAAAAAACGAAAGCAGAGATAAAAAGGGGGGAGTGGCGCGCCTGGGGTTCGAACCCAGGTCGCCGCGGTGAGAGAGCGGGGAGTCAACCAGCTCGGCTAGGGTAGGGGATTCGGTAGGATACGGGAAGCTGGCCACTTGACCAACTACAGGCGCTTCTCGAGGCGAGAGACAACCACCGACGACGCCGGGCGAGGCAACGGCGGCTCTGAGGAGCTCTGCGCCCTCGGACACGGCCCGGGGTGCAGGAGAACTCCACGGACTCGAGAAGGGACAAGCCGAAGGGAATCGTGGCATCCACGCGCGGCCAAAACAACCCTGAACCCAACTACTACGAGCACGCCGGAGCACGCCGAGCGCGACAAAGACACGACCCGGACCCTACTCTACGGAGAACTAGCGACGACAAGAAGGAGCAGGGAGGAAGTGGGGTATACCTCCTTACCCTAGGACAAGGAATCGGCGACGGAGACGGGCTGACGGCGACGAGATCGTGCTCTGAATCTTCGCCGGGAACCTGACCGAGAAGAAGACTGAACAGGGGCGTCGACGAACTTGGCGATCCGGGCCCCCGTAGTCGACGTCGTGGACGTAGTCGACGACGAGGAAGACGACGGACAAGGTGCGGATGGTTGGGGTGGCCGGAGAGCACGCCGGCGAGGAGGCGCGCTCCCAGATGCGCTCGGGACCGAGCGGGGCGGCGAACTCGGGTGGTTTTCTTACCTGGCGGCGGCGGCGAGAGGGAGAGGGGAACCCTAGGGTGCGGTTGGTCACGCGAGAGGGGATAAGTAGGGCTAGGGCGACGAGGTCGAGCTCGTGCTCCCTCGTGCTCCGGGGTCCCCATGGCGATGGCGACGAGAGGGAGAGAAAAGGCGGGTGAGGAGCACAGGGCGGTCGCTGCCAGGCGGGGCCGGCGCTGCCACGTGGACGGGGGCTAGCGGGGGTAAGCGCGAGCGTGGGTGCGCGAAGACAGGAGGAGAGGGAAACGGGCTGGCGCGCCTGCTCCCTGGGCTGCGGGGCTGCTGGGGAGCTGGGCCGGCTCGGAGTGGCCTGGGCCCAGGTGGAGAGGGACTGCTGGGCTGCCACTGCTGCTGCTGCCCCCTTTCTTTTCCCTTTTTAAAAATAAAAAGGAAGAGAAAAGAAAGCACAGGGAGAAATTAAAAGATTTTGAGTGAAAGGAAAATATTCCCACACTCCTGGAATTCCCCACAATTTAACTAAATTGTAATGGACATTTTTAAAGGTAGAAAAATAATGCAAGTTTGGAAATATTTCAAACTTGTGCCATTTTTGAACCTGACCATAACAACTTCAAATGAGGAGATATTTGGCAGGGAGTTTTTGTGCAACAAGCAAGATTTTCAGGGAGAAGATGAACATTAATTTAGAAAGGAAATATATGGCATTTGGAAAGAAAGAAGTAGAAGGAAGGAGGAGATGGTAATGCAAATAGGAATGGCACATGCAACCACATGACATGCAAGGGAAAACCACAACCACATGATAGGAATGGAATGCAAGATGACCAGAGGCACAAATGCAATATGGCAAAAGGAGCAAAAACAAGAAAAGAGAAAACCCAACATAACCAAACAAAAGAGGCCAAGCATGACAAGAACCCACAAGAATTGGATGAGGCCAAATGATATATTGCCCAAAAAGGGGAAGTTTACATCCAGGGTGTTACAACACTCCACCACTACAAGAGGATCTCGCCCCAGATCTAGGACTGAAAGAACTCCGGATACTCGAACGGAGGTGATCCTCGCGCTCCTGTGTAGCTTCTCGGTCGGAATGGTGTGACCACTTCACTTTCAGGAATTTGATTGACTTGTTGCAGTCTTGCGCTCGGTTTCTTCAAGAATAGCAACGGGTGCTCACGATAAGAGAGATCTTCTTGAAGGTCAATCTCTTGGAAGTTGATAGTGCGCTCGAGTCTTGAAGCACTTGCGAAGGCTGTGACACGTGAAACACATCGTGCACGTTTGCAAAGTTGGATGGAAGCTCAAGTTGATAGGCGAGATTGCCTCTTTTCCCAATGATCTTGAAAGGACCCACGTATCTAGGGGCAAGCTTCCTTTGATACCGGGTTTAACGAGTGCCTTTCATTGGAGACGCGGAGGTAGACATGGTCTCCAATTTCAAAAGCCACATCACGGTGCTTATCATCATAATAGCTCTTCCGCGCGATTGCGCGGCTTTGAGATTCTCACGAATGACCTTGCACATTTCTTACGCTTCGTGATCAAGTCATTGCCAAGAAGTTGGCGCTCAATTGTCTCGCACCAATTGAGCGGAGTCGGCACTTTCTCGCCATAGAGAATTTCGAATGGGGCCTTGCCGAACTCGCTTGGAAGCTGTTGTTGTAAGAGAACTTCGGCATATGGAAGACAATCTTCCCACTTCATACCAAGGAAATGACACAAGCCCCGAGCATATCTTCAAGAATTTGATTTACTCGCTCGACTTGGCCACTTGTTTGAGGATGGAAAGCTGTCTAAACGAATGTTGGTGCCCATGGCCTTCAAAAGAATCCCGAACTTGGAGGTAAAGATGCTGCCACGGTCGAAGAGATCACTTGAGGAATACCGCAAGGAGACAATCTCGAGGTGTATAGCTCGCCAACCGAGCTGCAGTGATGGATTCTTTGATAGGAAGAAAATGAGCCACTTTAGTAAGCTTGTCAATGACAACGAAGATAGCATCATTTCCACGCTTGGACTTTGGAAAGCCATCCACGAAGTCCATTTCAATATGATCAAACTTCCATTCAGGAATAGCAAGAGGTTGAAGGAGACCAGCTGGTCTTTGGTGTTACGCTTTCACTCTTCTGCAGACATCACACTCATTCACGAATTGAGCAATTCTCGCTTCATTCGAGTCCACCAATATGATTTGCTTGAGGTCATGGTACATCTTCGTACTTCCGGGATGAATGGATAGAAGCGAATTGTGAGCCTCGCTCATAATGACTTTTCTCGAGATCACCCTTAGGAACCACAATCCGTCCTCAAAGAACAGAGTGTCTTTGTCATCAACGGAAGCACTTGTACTTGAAATGCCCTTGTCGATACCACGCTTCACTTTCTTCACCATGGTATCCGAAGTTGAGCCTCACGAATCTGATCTTCCAAAGTAGGAGAGACTATGAGGTTGGCAAGAAAGCCTTGAGGAACAACTTGAAGATTCAGCTTATGGAAAGATTCACAGAGATCCGGTGAAAGGGCTTGAGGATTAGGATTGCGAAGCTTTCCTGCTCAAAGCGTCTGCAATGACATTGGCTTTGCCGGAGTATACTCAATACTTGGGTTGTACTCTTGAATCATTTCGACCCATCGAGTCTGCACTCGAGGTTGAGGTTGGGCTGGGTGAAGATGTACTTGAGACTCTTGTGATCGGTGAAAATGTCCACTTTCCTTCCCAACAAGAGATGTCTCCAAGTAATCAAAGCATGCACAATCGCCGCCAACTCAAGATCGTGAGTGGGGTAGTTCTTCTCGTTGGGCTTCAATGGCGAGAGGTATAAGCCACAACTCTCTTCTCTTGCATTAACACAAAGACCGAGACCTTGAAGAGAAGCATCACAGAAAACTTCATAAGGCTTGGATTCATCAGAGGAGTCGAGCAGAGCTGTGACGAGTTTCTCTTTGAGGGTATTGAAAGCAACGTCACACTCGGGAGACCGGACATACTTCACCGCTTCGGAGAAGGTTGGAAAGAGGCTTTGCAATCTTGGAGAAGTTCTCAACGAATCTTCGCAATAGCTTGCAAGACCAAGAAAGTGCGGAGCTGCTTGACATTTGAGGAGGTTCCCAATTCACAATTGCGGACACCTTCTGGATCAACAGCGATGCCCTTGGCAGAGATGATATGACCAAGATAAAGCACTTCATCAAGCCGAATTCACATTTGGAGAACTTGGCATAGAATTGGTACTCTCGAGCTTGTCTAGCACCAATCGCAAATGTTTGGCATGATCCTTCTTATTCTTGGAGAAGACCAAAATATCATCAAGATAGACCAAGACGAATTCATTGGTGTAGGGGTTGAATATGAAGTTCATCATCCGAGAGAAAGTTGGAGGAGCATTGACGAGGCCGAAAGACATGACAAGATATTCATAAGAACCAAAGCTTGTTCGAATCTGTCTTGGGAATATCTTGTTCACGAATGCGAATCGATGATACCCCATCGAAGGTCAAGCTTAGAGAACACCGTAGCACCTTTGAGTTGCTCGAAAAGCTCATTGATGTTGGGAAGTGGATACTTGTTCTTGATTGTCTTCTTATTCAATGGACGGTAATCGACACAAAGTCGGTCCGTGCCATCCTTCTTCCGGACAAAAGAACACCACAACCCCAAGGAGATGAACTCGTCCGATCAAACCAGACGCTCTTGTTCATCGAGCTGCTTCTTCAATTCCTCAGCTCATCAGTCCAAGCTTATATGGACGCTTGCAAGCGGGTTGATGCGGTGCTCAAGATCGATAACGAACTCAAGCGGCCGATGAGGAGGCATACCGGAAGCTCTTACGAAAGACATCTTGGTACTCACAAACGATGGAATCGAGAGATGGCATTCAATTCGCCCTTCTCATTGAGAGAAAACAACCGAATAGTTTCATCACGAGAGGCATAGATGATCACATCATTAGAAGAATGAGTCAATTGAATTTCCTGGCGGCACAATCAAGTGAGCTTTGTGCCGATAAAGCCATCCATTCCGAGAATAAGATCAATATCCGAGTCACCAAGAACCACGGTTTGGAAAGAAATCTATAATCGCCCATCTTGATACCGACATTGGGAACCACCAGGCTAGAACTCATATGCTTGCCCGGGAAACAATTGCTAGAGGTTTCTCCGAGAAATTCAAGTGAAATCATGCTTGGCAAAAAACGGTCTCGACATGAAACAATGCGATGCACCAAAGTGTCAAAAAGAACTTTTGCAGGAATATCATTAACAAGAAGATTACCCATTAGCACATCTCAAGAATCCTCCTGCTGAGCTGCATTCATCATATTGACCTTGGCATACTTGGGATTGTGCTTGACCTTTGCATTGCTTTGGAAGATTTCAGAGGAGGAGGCGGAAGACGCCTCTGGTTGAAGCACTTGTTCAGCATAGTGACCCTTCTGCGGCACTTGTTGCAAGTGACCTCGAGAGCGGACGGTGGTAAGGAGCACTTGACCTTGGAGCTTGAGAATTAGACTTGTTACGATAGCTTGGGTTGGGTGGGTGGGAAGATCCACGGCCACCTGAGTTCTTCTGCTGGTAAGGCTGACGGAACGGAGGAGGGGGCAGATAAAACTTCTGCTGCTTGGCTGCCACTTGAGAGGACGAGGAGGACTGAACTGCATCCCGATTCTCTTCTTAGAAGCCTCGCATTTGAGCTGTGCTGCTTTGCTTGAGTGCCATGTTGTAGAAATCATCATACTTATCCGCTCAAACAGCACAAGAGGTAATTGCAGATCTTCTCTCGCACCACCTCGAATCGATAGATCATACTCCTTTCATCAGTACATCTTGCTTAGCAAAACGAAGCGAGCTTCTGGAACTGGATATTGTATTGATAGACAGACATGGTGCCTTGCTTGAGATTGCGGAACTCCTCACGCTTGCTCTCAACAACACTCTTCGGAATGTGATGAGCTCGGAAATCACGGCGGAACTCATCCTGTAATGACACGACCTCCTCTGGAATCTTTGTATTGTCTGGAACCACTCAAGAGCTTGATCTTTGAGTTGAAACGATGCAAACTTGACAAAGTCCTCGGTCCGACATTGCTACGATCAAAGTGCTTGCAGATATCCACTAACCAATCATCGGCGTCGTGGCCTCAACACGTAAACCGAAAGACTTCGGTGATTAGCGAAACCGACCGAGAGTAGCAAAGTGTAGCTGATTGTTGCCTTGACCTTGATTGCCTTGATTGCCTTGCCTCGAGTACGTTCTTGCAAGAGCTGCAAAATCATCGAGCATTGGCATTGGTGGCTGCCATGATAGCTTGCCGTGCCTCACGAAGGCGGAGGTGGAGGTGGAGGTGGAGGATTCGGTGATCCCCATCATTGCGATCCGGATTCGACGCTGCGTTGGCGGAGCCATCTGAAGAGGGTGACATCCGTTAGTCCTTTGATAGACAAAAGATAAGTAGAATCAACGGATAGAAATTGCAACATATAGTCTTCACAATAAACATTCGAACAAGAATGAGCGAATGAATTCCAAAGTTAATCATCACACGTCCATTAAGGTGAGAAGCCACTTAGATAAAGATATGGAAACAACATCCGACCGAGAAACAAATCGAATATCACAACTGCAAACAAAAGGTTGGCTTCTAGAATGAGCGGAACAAACACATGATAGAGATTTCGCCCAAAGTGTTAGTGGTGGGGCCCACACGGACACGACGTATAGCGGACGTCACGAATGACTAACAAGGCGTCCCGAATCAGCATAGCCAAGGATTCTTTAAGACGTCTTGCGACCATCAGAATCGACCGTGAATGGGCGGACCACTAGACGTTGAACCCCAATCTCAAATCATACATCCGTCGGAAAGAATATCCCGTAAGCTACTAGAATTCCCACCTATAAACTCCGAAACTTTCTCGGTTATGCAATCTGGTGTTGGGGATACAGGGACACAAAATATATCACCCAAACTAACAATACCTAGATCCATTTGTATCCATCCGTCAACACATAACCAAGAAATCCTCGAAATCGTGTACCTCGACCTTGAAAAAACATCCGTTATACAAGTCATGGCAATACTCCCAAGACTCGCCACAAGATCTTTGGGCTATCGAGGTTATCTCACCAACAACTGCACAAAAGAGATTTCGATGTCGGCAAAACTCGGTATTCCAGAATCGCAACGATAAAATTGTGACGACAACACCTCGGAGCTCAACTCCGGGACACCGCCACAACCCCTAAATGTCGAGGCACCAAGAACAATGTTCTCGTCACAAAACCATCGGAACGATTCCAAGATACCCACGTGATCCTAAAAAATTTAGTGAAATTTGAGAAGAGAAGAGTCAAAACTCTCGTCGGGATACCTCACAGAGCGACGAAGGGACCGAGGAGTAAAAGAATCCTACTCTCCGATATATATAATCCTAAGACTCAAAACATTTTCCATTCTAGACTCAACAACGTCAACAAACAATCAGGTAGGGGCTCCTAAGTCGGGAAGGCTCGATTACCAACTTGTAATCGCCCGATGCGGCTATATCTCCCACGTGTCGAGGCACGACTTAGAGGCATAACCGCATTGAAAGCAATGTCGCAAGTGAGGTAATCTTCACACAACCCATGTAATAGTTAAGGAAAGATACATAGTTGGCTTACAATCGCCACGTCACACAATACATAATTAAACATACATCATTGAGTACACTCAAGGTCCGACTACGGAACCAAAATAAAAGAAGATACCCCAAATGCTAACACAGATCCCGAATCGTCCCAAGCTGGGCACCACTATCGATCATCTGGGAAAGACACATAGTAACGACCACGTTCCTCGTCGAACTCCCACTTGAGCTCGGTGGAATCATCTGCACCGGCCTCATCGGAACTCGCAACTGTTTGGAAGTATCCGTGAGTCACGGGACTCAGCAATCTCACACCCGCGAGATCAAGACTATTTAAGCTTATAGGAAGGACATGAGTAGTAAAGTGGAGCTGCAGCAAGCGACTAGCATATATGGTGGCTACTTCGCAAAAGAGAGCGAGAAGAGAAGCAAAGCACGGTCGTGAAACTAGTAGTGATCAAGAAGTGATCCTGAACTACTTACGTCGATCATAACTCCAACACCGTGTTCACTTCCGGACCCCGAGAAGAGACCATCACGGTTACACACGCGTTGAGGTGTATTTTATTTGAGGTCAACTTTGGGTTATCTACAACGGACATTAACAAATTCCCATCGCCTCATAACCATGGGCACGGCTTTGAAAGATATTACCTGCAGGGTGTCCCAACTTAGCCCATTATAAGCTCTCACGGTCAACGAAGGATTATTCCTTCTACCGGAAGACCCGATCAATCTCGGAATCCCGGACTACAAGACATTTCGACAGACAATAAAACAAGACCAGCAAAGCCACCCGATTGTGCCGACAAATCCCGATAGGAGCTGCACATATCTCGTTCTCGGGCACACCGGATAGGTCAGCCTACGAGTAAAACCAGCCCTCGAGTTGCCCGAGGTGGCCCATGATCTGCCGTTTGGCCAAGACTCGAAGAGCACTGGTCCGGGGGTTTAAAATAAAGATGACCCTCGGGCTCGCGAAAACCGGGGAAAAGGCTTAGGTGGCAAATGGTAAAACCAAAGTTGGGCCTTCTTTGGACGAGTCTTATTCAAAGCGAACTGTCAAGGGGGTCCCATAAATCACCCAACCGTGTAAGGAAGCATAAAATCAAGGAACATAACACCGGTATGACGGAAACTAGGGTGGCAAGAGTGGAACAAAACACCAGGCATAAGGCCGAGCCTTCCACCCTTTACCAAGTATATAGATGTGTTAAGCATAGCAGATATATTTATATATTGTGATAGCCCCAACAAGTAAACATGTTCCAAAGAGGAACAACATCTCCATGTTCAACAAGGAACAAACCTCAGCTTCACTGCAACTAGCAACGCTATAAGAGGGCTGAGCAAAGCGGTAACATAGCCAATCAACGGTTTGCTAGGAAAGGATGGTTAGGGCTGACATGGCAATATGGGTGGCATAATATAGCAAGTGGTAGGCATCGCAGCATAGGCATAGCAAAAGAGCGAGCAACTAGCATAGCAAAGATAGAAGTGATTTCGAGGGTATGGTCATCTTGCTCGCAGCGTTCTCGAGTTGTCGAAAGCTTGATCCTCGGCGTTCTCAACAGGTTCCTCGTTCACGTACTCGTCTCCGGCTCTACCCAAAGCAACAACAAAACAAGGAACCACAATAAATCACGGTGCAATGCACAATCAATATGATGCAAAACATGACATGAATATGCGGGATGTGATATGCAAAGCGTATATGCGCTCCGGAAGGTGAATGGAAAACCGGGCATCATCTTGGCTAACCAAGCATGCCATCGGAAGATGAGGTGATTTGGTAGAAATCGATATAGAGATCACCGGAAGCGGATGCACGGGTTGGATATGACGGGCAAAACAAGAATGGTGAGAAACCTACATAACAGCATGATGCACAAAGCCATGCACGTATGCAACTACCTCATAGCATAACGCAAATAAATATGCACAAAGAAACAACACATAAACATGATGCAATAAGACATGATCATAAACTTGCCCAAATGCAGAAACTAATGCCACCACTGAGTTGGTGGGATTTTCTACCCCAAAACATATATAATATGTTAGGGTTGCGAGAGAAATCATCACAAAACATTAAGTTAAAACCTGCCTAAAAAGGAAGTTGACAGAATTGGCAATTTCAGATTTGGAAATGTCAGAGTGGACTTGCCTAAAACAGAAAAAGAGACAAGGCGGAAATGGAAGCGTGGGGTAAAGAAAAAAAATATATGCATGGAGGAGGGGCTGAGAGGCTGACAGATGGCCCCCTTGTCATAGAGGCAGGGGTTTAACAGTTTAAAAAGGGGAGAAAACAGCCTCGGGGATTGAACCGGGTCTCCGGTGGAATCCTGCCTCGCTACTACCCTGGGCTGGTCTTGGGCGGCGATCGACAGAGGAAGGGCCTCGGCCCTCTACTACTCTTGCTGCAGAGTAAACGCACCGAGGAAAAAAAGAAAGCAGAGATAAAAAGGGGGAGGCGCGCTGGGGTTCGAACCAGTCGCCATGTGAGAGAGCGGGAGTCAACCAGCTCGGCTAGGGTAGGGATTCGGTAGGATCTGGGAAGCTGGCCACTTGACCAACTACCAGGCGCTTCTCGAGGCGAGACAACTACCGACGACGCCGGGCGAGGCAACGGCGGCTCTGAGGAGCTCTGCGCCCTCGGACCTGGCCCAGGGGTGCAGGAGAACTCCACGGACTCGAGAAGGACAAGCCGGCGGGAATCGTGGCATCCACGCGCGCCAAAACAACCTGAACCCAACTACTACGAGCACGCCGAGCACGCCGAGCGACAAAGACACGACCGGACCCTACTCTACGGAGAACTAGCGGCGACAAGAAGGAGCGGGGAGGAAGTGGGGTATACCTCCTTACCCTAGGACAAGGAATCGGCGACGGAGACGGGCTGACGGCGACGAGATCGTGCTCTGAATCTTCGCCGGGAACCTGACCGAGAAGAAGACTGAACAGGGGCGTCGACGAACTTGGCGATCCGGGCCCCCGTAGTCGACGTCGTGGACGTAGTCGACGACGAGGAAGACGACGGACAAGGTGCGGATGGTTGGGGTGGCCGGAGAGCACGCCGGCGAGGAGGCGCGCTCCCATATGCGCTCGGGACCGAGCGGGGCGGCGAACTCGGGTGGTTTTCTTACCTGGCGGCGGCGGCGAGAGGGAGAGGGGAACCCTAGGGTGCGGTTGGTCACGCGAGAGGGGATAAGTAGGGCTAGGCGGCGAGGTCGAGCTCGTGCTCCCTCGTGCTCCGGGTCCCCATGGCGATGGCGACGAGAGGGAGAGAAAAGGCGGGTGAGGAGCACAGGCGGTCGCTGCCAGGCGGGGCGGGCTGCCACGTGGACGGGGCTAAGCGGGGTAAGCGCGGCGTGGGTCTGTGAGACAGGAGGAGAGGGAAGCGGCTGGCGCGCTGCTCCCTGGGCTGCTTGAGGCTCTGCTGGGAGCTGGGCGGCTCGGAGTGGCTGGGCCAGTGGAGAGGGCTGCTGGGCTGCCACTGCTGCTGCTGCCCCTTTCTTTTCCTTTTAAAAATAAAAGGAAGAGAAAAGAAAGCCTGGGGAGAAATTAAAAGATTTTGAGTGAAAGGAAAATATTCCCACACTCTGGAATTCCCACAATTTAACTAAATTGTAATGGACATTTTAAAGGTAGAAAAATAATGCAAGTTTGGAAATATTTCAAACTTGTGCCATTTGAACCGACCATAACAACTTCAAATGAGGAGATATTTGGCGGGGAGTTTTTGTGCAACAAGCAAGATTTTAGGAGAAGATGAACATTAATTTAGAAAGGAAATATATGGCATTTGGAAAGAAAGAAGTAGAAGGAAGGAGGAGATGGTAATGCAAATAGGAATGGCACATGCAACCACATGACATGCAAGGGAAAACCACAACCACATGATAGGAATGGAATGCAAGATGACCAGAGGCACAAATGCAATATGGCAAAAGGAGCAAAAACAAGAAAAGAGAAAACCCAACATAACCAAACAAAAGAGGCCAAGCATGACAAGAACCCACAAGAATTGGATGAGGCCAAATGATATATTGCCCAAAAAGGGGAAGTTTACATCCAGGGTGTTACACCCAGCCGTCAGTCTCTTCGGTCGCCGGCTTCTCCGCCGACTGCTGGGGTCCGCCGACTGGTGGGCCCTGCCGACTGGTTCGGTACGGAGCCTACAGGCCGTGTCCGCCGGTTGTGGGTCTTGCCGGCTGCTGATTACTGTAGCCGTGCTTCTAATGACGCGGGCTTGGTCATGGGGTCGTGGCTACAGCCCCGCCGCCTGGCGGGCGATTACTGTAGCCACTCCCCGTCTCGTCTGGTTAATGGCGCGTGGGACCCGTGGGTGGGGCAGGCCGACTCCCAGGGGCCGACTCCCACTGGGTCCGACTGGTGGCGCCCTTGCCGTCTTCTGGACTCTCGCTGACTGGTGGGACCCGTCGTCCTTAGGTCGTACAGACAGGCCGTCGTGGGTGCAGGACTCCGCCCACTAGTGCTGATGTCAGGGATGGCATGGCAACAGTGCCGCGCCGGACGGAGATCTCCGTGGGTACAGCGCACTGTGGCCACGCCAGCCTCTGGAAAGGGGAGGGAGTGGGCTGTAGCCACTCCCCGTCCCGTCCCCCTTGTTGAGGGCATGGGTATTGTTGGTGCCGTGGACCGACTCCCCGTGGTCGGCTTCTCTGGAAGCCGCCAGGTAGGAGTCGACTTGCCTTGACCTCGCCTCCAGTACTCGGCCGCATGCGAGCAGTCGGCTGTTCCTTCAGCCGGCCTCCAGAAGGCGGCTCTTTATCTTGGCATCTTGAGGGGCGCAGTGAGCCCCGATGTCTTGAAAGGTTCTGGGCTTCGGGTTAGCCTACCCGTGGCCCATTACTCCGACATAGGACGAAGGGTATCGGAGTCCAAAAGTGTTCCAGGGGCACCGGTTTATGGCCAGGATGACCGAAAGGGGTTTCGGGGGCCCCGACAAGTGTTGAGGGGCCTCATGGGCCAAGGGGAGGGGGCATGCCAACCCACTAAGGGGTTGTGTGCACCCCCTCACCCCATCCCACGTAACCAGAGGAGGTGGGGCGCCCCCTAGGGCTGCCGCCCCCTTTGCCTTGGGGGCCAAGCCTCCTAGGGGGAGGCGGCCAAACCCATCTAGGGTTTCCCCATTGTGGCCGCCGGCCCCTGATAACCCACAAGTATTGGGGATCGTTTGTAGCCTTCTTAGATAAATAAGAGTGTCGAACCCAACGAGGAGCTAAAGGTAGAACAAATATTCCCTCAAGTTTTATCGACCACCGATACAACTCTGCGCACACTTGATGTTTGCTTTACCTAAAACAAGTATGAAACTATTTTGCAAGAATAAAACTACGGATAAATTGCAAGGTAATAAAAGTGAATAGCTTTTGTTAACAAGGAAGTCATTTGTCCCTAGGCAATCGATAACTAGACCGGTAATCATTCTTGCAATTTTATATGAGGGAGTGATACGTCTCCAACGTATCTATAATTTTTGATTGTTTGATGCTGTTTTATTATCAATCTTGGATGTTTTATAATCATTCTATAGTCATTTTATATCATTTTTTGGTACTAACCTATTGACATAGTGCCAAGTGCGATTCTTGTTTTTTCCATGTTTTTTACATCGCAGAAATCAATATCGAATGAAGTCAAATGCCTGAAACTCCACAATGATTTTTATGGGCCAAAAGGAAGAAGTTGGTCCTTGTTACACTGGGAGTCAGGAGGGACAACCCACCAGGCGCGCCAGAGGCCAGCGCGCCTTGGTGGGTTGTGCCCACTCAGTGCCCCGACACGTCTCCGTCGTATCTATAATTTTGATTGTTCCATGCCAATATTCTACAACTTCCATATATTTTGGCAATTTTTATACTATTTTTGGGACTAACATATTGATCCGATTGCCTTTGCCGGTTCTGTTTGTTGCATGTTTTTTGTTTCGCAGAAAATCCATATTAAATAGAGTCCAAAAGGGATAAAAACTGACGGAGATTTTTTTTGGAATATATGTGAATTTTGGAAAGTGGAATCAACGCGAGACGATGCTCGAGGGGGCCACAAGGCAGGGGGGCGCCCCTGACCCTCGTGGACACCTCGTAAGGCGGTTGGAGCCCTTCTTTCGCCGCAAGAAAGCTAATATTCGGATAAAAATCGTGTTCAAATTTCAATCCAATCGGAGTTACGGATCTCCGGGAATATAAGAAACGGTGAAAGGCAAGATCTGGGAACGCAGAAACAAAGAGAGACAGAGAGACATATCCAATCTCGGAGGGGCTCTCGCCCCTCCCATGCCATGGAGACCAAGGACCAGAGGGAGAACCCTTCTCCCACCTAGGGAGAAGTGTTGGGGAACGTAGTAATTTCAGAAAAATTCCTACGCACACGCGGGATCATGGTGATGCATAGCAACGAGAGGGGAGAGTGTGTCCACGTACCCTTGTAGACCGAAAGCGGAAGCGTTATGACAACGCGGTTGATGTAGTCATACGTCTTCATGATCCGACCGATCCAAGTACCGAACGCACGGCACCTCCGAGTTCAGCACACGTTCAGCTCGGTGACATCCCACGGACTCACGATCCAGCAGAGCTTCGCGGGAGAGTTCTGTCAACACGAGGCGTGATGACGGTGATGATAATGCTACCGACGCAGGGCTTTGCCTAAGCACCGCTACGATATGACCGAGGTGGATTATGGTGGAGGGGGGCACCGCACACGGCTAAGAGAGATCAATGATCAACTTGTGTGTCTAGAGGTGCCCCCCTGCCCCCGTATATAAAGGATGGAGGAGGGAAGGCCGGCTAGCCCCTAGGGCGCGCCAGAAGTGTGGAGTCCTACTAGGACTCCCTAGTCCTAGTAGGATTCCTCCTCCCACATGGAATAGGAAAAAGGGAAGGGAAAAGGAGAAGGAAGGAAGGGGGCGCCCCCTCCCTAGTCCAATTCGGACCAGACCATGGGGAGGGGTGTGGCCACCTTTTGAGGCCTTTCTCTCCTTTCTCGTATGGCCCATTAAGGCCCAATACGAATTCCCGTAACTCTCCGGTACTCCGAAAAATACCCGAATCACTCGGAACCTTTCCGATGTCCGAATATAGTCGTTCAATATATCGATCTTTACGTCTCGACCATTTTGAGACTCCTCGTCATGTACGTGATCACATCCGGGACCCCGAACTTCCTTCGGTACATCAAAACACATAAACTCATAATATAACCGTCATCGAACTTTAAGCGTGCGGACCCTACGGGTTCGAGAACTATGTAGACATGACCGATACATGTCTCCGGTCAATAACCAATAGCGGAACCTGGATGCTCATATTGGCTCCCACATATTCTACGAAGATCTTTATTGGTCAAACCGCATAACAATATACGTTGTTCCCTTTGTCATCGGTATGTTACTTGCCAGAGATTCGATCGTCGGTATCTCAATACCTAGTTCAATCTTGTTACAGGCAAGTCTCTTTACTAGTTCCGTAATACATCATCCCGAAACTAACTCATTAGTTGCAATGCTTGCAAGGCTTATAGTGATGTGCATTACCGAGTGGGCCCAGAGATACCTCTCCGAAAATCGGAGTGACAAATCCTAATCTCAAAATACGCCAACCCAGCAAGTACCTTTGGAGACACCCATAGAGCACCTTTATAATCACCCAATTACGTTGTGACTTTGGTAGCACACAAAGTGTTCCTCCGGTAAACGGGAGTTGCATAATCTCATAGTCATAGGAACATGTATAAGTCATGAAGAAAGCAATAGCAACATACTAAACGATCAAGTGCTAAGCTAATGGAATGGGTCAAGTCAATCACATCATTCTCCTAATGATGTGATCCCGTTAATCAAATGACAACTCTTTGTCCATGGCTAGGAAACATAACCATCTTTGAGTAACGAGCTAGTCAAGTAGATGCATACTAGTGACACTCTGTTTGTCTATGTAGTCACACATGTATCATGTTTCCAGTTAATACAATTCTAGCATGAATAATAAACATTTATCATGATATAAGGAAATAAATAATAACTTTATTATTGCCTCTAGGGCATATTTCCTTCAAGAAGGCCAAGGAAGAAGAAGAAGAAGGGGGGCTCTCTCCCCTCGCTTCCGGTGGCACCGGAGTGCCGCCGGGGCCATCATCGTCACCGCAATCTACACCAACAACTTCACCGCCGTCATCACCAACTCTTCCCCCTCTATGCAGCGGTGTAACCCTCTTTACCCGTTGTAATCTCTACTTAAACATGGTGCTCAACGCTATATATTATTTCCCAATGATGTATGGCTATCCTATGATGTTTGAGTAGATCCGTTTTGTCCTATGGGTTAATTGATGATCGTGATTGGTTTGAATTGCATGTTTTATTATTGGTGTTGTCCTATGGTGCTCTTCGTGTCGCGCAAGCATGAGGGATCCCTGCTGTAGGGTTTGCAATATGTTCATGGTTTGCTTATTGTCTGTGTTGCGTGAGTGACTGAAACACAAACACGGATAAGTGGGTCCTGGTGTATGGGAATAAAGAGGACTTGATACTTTAATGTTATGGTTGGGTTTTACCTTAATGATTTTTAGTAGTTGCATATGCTTGCTAGAGTTCCAATCATAAGTGCATAAGATCCAATAAGAGAAAGTATGTTAGCTTATGCCTCTCCCTCAAATAAAATTGCAATAGTGATTACAGGTCTAGTTATCGATTGCCTAGGGACAAATAACTTTCTCGTGACAAAAAGATCTTCACTAAAACTAATTTAGTTGTGTATTTATGTAAACAACCCCTACTTTTTATTTACGCGGTCTTTATTATCTTGCAAACCTATCCAAAAACACCTACAAAGTACTTCTAATTTCATACTTGTTCTAGGTAAAGTGAACGTTAAGCGTGCCGAGGTTGGAAAAAGCGGTAGGCGTAAGCGAGGCGGTTGGCCTTCGCCTAGTGCCTAGGCGTTGCTTAAGCGCCCTAGGCGCAGCCTAGGCGGTTATAATTTTTACTATCAGGGTGTTTATGTGGTTATTATATGTGTATTTTATATTAATTTAAGGCATATAAGTATGTTAACTACCAGCTACTACGATTGGAATATGGCCCTTTTGGCATATCATTGCATTATGGTATGATTTCTCGCTTGGGTAGAGAATTTCTTACTTGCTCTGCCTAGACTTCTGCCTATGCCCTAGGCGAGGCGTTTGGCCATTGCCTAGCGCCTAGGCGTGCCTAAGCGCCTCCTAGGCACTGCCTTTTCCAACAGAGAGCGTGCGTAGAGTTGTATCGGTGGTCGATAGAACTTGAGGGGATATTTGTTCTACCTTTAGCTCCTCGTTGGGTTCGACAGTCTTACTTATCGAAAGAGGCTACAATTGATCTCCTATACTTGTGGGTTATCAAGACCTTTTTGTGGCGCCGTTGCCGGGGAGTTATAGCGTGGGGTGAATATTCTCGTGTGTGCTTGTTTGCTTTATCACTAAGTAGTTTTTATTTTCTGTTCTAAGTTGTTCTCTATCTTTAGTTATGGATATGGAACATGAAATACCAAAAAAAATAGGTGTACTTGCCACTCATAGAGATGGGGAACCTCCTAAAACCCTCAATGCTCATTATGTGAAAGATGGTATGTACTACTTTGATAATCCTGAGAAAACACCATCCAATTGTGTAATGGGAGACACGTTGGATCAACGTGAATTCTTTAGGGATTATCGCTTGACTCAAAAAGGGAAACTGTTATGGGATCTAATTTATATGTTGTATTGGTATGCTAGGCAACTATGCTTGAGATATGATTATACTTGTTGCTCTTGGATGAAGGCTCCACACCTTCCCTTTTCATGCAAATTTAATGATGATAAAACATTGGCTTCTTATGCTAATGGTATATATGATTACTATGATGTGGAACAAATAGAAGAATTCGTTGCTTTTATGGGTGCTTATGAAATTGAATCTTTGTTTAAAGAGTGTGAAAATCTTGATGATGTTGTTTACAGACCTGAAAATTTTGCTATACTTAAATATTGCTATGAGAATTATGAATTCAATTCCGATATTGATGATTTTATTGAGAGAGTCTCCGTTGTCCAAGAAGAGATTAATATTTTGCAGGAATCTATGGAAGAAGAAATTGATGAAATTGTGAGCTCATTGGATGAAAAGGATGATGAGGAGAGCGAAGAACAAAAGGAGGAAGAGCGGATTAGATACCCGTGCCCACCTTCTAATGAGAGTAACTCTTCAACTCATACATTATTTAATGTCCCTTCGTTCTTACCGAAGGATGAATGCCATGATAATTGCTATGATCCTGTTGATTCTTTCGAAATATCCCTTTTTGATGATGCTTGCTATGCTTGTGGCCAAGATGCCAATATGAATTATTCTTATGGAGATTAACTTGCTATAGTTCCTTATGTTAAACATGAAATTGTTGCTATTGCACCCACGCATGATAGTCCTATTATATTTTTGAATTCTCCAAACTACACTATATCGGAGAAGTTTGCCCTTATTAAGGATTATATTGATGGGTTGCGTTTTACTACTACACATGATGATTTTGATAGATATAATATGCATGTGCTTGCTGCTCCTACTTGCAATTATTATGAGAGAGGAACTACATCTCCGCCTCTCCATGTTTCCAATATGATAAAATTGCAAGAAACTGTTTATACCATGCATTGGCCTTTACTATGTGTGCATGAATTGTTCTTTTATGACATGCCAATGCATAGGAAAAGAGTTAGACTTCGTCATTGCTTGATAAATGTTGATTTGTGCTCACTACAAAATGATAGATCATTGTTAGTTAAAATTGTCTTTGATATACCTTGGGATCCGGGTGGATCCATTACTTGAGCACTTTATGCCTAGCTTAATGGCTTTAAAGAAAGCGCTGCCAGGGAGACAACCCGGAAGTTTTAGAGAGTCATTTATTTCTGTTGAGTGCTTTTATAAAGTTTAAAAACAAAAAAAATATAGAGGGGAACCCAAAACTTTTTAAAAAGAAAAGCGAAAGTGAGAAAGACGAGCATTGTTAAAGTGGGAGCTAGCCTTGAACTTTCTTCATGCTCATGGAAACTTTGTGAATCTTGATTACAGAAACTTTTCAACAAAAATAATTATCCCCTTGTACAATTCCATTGTATTATAAAAATAATGTGCCAAGATTTGACTTTAGGATGTTTACATTGCTTGTTGGTTTGTGCGGTGGAAAACATAAACTTTTGCTGTAGTGCGCAATTTTACATTTATTACTGGAACGTCAAACGGTTCTGAAACTTTTTGCACTGTCTTTATATACAAAATTTTTATTTTTCCTAATTTTGGCAGAATTGTTGGAGTACCAGAGGTATGGTAAATGTTCAGATTACCACAGACTGTCATGTTTAAGACAAATTCTGTTTTTGATGCATAGTTTGCTTGTTTTGATGAAACTATCGATTTCTATCAGTGGATTAAGCCATGGAAAAGTTATATTACAGTAGCTACAATGCAAAAACAAAATATGAATTGGTTTGCAACAGTAATTAGAGTAGTGATTTGCTTTATTATACTAACGGATCTTACCGAGCTTTCTGTTGAGTTTTGTGTGGATGAAGTGTTCGAAGATCGAGGAGGTCTCGATGTGAGGAGAAGGAGGAGAGGCAAGAGCTCAAGCTTGGGGATTCCCAAGGCACCCCAAGTAAATATTCAAGGAGACTCAAGCGTCTAAGCTTGGGGATGCCCCGGAAGGCATCCCATCTTTCTTCAACAAGTATCGGTATGTTTTCGGATTCGTTTCCATGTGATATGTGCAAATCATGGAGCGTCTTTTGCATTTAGTTTTCACTTTTCTTTTATGCACCATGCTGGTATGAGATAGTCCTTGGTTGATTTATAGAATGCTCATTGCACTTCACTTATATCTTTTGAGTATGGCTTTATAGAATGCTTCATGTGCTTCACTTATATCATTTGAAGTTTGTATGCCTATTTCTCTTCACATAGAAAACCGCCATTTGTAGAATGCTCTTTTGCTTCACTTATATTTATTAGAGCGTGGGCATATCTTTTGTATAAAGAATTAAACTCTATTGCTTCACTTATATCTATTTAGAGAGATGACAAGAATTGGTCATTCACTGTAACATCCCAAAATTCTAAATTTTGGAATGTTATATTAAATAAATAACTATGCTTGTTGTCTGATTGTTTGTTTGACTGATTGAATGAAATTGAGTGGAATTTGAAACTTTTGAAAGTTGAATGAGAGGGAATGAAATGACTTTCCCAAAACTTTCCCCTTTGTCTTTTGGATCCCAATGAATTCAAGTTCATTCCAACACCAAACCCTAGAGTGAAGATGACATGACTTCTTCCATTTTGAAATGAATAGGGTTTTGGAAAGGATTTAAATTTCATTTGGGAATATTTCAAATTCAAAGCTTTATGCAACTCAATGATTTTCATGAGGGAAGATAATATGACTTCTTCAATTATATGAAATATGAGTTGGAAGTTAAAAAGTATCAAATTGAAAGTCATTTGAAAGTGCCTTGAAACCCTCTTTCAAATTTGAGTTTTGGAATTTGAATTCAAACTTTGGCAAGTGGGAATCATATCAAAATCTAAGCCTGATAAATACTTGAGCAAAAGTATGAGAGGAGTAAATATGACACTCCAAAAATATCAGAGGAAAACAATGCCAAAAGTTTTGAATTCGAATTTGAGTTTTAATTGAATTTGAAAAAAATGAATGTTTATAAAGTTTGGATTTTTGCCTTTTGAGAAATGTTCAAATGATAGGGAATATTCCCCTGATCATTTTGGTATATATATGTCCTATATAAAATATTTATATTTTATAAGTTATCTCTGTTTTTGTTTTATTAAAAAATAAATAAATAAAAGGAAAAACCCCAGCGCCTGCCACCCCCCCTGCCCAGCCAGTGGAAGCCACCCATGGCCTTGCAGCAGCCAGTGCCCACCAGCGCCAATGAGCCGGCCCAAGCACCGGCCAGCCACCCTCGCCTGAAACCTTCGCGTCGGTCGCCCGACCCACCGCGCCTCCTCTCTCTCTGCAGCGGACCCCCCCCTCCTTCAACCTCCCCCGCCATAGCGCCGCGCGCCTTGTGCCGATCGCCGGATCCGTGAGATCCGGATGCCGATCTCCCGATCGCCCCCTTGCCAAGGCCGAGCCCCCTATTTAAACCCTCCCCGCACCCCATTCTCCCCTCGCCCCTCATGGAACCCTCCTCCCCTCTCACGCCGTCGCCGGAGTCCGAGCCGACCGCCGCCGCCATTTCCCTCGCCGTCGCCGCCCTAGCCCTCCCGACCTCCACCGACTCCACCAAACGCCTCCCCGAGCTCGTCAAGACTGCTGGAGCTCTCCGTGACCTCCCGACGACCAAGAGGCTAACGCCGCCGCCCGCCGCCGCCGCCGAGAGCTCCGGTAAGCCACGAATTCCCTCCCCGTCCGATCTCAAATCGCGGTTAGGATTAGAACACCCAAGGGGTATTTCTTTAAATAAAACGGTCCGGCCGGTTCGTTTCTGATTTATTTTAGTTAGGGTTTTATTTTTTAGCCCGGCCCGATTCAGTTTAACCCTAGGCCCGTTTAGTTTATATTACGCTCGATTGTGTAGTTTAGGCCCATTAGGCCATTTTCTTTTGTTTTCATTTTCTGTTTTAATGAGAATAGTTCCTGTTTTGAAAAATTCATATCTTTTATTCTGTTTAATATTTTAGGTGATTCTTTTTTGTTGGTTTGCAAATTTTCTATAGTTTCTGTAGAAAATATATTTAGCTATGTTAAAATTAATTAAAATTGCTTTATTTTAGTTTTAGTCAGAATAGTAAATCTGTTATAACATGAGTTAGAAAAATTATTTTTAAATGATTCTTTTTTCCCAACTTTATTTTGACATTACCAAACCCTAGGATTTAATTTGGGTATTTTAGGATTAAATAAAAAATAGTTTTAAGCAGAATCTTGTTAATCCTAATTAATTAACTAGCTACTGTTTTCCTATTATTTTAATTAGTAAATAAATTTATTTTTAACATGTGATTGATTATTCTAGGATAGTTTCTGTCACTTTATAGGATGAACTTTTATTTATATTAAATAAAACTTTTTATTTTATTTTTCTTAATACAAATTGGATTAGGCCTAATAGGAGTTTTACTATAGCTTTTAAATTGATTCTTTTTGCTCCTAATTAATTAATGCATTATGTTCTGTTAAGTTAACATAAGCCCATGGTTAGGTTATGTTGAGAAAATTTTGTTATGTAAAAACTAGTTTTAGTTGTTGCTTGAAGTAGGAAAACTTTGAGTTGGATTTCTTCGAGTTTTTCCTTTGGGTTTTGATTCGTTTGTTTTGGTGTGTTATGTTGCTATGCTATTATGTTAAGTGATCATATGCTATATGCTTATTGTGATTATTGTTTGCCTCGGTAGAATTTCCGGAGTGCAAAGTTTGCTACCACGAGTCCCTAGTTTTCGAAGATCGTCAACAAGGCAAGTTCACTTTGACCATGTTTTTCATACCTATGTGTTTTATTGCATCTAGTGTCATCTTCGCAACAATCCCTCCAGTAGTGATATTGAATCCTTGTAGTTGAGTAGTATGCATGAGGTAGGAACCCATCACCCTGTTACCAAGCCGGGGCGTTATTTATTTTAATGCTACGCTATAGTAGGCGGGGTTGGTATGAGTGCTCGGGAGTGGTGTGAGAATGGAGGATCTCGTCAATGGCGACAACTCCATGATGGAATCTGCAAGGACTGCATCTTCAAGGCCTCAAGACTTCAAGACTCGAGACAAGAATTCAATACACACTCTTGGGTGAAGGACGGTTGTGGGCACCTGGAGAAACCGGTGGTTGGCGGGATGCATGGAGAAGCGCCATGACATCTTGCGGAAAGCTTCACCCAGACTCAAAGAGACGGAAGAATACTTCATGCCGGAAGCTTACTGTGCAACCGCAAGTCACTATGGGCTCTGGCTTGGTTGACCTTAGTTGTGACTCTGGCTGGGGCGGTGCTAGCAGATGTAGAACTACGGTAGGATTGGATGAGCACGGACGGTGGTCGAGGAACTCTTCGGAAGACCATGTTTGGTCGTCTTGTTCTCAAACACCACGAAGTGCGAGAGCGTAAAAGAGGATCGAATCTTGCGGGTAAAGTGTACAAACCTCTGCAGAGGGTTTAAACCTAATCGATTAGCCGTGTCCCCGGTTACGGACGATTTGAGCATCTGGACTTGGATCTATCTCGGAACTCTCAACACCGGATTGATAACTTAATTGTGGGCAACATATGATGATTTGGGCTATGAGACATCGGTTGGCGGAACCATGTCATGATAAGAAAACTCCATAGTACAGACTCCAGTTATTCCTTTGATATAGGGAATATAAAGTCAGCTTTTACGCAAACAAAACTCAGATACAGAGCCACAAAGCCATACTGCATATAGTATAGTTTATCATCTGTTTTCTCTTATTGTGATCTTGCCGGTACATTCAATGTACTGACCTACACAGCTGCAACGTATCATGTTGCAGATATTTCTCGACAGTAAGAGTTACGATCTGAGGTTACGGTCTACACTCAACTTGCCGATGGCGTTGATGGGACTCCACACCGACTATTTGTTTCATTGTGACTTATGAGGTATATATCAGTTTTACGTTAATTATACATGTGATTGCACTTTGATATATACATTGATGTCTTGTGTGTGCCGACATCTTGATCCGAGGATGGCATAAAGAACACGAGGCTTGACCGTCTCGAGGTCGGTCGCTCTGAAATGGTATCGAGCACATGTTGGTGAGGGCGTGACCCTAGAAATCGGAAAGCCCCTAGGACAGGATATCTCAAAACTTTATTTTCAAAAGACTCTTACTTCTCATCTCTTCGACACTCTCACCTCAAATAGTTAGAATATACCCTTATCCTTTGATCACCCGGAGGATCAACTGAAGACGCTCCAAGAAGGATTTGATATCGGAGAACTGATGACCTCTTCCGAGTAAAGAGGATTTCACCATGTATTAGAAGCTACAACAGTTGAAGACTCCGAAGACTTGAAGGATCTGAAGAATTATTTGACCTTTAGAAGACCAAACCCTGTTATACACCTACGTTAGATGCAACGATTTGTGAGCTGTCAATTGTTTGATGTTTTCCGACAATCACAAAGTAAAACTTGTTTCTTCAAAAAACTAGTGTTCGTATTGTGTGTATATCCCTCCCACCTCCCTCATATCTCATCCCAAAACTTTTGACCCCCATAGATGATGAAAGAAGTTGGACTGATATTCTCTCGGATCGAAGACTCAGCCGAGGCGAGCTATGGATGCGAGAACATGGAAAATCACTTGGGAACAATTTGGTTTTAAGGAAGTATGAGGTTCAATATGCTCTTGAAGACTTTTACGAAAGTCTTTGCAACACAGTGGAAAATGCATCAAGCCATACAGGATTTGATGGAGTAAGAACTTGGGAGGAATTCAAGAAGACCACGATGAGATCACGTCTTATCCGGAAGCACAATGATACACCAAGAAGTAAACCTTGTGCTCGCAAGATTTGCGGAGAAATAGGACACACCAGGAGGAACACAAAGATGGATGCCCTCATTGTGAGGAGAAACACCCGGTGAGGAATGCCCAACTAGTCGGTGACTTGCTTCTGTGTGAAGGAATCACCCACTACCCGATCTTGATGTCACATTTACTCCATGGTGCAACAAACTATTCGAAAGGGAAGATGGAATGAAGGAAGCCCTCAAGGAAGGTCTAGAAGAACACTGTGATGAAGGAATGGGTTGAAGACCACGATGGAAAGGGCCTCAACAGATTTTACTCCAATGCACGCTATTCATGTGGAGAAGAAGGACATTTTCACAAGATTGCACCAAGGAAAGAAAAGAGTATCGGGATATTTCCGACGGAAGAAGTGAAGTTTGACCCCGGAGATAGAAACTCGAGCATTACAGAGAAATCCGGAAGAGAAGGCAACCCGAGAACAACGCAACTTTTGCAAAGAAGGACCTAAGTCATATCACTTATTACAGTGCAAGGATTTAGGTCATTACGCTAGTAAATGTCCGAAAAGAAGCCAAGAATCCAAGGAGCCCACATAGTCACAAAGAAGCCCCGAGACATGTCGGAAGTCATTTGTTTTCGCTGCAAGGAAGCAGGGCATTATGCTATTAAATGTCCCGACAAGATGAAAGCTGGAGTTGAGTAGTTGGAATTTTGATATGGATAATAAGAGTAGTAGAAAGCAATTTCATTTTCATGAGCTCGATGAGTTGAGTTATGTAATAGATTACCCAGAGATTGTAATAGTTCATGACTCAATAAAGTTGTAATGTCACATGCTGAAAAGCTTTAAGGAGTTGTCATATTTTATCTTGGAAATTAATATTTTTGATGAACATGGAAGAAGGTGAGTTGTGATGCATAAACATGAAATTGGAAATTGAGTTTGAAGTTCTGTTTGGATGGTATGAATGTGTGCCCCAGGAGATAAGTACCTTATTCTGAGCATCATTTCTGTTTCACAACTGCAGATGACGACCCTTTATGAGTCTTTCCTTAAGGGCCCTGAAACGATCATGACCCTGACAAGTGATCATGATTACCCGAAGATCCTAAAGGACATGATGAAGCATATTCACCTTGAAGGAGATGCAGTCTACAAAGGCTACCCCTTCATGCAAAAGGGAGTGGAGCTTTGGTATGTGGAGGTACACCTCCACCATTTGAAAGGAGTTTGCCCAAAGATGATGGGGCAGTACTTTTTCATTTCACGTGTGCCACAAGCAACTTTCTTCGACGCTGTTCGTGAAGCAGCCATGGAAGCCATACGTCAGATCGGAGAAATACTTGAAGCAAGACTCCGCTATACTCAGGAATACCTAAGCGAAGTGCATACAGAGATGATGGAGGTGAAGCTCAAGGCCACCACGATGAAACGAAGATTGAAAATTTCAAGGCGCATGTCGCACAATTCCAGTGGGACTAAAGAATCCTCAAAGGAGGAAAAATGAATAAAGTTGGGAGTAATGTCTCACCATACCGAACCATGTGGGTGGCAGCATTTGTAATAAACTTTTGGAATTTGGATTCACGAAAAATGGTTAAGGATGTAATAAAAGATTGATATGAAAATAATGAGATTTATGGATAAGCTAGTGCATTTTTCTTTGGTGTCGTAGTACTCAAGTAAAACCACAGGATCAATGAAGAAAGAAATGTGTTATTCATGACGGTCCATAGAAGGAAGCCGGACAAAATAAGTTGGAGTTGTGCTTTTGATATGATGGTATGAAGAAAGCAGTACTCTTGGATTTAAAGGAGGTGTAATATGAGAGTTACTCCAAGGATGAGTTAAAGCTGCACTAGTGTTGAAGTGGGCCATAACCCACAGGCCCAGGATTTTGGAAAGGAACAGATGTAACCTTGATAAAGGAATAAATTTGGAAGAATCAGTGATCCAATCATCATACGTTTCGTAGGAGATTACGCAAAAACCTGAGAATGGTGAAGTAACGCTAGATGTTTTGTTTGGCTTGCAGAAACCATGGATTTACCCGAAACCAGTTCGAGAACAAGAGAAGTTCTGCAATGCTTGTGAGTATGCCCAAGTGTTAGAATACGTGATTCACTGTTTACGTATGTGGTAATGGTTCAAGTACGGGATGGATTGTCCCCCATACCGAAGACTTCTATCATGAACTATCATATGTTGATGGAAAATCAGAGAGCCTTGAAAACCTTTGAAGAGTGTCGACGCGATAAGCCATAAAACCATAGAATGGTAGGACGATGGAACCCCTTTACAGGCAACCGTTGCCAATCGTAGGTTATACGGTGAGGTTCAACCCAGACCCGTTTTCTGCAGGAGAAACCATAAATTGTAGACCACCATGAGTATTTCGATAGTTATCTAAAATGGACACGGACCTATCAGCTAAGAAAATCCAGTCTCGGACGAACCACAACTTTGACACACCGACCCAAGATTTTGAGGAACACTCTATGCTTCTGACAGAAGAGCTTTAATGAAGGAGCTATTATAAGATATGTGAAGAGACATACATTGTCGGCACTCCAGAGGAAGTATCTGAGTTTATTGGAACTATAACCTTGCTTTTAAGTGTGGTAGCACACTAGACCATTTCGACCGACGGATCTGCTAGAAGACCCCCAACCCCTAACCTTTCTTGCTAGCCTCTTCGAATCTCGAGGACGAGATTCATTTTAAGTGTGGTAGGTTTGTAACATCCCAAAATTCTAAATTTTGGAATGTTATATTAAATAAATAACTATGCTTGTTGTCTGATTGTTTTTTTTGAGTGATTGAGTGAAATTGAGTGGAATTTGAAACTTTTGAAAGTTGAATGAGAGGGAATGAAATGACTTTCCCAAAACTTTCCCTTTGTCTTTTGGATCCCAATGAATTCAAGTTCATTCCAACACCAAACCCTAGAGTGAAGATGACATGACTTCTTCCATTTTGAAATGAATAGGGTTTTGGAAAGGATTTAAATTTCATTTGGGAATATTTCAAATTCAAAGCTTTATGCAACTCAATGATTTTCATGAGGAAGATAAAATGACTTCTTCAATTATATGAAATATGAGTTGGAAGTTAAAAAGTATCAAATTGAAAGTCATTTGAAAGTGCCTTGAAACCCTCTTTCAAATTTGAGTTTTGGAATTTGAATTCAAACTTTGGCAAGTGGGAATCATATCAAAATCTAAGCCTGATAAATACTTGAGCAAAAGTATGAGAGGAGTAAATATGACACTCCAAAAATATCAGAGGAAAACAATGCCAAAAGTTTTGAATTCGAATTTGAGTTTTAATTGAATTTGAAAAAAATGAATGTTTATAAAGTTTGGATTTTTGCCTTTTGAAAAATGTTCAAATGATAGGGAATATTGCCCTGATCATTTTGGTATATATATGTCCTATATAAAATATTTATATTTTATAAGTTATCTCTGTTTTTGTTTTTATTAAAAAAAAGAAAACCCCCCAGCGCCACCAACCCCCTGCCCAGCCCGTGCCTTGAAGCCACTTGGCGCCAGGCGCAGCCTGGGCTGCCCACCAGCGCCAGCCGAGCTGCCCAAGACCGCCCAGCCACCCCTCGCCGAAACCTTCGCGTCGGTCGCCTGACCGCGCTGCGCCTCTCTCTCTCTCTCTGCAGCGGACCCCACCCCTCCTTCAACCTCCCGCCCCACGCGCGCGCGCCGCCGATCGCGGATCCGTGAGATCCGGATGCCGATCTCCCCGATCGCCCCCTTGCCAAGGCCGAGCCCCCCTATTTAAACCCTCCCCCACCCCATTCTCCCCTCGCCCCTCATGGAACCCTCCTCCCTCTCACGCCGTCCGCCGAGTCCGAGCCGACCGCCGCCGCCATTTCCTCGTCGTCGCCGCCCTAGCCTCCCGACCTCCACCGACTCCACCAACGCCTCCCCGAGCTCGTCAAGACTCGCCTGAGCTCTCCGCCGACCTCCCGGCGACGAAGAAGAGGCTTTAACTTGCCTTGCCGCCGCCGCCGCCGAGCTCGGTAAGCCACCGAATTCCCTCCCGTCCGATCTCAAATCGACGGTTAGGATTAGAACACCCAGAGGGGTATTTATTTTAAATAAAACCGGTCCGGCCCGGTTCGTTTACGGTTTATTTTAGTTAGGGTTTTATTTTTTTAGCACGGCCCGATTCAGTTTAACCCTAGGCCCATTTAGTTTATATTACGCTCAGTGCGTAGTTTAGGCCCATTAGGCCATTTTTCTTTTGTTTTCATTTTCTGTTTTAACAGAATAGTTCCTGTTTTGAAAAATTCATATCTTTTATTCTGTTTAATATTTTTAGGTGATTCTTTTCTTGTTGGTTTGCAAATTTTCTATAGTTTCTGTAGAAAATATATTTAGCTATGTTAAAATTAATTAAAATTGCTTTATTTTAGTTTTAGTCAGAATAGTAAATCTGTTATAACATGAGTTAGAAAATTATTTTTAAATGATTCTTTTTGTCCCAACTTTATTTTGACATTACCTAACCCTAGGAATAAATTTGGGTATTTTAGGATTAAATAAAAAAATAGTTTTAAGCAGAATCTTGTTAATCCTAATTAATTAACTAGCTACTGTTTTCCTATTATTTTAATTAGTAAATAAATTTATTTTTAACATGTGATTGATTATTCTAGGATAGTATCTGTCACTTTATAGGATGAACTTTTATTTATATTAAATAAAACTTTTATTTTATTTTTCTTAATACAAATTGGATTAGGCCTAATAGGAGTTTTACTATAGCTTTTAAATTGATTCTTTTTGCTCCTAATTAATTAATGCATTATGTTCTGTTAAGTTAACATAAGCCCATGGTTAGGTTATGTTGAGAAAATTTTGTTATGTAAAAACTAGTTTTAGTTGTTGCTTGAAGTAGGAAAACTTTGAGTTGGATTTCTTCGAGTTTTTCCTTTGGGTTTTGATTCGTTTGTTTTGGTGTGTTATGTTGCTATGCTATTATGTTAAGTGATCATATGCTATATGCTTATTGTGATTATTGTTTGCCTCGGTAGAATTTCCGAGTCGAAGTTTGCTACCACGAGTCCCTAGTTTTGAAGATCGTCAACAAGGCAAGTTCACTTTGACCATGTTTTCATACCTATGTGTTTTATTGCATCTAGTGTCATCTTCGCAACAATCCCTCCAATAGTGATATTGAATCCTTGTAGTTGAGTAGTATGCATGAGGTAGGAACCCATCACCTGTTACCAAGCCGGGACGTTATTTATTTTAATGCTACGCTATAGTAGACGGGGTTGGTATGAGTGCTCGGAGTGGTGTGAGAATGGAGGATCTCGTCAATGGCGACAACTCCATGATGGAATCTGCAAGGACTGCATCTTCAAGGCCTCAAGACTTCAAGACTCGAGACAAGAATTCAATACACACTCTTTGGGTGAAGGACGGTTGACGGCACCTGGAGAAACCGGTGGTTGGCGGGATGCATGGAGAAGCGCCATGACATCTTGCGGAAAGCTTCACCCAGACTCAAAGAGACGGAAGAATACTTCATGCCCGGAAGCTTACGTGCAACCGCAAGTCACTATGGGCTCTGGCTTGGTTGACCTTAGTTGTGACTCTGGTGGGGCGGTGCTAGCAGATGTAGAACTACGGTAGGATTGGATGAGCACCGGACGGTGGTCGGAGGAACTCTTGGAAGACCATGTTTGATCGTCTTGTTCTCAAACACCACGAAGTGCGAGAGCGTAAAAGAGGATCGAATCTTGCGGGTAAAGTGTACAAACCTCTGCAGAGGTTTAAACCTAATCGATTAGCCGTGTCCCGATTTACAGACGATTTGAGCATCTGGACTTGGATCTATCTCGGAACTCTCAACACGGATTGATAACTTAATTGTGGGCAACATATGATGATTTGGGCTATGAGACATCGGTTGGCGGAACCATGTCATGATAAGAAAACTCCATAGTACAGACTCAGTTATTCCTTTGATATAGGGAATATAAAGTCAGCTTTTACGCAAACAAAACTCGAATCTGAGCCACAAAGCCATACTGCATATAGTATAGTTTATCATCTGTTTTCTCTTATTGTGATCTTGCGGTACATTCAATGTCTTGACCTACACAGCTACAACGTATCATGTTGCAGATATTTCCTCGACAGTAAGAGTTACGATCTGGGTTACGGTCTACACTCAACTTGCCGATGGCGTTGATGGGACTCCACACCGACTATTTGTTTCATTGTGACTTATGAGGTATATATCAGTTTCGTTAATTATACATGTGATTGCACTTTGATATATACATTGATGTCTTGTGTGTGCCAAAGATCTTGATCCGAGGATGGCACAACAACACGAGGCTTGACCGTTCGAGGTCGGGTCGCTCTGAAATGGTATCGAGCACATGTTGATATGAGGACGTGACCCTAGAAATCGGAAAGCCCCTAGGACAGGATATCTCAAAAACTTTATTTTCAAAAAGACTCTTACTTCTCATCTCTTCTGACACTCTCACCTCAAATAGTTAGAATATACCCCTTATCCTTTGATCACCCGGAGGATCAACTGAAGACGCTCCAAGAAGGATTTGATATCGGAGAACTGATGACCTCTTCCGAGTAAAGAGGATTTCACCATGTATTAGAAGCTACAACAGTTGAAGACTCCGAAGACTTGAAGGATCTGAAGAATTATTTGACCTTTAGAAGACCAAACCCTGTTATACACCTACGTTAGATGCAACGATTTGTGAGCTGTCAATTGTTTGATGTTTTAAGCGGTCACAAAGTAAAACTTGTTTCTTCAAAAAACTAGTGTTCGTATTGTGTGTATATCCCTCCCACCTCCCTCATATCTCATCCCAAAACTTTTGACCCCCATAGATGATGAAAGAAGTTGGACTGATATTCTCTGGACCGAAGACTCAGCCCGAGGCAGAGCTATGGATGCAGAACATGGAAAATCACTTCGGGAACAATTTGGTTTTAAGGAAGTATGAGGTTCAATATGCTCTTCAGTACTTTACTGAAAGTGCTGCAACCTGGTGGAAAATGCATCAAGCCATACGAGGATTTGATGGAGTAAGAACTTGGGAGGAATTCAAGAAGACCACGATGAGATCACGTCTTATCCGGAAGCACAATGATACACCAAGAAGTAAACCTTGTGCTGCAAGATTTATGGAGAAATAGGACACACCAGGAGGAACACAAAGATGGATGCCCTCATTGTGAGGAGAAACACCCGGTGAGGAATGCCCAACTAGTCGGGTGACTTGCTTCTGTGTGAAGGAATCACCCACTACGATCTTGCAAATGTCACATTTACTCCACGGTGCAACAAACTATTGAAGGGGAAGATGGAATGAAGGAAGCCCTCAAGGAAGGTCTAGAAGAACTGTGATGAAGGAATGGGTTGAAGACCACGATGGAAAGGGCCTCAACAGATTTTACTCAATGCACGCTATTCATGTGGAGAAGAAGGACATTTTCACGAGATTGCACCAAGGAAAGAAAAGAGTATCTGGGATATTTCCCGACAGAAGAAGTGAAGTTTGACCCCCGGGAGATAGAAACTCTGAGCATTACAGAGAAATCCAGGAAGAGAAGGCAACCCGAGAACAACGCAACTTTTGCAGAGAAGGACCTAAGTCATATCACTTGTTACAGGTGCAAGGATTTAGGTCATTACGCTAGTAAATGTCCAGAAAAGAAGCCAAGAATCCAAGGAGCCCACATAGTCACAAAGAAGCCCCGAGACATGTCGGAAGTCATTTGTTTTCGCTGCAAGGAAGCAGGGCATTATGCTATTAAATGTGCCGACAAGATGAAAGCTGGAGTTGAGTAGTTGGAATTTTGATATGGATAATAAGAGTAGTAGAAAGCAATTTCATTTTCATGAGCTCGATGAGTTGAGTTATGTAATAGATTACCCAGAGATTGTAATAGTTCATGACTCAATAAAGTTGTAATGTCACATGCTGAAAAGCTTTAAGGAGTTGTCATATTTTATCTTGAAATTAATATTTTGATGAACATGGAAGAAGGTGAGTTGTGATGCATAAACAGGAAATTGGAAATTGAGTTTGAAGTTCTGTTTGGATGGTATGAATGTGTGCCCCGGAGATAAGTACCTTATTACGAGCATCATTTACATTTCTAGCTGCAGATGCGACCCTTTATGAGTCTTTCCTTAAGGGCCTCAAAGCGATCATGACCACGACAAGTGATCATGATTACCCGAAGATCTGAAGGACATGATGAAGCATATTCACCTTGAAGGAGATGCAGTCTACAAAGGCTACCCCTTCATGCAAAAGGGAGTGGACTTTGGTATGTGGAGGTACACCTCCACCATTTGAAAGGAGTTTGCCCAAAGATGATGGGGCAGTACTTTTTCATTTCACGTGTGCCACAAGCAACTTTCTTCGACGCTGTTCGTGAAGCAGCCATGGAAGCCATACGTCAGATCGGAGAAATACTTGAAGCAAGACTCCGCTATACTCAGGAATACCTAAGCGAAGTGCATACAGAGATGATGGAGGTGAAGCTCAAGGCCACCACGATGAAACAGAAGATTGAAAATTTCAAGGCGCATGTCGCACAATTCCAGTGGGACTGAAGAATCCTCAAAGGAGGAAAAATGAATAAAGTTGGGAGTAATGTCTGACCATACCGAACCATGTGGGTGGCAGCATTTGTAATAAACTTTTTGGAATTTGGATTCACGAAAAATGGTTAAGGATGTAATAAAAGATTGATATGAAAATAATGAGATTTATGGATAAGCTAGTGCATTTTTCTTTAGTGTCGTAGTACTCCGTAAAACCACAGGATCAATGAAGAAAGAAATGTGTTATTCATGACGGTCCATAGAAAATGGAATAAAAACTGACGGAGCTTTTTTTGGAATATATGTGAATTTTGGGAAGTGGAATCAACGCGAGACGATGCCCGAGGGGGCCACCAGGCAGGGGGCGCGCCCCTGACCCTCGTGGACACCCCGTAAGCCCTTATTTCGCTGCAAGAAAGCTAATATCCGGATAAAAATCATGTTCAAATTTCAATCCAATCGGAGTTACGGATCTCCGAGAATATAAGAAACGGTGAAAGGCCAGATCTGGGAACGCAGAAACAGAGAGAGACAGAGAGACATATCCAATCTCGGAGGGGCTCTCGCCCCTCCCACGGCATGGAGACCAAGGACCAGAGGGAGAACCCTTCTCCCAACTAGGGAGAAGGCCAAGAAAGAAGAAGAAGAAGGGGGGCTCTCTCCCCCTCGCTTCCGATGGCACCGGAGTGCCGCCGGGGCCATCATCGTCACCGCAATCTACACCAACAACTTCACCGCGTCATCACCAACTCTTCCCCCTCTATGCAGCGGTGTAACCCCTCTTTTACCCGCTGTAATCTCTACTTAAACATGGTGCTCAATGCGATATATTATTTCCCAATGATGTATGGCTATCCTATGATGTTTGAGTAGATCCGTTTTGTCCTATGGGTTAATTGATGATCCTGATTGGTTTGAGTTGCATGTTTTACTATTGGTGATGCCCTATGGTGCTCTCCGTGTCGTGCAAGCGTGAGGGATCCCCGTTGTAGGGTTTGCAATATGTTCATGGTTTGCTTATTGTCTGCGTTGCGTGAGTGACTGAAACACAAACACGAATAAGTGGGTCATGGTGTATGGGAATAAAGAGGACTTGATACTTTAATGTTATGGTTGGGTTTTACCTTAATGATCTTTAGTAGTTGTGGATGCTTGCTAGAGTTCCAATCATAAGTGCATATGATCCAAGAAGAGAAAGTATGTTAGCTTATGCCTCTCCCTCAAATAAAGTTGCAATAGCGATTACCGGTCTAGTTATCGATTGCCTAGGGACAAATAACTTTCTCGTGACAAAAAGCTCTTCACTAAAACTAATTTAGTTGTGTCTTTATCTAAACAACCCCTACTTTTTATTTACGCGGTCTTTATTATCTTGCAAACCTATCCAAAAGCACCTACAAAGTACTTCTAGTTTCATACTTGTTCTAGGTAAAGCGAACATTAAGCGTGCGCAGAGTTGTATCGGTGGTCGATAGAACTTGAGGGAATATTTGTTCTACCTTTAGCTCCTCGTTGGGTTCGACACTCTTACTTATCGAAAGAGGCTACAATTGATCCCCTATACTTGTGGGTTATCACCCCCGGACCGTCTCTTTGCTCTATAAGTACCCCAAAAATCTCAGAACCCTAGGGGAGTCGACGAAATATTCATCCAACTGCCGCAGAGTCCAGAACCACCAGATCCAATCTCGACACCATCTCGGATGGGGTTCACCACCTCCATTGGTACCTCTCCAATGATGCGTGATTAGTTCTTTGTAGACCTTCGGGTCCGTAATTAGTAGCTAGATGGCTTTCTCTCTCTCACTGAATTCTCAATACAATGGTTTCTTGGAGATCCTTATGACGCAACTCTTTTTGAAATGTGTTTGTTGGGATCTGATGAACTTCGAGTTTATGATCAGTTATATCTTTTTATATCCATGAAAGTTATTTGAGTTTCTTTGATATCTTATGTGCATCATCTCTTATAGCCTCATATTTCTTCTCCGATATTTGGGTTTTGTTTGGCCAACTTGATCTATTTATCTTGCAATGGGAAGAGGTGCTCGGTAGTGGGTTCGATCTTACGGTGCTTGATCCCAGTGACAGAAAGGGAACCGACACGTATGTATCATTGCTACTAAGGATAAAAATATGGGATCTATATGTATGCAATAGATAAAGGGATCTTGTCTACATCATGTCATCGTTCTTATTGCATTACTCCGTTTTCCCATGAACTTAATACACTAGATGCATGCTGGATAGCGATCGATGTGTGGAGTAATAGTAGTAGATGCAGGCAGGATTCGATCTACTAATCTTGGACATGATGCCTATGTAATGATGATTGCCTGGATATCGTCATAATTATTTGAAGTTCTATCAATTGCCCAACAGTAATTTGTTTACCCACCGAGAGAAGCCACTAGTGAAACCTACAGCCCCCAGGTCTTCTTTCTCATATATTTGCTTGCGATCTACTTTTCCTTTACATTTTTATTCGGATCTATTAAAACAAAAATACAAAAATACTTTGTTGCACTTTATTTTATTTGCGATCTATTATTTCAATCTATTACCAATTTCTAGCATCGTTACACGAATGGGATTGACAACCCGTTTAACACGTCGAGTTGCGAGGTGTTGTTATTTGTGTGCAGGTGTTGTTTACGTTGTGTTGCTTGGTTCTCCTACTGGTTCGATAACCTTGGTTTCTTCACTGAGGGAAATACCTACCTTCACTGTGCTGCATCATCCCTTCCTCTTTGGGGAAATACCGACGTAGTCCTAGCAGACAGGAGCTTTTCTAGCGCTATAGTCAGAGAGCAATCAAAAGGAATTTCTGGCGCCGTTGCCGGGGAGGATCTTCAACATAACCAGGTTCCTAATGAAAAATCTCATCTCCTTGCAATTTACACTATTTTCCATTTGCCTCTCGTTTCCCTCTCCCCCACTTCACAAAATTTGCCGTTTTATTCGCCCCTCTTTTTCCGTTCACCGTTTTCTTGTCGGATCTGTTTTTGAGTGCAATCTTGTTGTGTAGTCATCATGACTCATGAGAACACCAAGTTATGTGATTTCTCAAATACCAACAATAGTGATTTTATTGGCACTCCGCTTGCTCCTCCGCCACTAGTGCGGAGACTTGTGATATTAATACTGCTTTGCTGAATCTTGTTACGAAAGACCAATTTTCCGGTACTCTTAATGAGGATGCCGCATCCCATCTTAATACCTTCGTGGAATTATGCGATATGCAAAAGAAAAAAGATGTGGACAATGATGTGGTCAAGATGAAATTATTTCCGTTTTCTTTGCGTGATTCTGCAAAAATTTGGTTCTCTTCTTTGCCTCGCAATAGTATCGATTCTTGGAATAACCGCAAAGATGCTTTTATCACTAAGTATTTTCCTCCCACAATAATTATTTCCCTTAGAACCCAGATCATGAATTTCAAGCAACTTGAACATGATCATGTTGCACAATCTTGGGAAAGGATTAAAATGATGCTAAGGAATTGCCTAACTCATGGGTTAAATCTTTGGATGATCATACAAAAATTTTATGCGGGGTTGAATTTTGTTTCTCGTAATCTTCTAGATTCCGCCACGGGTGGAACTTTTATGGAAATTACTTTGGGTGAAGCCACCAAATTGCTTGATAATATCATGGCAAATTATTCACAATGGCATACCGAAAGGGCTCCTACTAGTAAAAAAGTTAATTCGATTGAAGAAATTTCTTCTTTGAGTGATAAAGTTGATGCTCTTATGAAATTGGTTGCTAGTAAAAGTCCTCCTATTGATTTTAATGATATTCCTTAGTCTACTTCGATTGAGCAAAATAGTGATCACATTGATGTGAATTTTATCTCTAGAAATAATTTCAACAACAATGCTTATAGAGGTCATTTTAATCCTAGGCCTTTTCCTAGTAATTCCTCTAATAATTATGGTAATTCCTATGGAAATCAATCTTAAAATAATAATAGGAATACCTTTGATCTTGAGAATAATATTAAATAATTTATCAACACAAAAAGTTTTCAACACTTCCATAGAAGAAAAGTTGAATAAGATTGATGATTTGTCTAGAAGTGTTGATAGAATTGCTCATGATGTGGAAAATCTCAAGATGATTTTTTTTGCCTAAGGTAGATGAATCAATCAAAGCTCTTTATGTTTCTATGGATGAAAGTAAGAAAGGAACCGCTATGCTTAGAGCTAAAAGAGAATTTTTTAAAAAAGCGTTTTCTAGTGATTTCTTTCGCAAAAGTGATGAAGATCTTAAAATGATTGGTGTTTCTTCTATTGATTCCTTGTTTAGTAAAGTTAAGATTGATGAAAAAGGGACTGGAGAAGAGTCAACTTTAGGTAGAAGGCGTCCCAATTTTTTGGAGGGTGAAAATCTTGTTGAAAAATTTGATGAAAGTGGGTTTGGAGAGGTCAAAACTTTAGCCAGTGATGTGCCCACTCTTTTGGATTCAAAGACTTTAATTACGATAGTTTCTCTTTGATTGATTGTATTTCTTTATTGCAATAAATGCTAAATTCACCCCATGCTTATGAGCAAAACAAAGCTTTTACTAAATATATTGTTGATGCTATGATGAAAGCTTTGGAAGAAAAATTGGAATTAGAAGTTTCAATTCCTAGAAAATTGCATGATGAGTGGGAACCTACTATCAAAGTCAAGATTAAAAATTATGAGTGTTTTACTTTGTGTGACTTGGGTGCTAGTGTTTCTAAAATTCTGAAATCTTTATGTGACGTGCTTGGTCTTACTAATCTTGAAGAATGTTCTTTGAATTTGCACTTGGCGGATTCTGCTATTAAGGTTGTCAATGGGCAACGAATAAATAATTATATCTCAGGTACGCCTATTAATGTTGAAAGTAATATTATCCAAACTTTGATACCGGAAGAACACGTAAAAGAGTCCTTCCGGAACACTCCAGAATCTTGCAAATAGGAATTATGTGCCCATAGATTTTATTGTTCTTGTCGTGGAATTGTCACGGCAGATGTCCTCTTGCAAGGACTTAGTCGTGGAGCCATCGTAACTAGGAAGCTTAAAGGGTTAATCGGGACAAAGGACACGAGAGGTTTTATACTAGCCCCGACGCCGATTTTCGAATACCAAGAAGGCAAAGACCCTTGCGGTGAAGGTTAAAGCCACAGCCTAAGACGTCTTTAAGGTATTTTAAGATTGACATGGGTTGGCCTAATGTTGATATAACTATTTGTGTTGAGGGTCGGGTTACACAAAGAAGATGATCGAAGGTAATCAGCATGAAGATGGCGGTTCAATAAAGGGCTTCGCTATGCGGCAAAACCACCACAATGGCATGACTTGATGTAGATTTAACTAGTTCGCTTATGCCGATTGTAAGCCGCAGGGCGCCAACCTGCGTATATAAGCGATGGGACGGTGACTAATTAAATCTACCTTATGATACAAGTCATGCCATTTAGGGACAAGAAACAACTCATCGAGATCTTCATGCTTGATTAGCTTCGATCTCGAGTCTTCTTTGTGTCATCGAAACAAATAGTTATATACCAACCCAGTTGACTAGAACTGTTCAGTCAATCTTTCCTAAAGTCACCGTCATGTGCAAGGTTTTCTTTAACTAGTATAGCGTCATCTTTTGGATTCGTGTCCATTTGTCCCTTATTAATTCCCCTTTAAGCTTCCTCCAGCGGATCTTTGCGATTGGCTCCACGACGAAGTCCTTGTAAGAGGACATCTGCCGTGACAATTCCACGACAGCTTCTTGATATTGATTGCAACCGCCTTGTCCAATTATTCTTGGTAGACAATTATTCTTTAGACCGTTTTATCTCGGTGCCATGATTGATATGAAAGAAGGCAATATTAAATTCCAATTTCCTTTGAGGAAAGGTATGGAACACTTTCCTAGAACAAAAATCAGGCCACCTTATGAATCAATCATGAGGGCATCTTATGGATCTCGAACCAAAGATGACAAAACTTAGATCCTTGCCTTACGCCTAGCTAAGGGCATAAAACTATAGCGCTTGTTGGGAGGCAACCCAATGAATAAAATTTATTTGTGCTTTTTACTTTCTGTTCTTGAGTGTTAGCACAAGTATGCTACTGTTATTATTTTTGTGTGTGTTTTAATTAGTGTTTGTGCCAAGTAAATCCTTTAGGATCTTCTTGGGTGATAGTTGTTTGATCTTGCTGAAAAGGACAGAGACTTTACGCTCACAAAAATAATTTTCTTAAATCACAGAAAAGAGATTTTTCTCTGATTCTTTTTGCAGAAGATTAATATACAAATTACCTGGTCTTCCTAATTTGGTAGAAGTTTCGAGTTCCATAAGTATTCGCAAAAGTCAGATTACTAAAGACTGTTCTGTTTTGACAGATTCTGTTTTCTTTGTGTTGTGTGCTTATTCTGATGGATCTATGGTTTTCTTTTATGAGTTTTTCCCATAAAAAAGTTGGAATAGAGTAGATATAATACAAAAACAAAATATTATTTGTTTTGATAAAGCACTTATATTAGTGATTTATTTTTCTTAGACTAACGGATCTCACGAAGGTTTTGTTGAGTTTTGTGTGATTGAAGTTTTCAAGTTTTGGATTATCTTACGATGGATGAAAGAAGGATAGAAGAGCCTAAGCTTGGGGCTGCCCCGGCATCCCAAGCTATTATCCAAGAATGAGCAACCAACTAAGGTTGGGGATGCCCCCGAGTGGCATCCCTCTTTCTTCTAACGACCATCGGTATTTTACTCGAGACTATATTTTTATTCATCACATGATATGTGTTTTGCTTGGACTGTCTTGTATGATATGTGTCTTTGATTGTTTTATTTTGTGTTTTAAGTCATCAACCCTTGCTGGACACACCTATTTGAGAGATCCAAAATTATATCATGACTTGTTAGAATTGCTCTTTGTGCTTCACTTAAATCTTTTATGAGCTAGGACTTGCTTTAGTGCTTCACTTATATCTTTTTGAGCACGGTGTGCTTTGTTATTTTTGAAGAAATGCACTCTTGCATACTTAGATTTATTTGAGAGTTAGTAAAATTTTAAAGAAATTCTCTCTTGCTTCACTTAAATTATTTTGATAGAAAGAAAAGGAATTATGCTCATGATCTTCACTTATATTTGTTTGAGCTTATGAAAAGCAACACATGAAAATTAGTCCCAAAGTGATAGATATCCAAGAAGGATAAAGAAAAAGAAAAGAAAAATGTCATGAAGATCATTGGACAAATTAAACTTGATTCTTAGTAATAGTTTTGAGATATGATGATGTGATATGTGAGTTATGTTGATGAGTAATTGTGCTCTAGTATGAATATTGGTGTTAAGGTTTGTGAGTCCCTATGCAAGTATGAAAGTCAATAGTCATGCAATGAAAATTATATCCTACTTGTGGTGCATTATTCGGTGTTAATTATGCTTAATTCTTGCTTATGAGATTATTCGTTTCTTGGTTGGTCGCTTCTCAATCTTTTTGCTAGCCTTCATTTTGCACTAAGTATGACCTCTACTTGTGCATCCAAAATCCTTTAAACCAATTTTGCCACATGAGTCCACTATATCTACCTATATGTGGTATTCTTTTGCCGTTCTAAGAAAATTTGCATCTGCCATCTCTAATTTTCAAAATAAACTTCTCTTTTGTGTGTTTGTTTCGCTCATGGAACGGTAACGGGTGGCTAATATTTTCCATGCTGGATGTGTATTCCCACGATGAGTGTTTATTCACTTGTCATTGCACGAGAGTAAGGCAAAGGTTTTAGGGATGCCCAGTCCCAAAATGCAAAAATGAATTTACATTATGTTTTCAAATAATAAATTCCTTGGAAAGTGTTGGTATGGAAGGCACCCGTGGATACGACTAGCTATGGAAAGTGAAAGAATGGTGGAAAAAAGAATAAACTTTATTTTCTATTTGGGAACCGCCTATGGCATATCTAGCATGGAAAGTGTTCGGAACTCTGAGTCATTTTCGTTGGTGGGATGGATACACCTCCCAAAATGTTTTTATCTCTAATTTTTTGCTTTGAGCTCTGGCACCTTGATACATCCAATTTGCATCATGCTTTTATGTCGATATTTATTACATTATGGGCTGTTATTACACGTTATGTCACAATATTTATGCCTATTCTCTCTTATTTTACAAGGTTTACATGAAGAGGGAGAATGCCGGCAGCTGGAATTCTGGGCTGGAAAAGGAGCAAATATTAGAGACCTATTCTGCACAGCTCCAAAAGTCCTGAAACTCCACGGAAGTAATTTTTGGAAATATTAAAAATACTGAGCGAAGAAAATACCAGAGGGGCCCACACACAGCCACGAGGGGGGGGCGCGCCTACCCCCAGGCGCCCTGCCTCGTGGCCCCTCGAAGGCCTCTGGTGTCCATCTTCGCTATATGAGGTCTTTTACCCGGAAAAATCATAAGCAACCTTACGGATGAAACACCGCCACGAGGCGGAACTCATGAACCAATCTAGGGCTCCGGCAGAGCTGTTCTGCCGAGGAAACTTCCCTCCGGGAGGGGGAAATCATCGCCATCGTCATCACCAATGATCCTCTCTTCGGGAGGGGGTCAATATCCATCAACATCTTCACCAGCACCATCTCCTCTCAAACCCTAGTTCAACTCTTGTATCCAATCTTTGTCCCAAAACCTCAGATTGGTACCTATGGGTTACTAGTAGTGTTGCTTACTCCTTGTAGTTGATGCTAGTTGGTTTATTTGGTGGAAGATCATATGTTCAGATCCATTATGCACATTAATACCCCTCTGATTATGAACATGAATATGATTTGTGAGTAGTTACGTTTGTTCCTGAGGACATGGGAGAAGTCTTGCTACAAGTAGTCATGTGAATTTGGTATTCGTTCGATATTTTGATGAGATGTATGTTGTGTTTCCTCTAGTGGTGTTATGTGAACGTCGACTACATGACACTTCACCATTGTTTGGGCCTAGAGGAAGGCATTGGGAAGTAATAAGTAGATGATGGGTTGCTAGAGTGACAGAAGCTTAAACCCTAGTTTATGCGTTGCTTCGTAAGGGGCTGATTTGGATCCATATGTTTCATGCTATGGTTAGGTTTACCTTAATACTTATTTTGTAGTTGCGGATGCTTGCAATAGGGTTTAATCATAAGTGGGATGCTTGTCCAAGAAAGGACAGCACCCAAGCACCGGTCCACCCACATACCAAATTATCAAAGTAACGAACGCGAATCATATGAACGTGATGAAAACTAGCTTGACGATAATTCCCATGTGTCCTCGGGAGCGCTTTTCTCTATATAAGAGTTTGTCCAGGCTTGTCCTTTGCTACAAAAAGGATTGGGCCATCTTGCTGCACCTTATTTACTTTCATTACTTGTTACCCGTTACAAATTACCTTATCACAAAACTATCTGTTACCGATAATTTCAGTGCTTGCAGAGAATACCTTGCTGAAAACCGCTTATCATTTCCTTCCGCTCCTCGTTGGGTTCGACACTCTTACTTATAGAAAGGACTACGATAGATCCCTATACTTGTGGGTCATCACACCTCTACAAATCCCTCCCTCTCCGTTCTCTTCTGTTTCACGTTCCTGTTTTCTGGCCATTCACCGTTTCTTAAATTCCCGGAGATCCGTAACTCCGATTGTGCTGAAACTTTTACACGATTTTTCCATAAATTATCTTTCTTTCTCCCAAAGAAGGGCCCCAACCGACTTACGGTGAGGGCACAAGACACTTGGGCATGCCAGGGTGTCGGTGTACTAGAGTAGGGGTACCCTAGTATCCCGAACTCGTGCACGGGCAGTTGCAGTGCCCCGCGGCAAGGCTTGCCTGGTGACCGCCAAGGTCCTCCGTGGTTCCTTTGGAGCCATTAAGAACAAAGTATTTAAACCAAGGAGACAAGGCCCCGGCAAGAGGAGCTTGCCGGGAAGGCCACTCAAGGCACGCAGAAGACAAGACCCCGGCAAGAGGAGCTTGCCGGGAAGGCTCGGTGAGCGACAAGATTCCGGGCGTGACAAAGGATTCAGCCGCGGCAAGGCGCTTGCCGCGGCAGGCAACCTCTCTTCATCTCCGCTCCAGTTCATCCACCAACGTGTCGCCATGGGACCACTCCAGGCGTGCGTGTCAAGAGGCTGTGCAGCCAGCGGAGAGTAGCGGTAAGCGGCGCTGACAGGAGTGCCATCGTGGCAAGCGGTGGCGCCTCGACGGTCCCTTTTCAGACTGTTTAGGCGACATGGACGGGCATTTAATGCTTTTGTCCCTTGCCGTCAGAGTTAGGTAGAATACACTGTACAAAGTAGCTGTACCAACTGCAACTCATTTTCCCATTTTTGCCCTTGTCTACGTTGCCACCTGTTGGTGACCCCTTGAGCCTATAAAAGGAGGCCCATGCGCAACATAGAAGGGGTTCAGTTCGGCTCAGTTCGGCTCGAATCATTCGAAACCAGAGACACTCACGCTGGGTTTTGTAGCTCTCTGTGCTCCCTAGCAAGAACACAATACAATCAGACAAGCAGCAGTAGGAGTATTATCTCTCCGGAGAGCTCCGAAGCTGGGTAAACCGCTCGTGTGCATCGCCGATCTGCTCTTCGTGCAATCTCCGCCCACCGAACCAAAGGGACTCGGTCCGCGGTCCCATAGGTGTTCGTGGGTTACGATCAGCTTCCCGACATCTTTGGCGCGCCCGGTAGGGGCGCCGAGGCTGTGTGAACCTGATCCGCGCTCACACGAGCAACATCTTCATCATCTTCATCAACATGCCATCAAGAAGAAGGCTTGGCGGCAGCGAGCCGTCGCGTCAAACCCACCACCACCGAGCCAACGGGTGGCGGGAAGACGCCGCGGAAGAACAGACGCCGTCGACGAGGAGCTCATGACGCTGCCAAGTCCAAGGACAAGGCCGCAGACCTCGACGTCCGTGACACGCCCGCGCCCATCTCAGAGGTGCGGGACCGACAGCGTCATGGTATTCATAGTACCATACGCCGTTGGATCAAGACCGAGCTGGAGGATCGCGAGGCCCTCAAGACCAGCGCGCGCCAAAGATGTCGGGCGCGAAAGGGTATTTGATCGCTGGACGGGATGCTGCTCCTTCTAACATAGTTAGAGTCCGAGCATATCCCGCTCCTCGCACCGTTCGCCGTTGCCACCCACTACTCCAGCGGAAGCCTTGGCGAGAGCTCAACTGCTCCTAGACTACCCTCCAACGGCCGACAAGGTCGATGAATGGAGGGCCACCATCCAGAGTCTCATCGGCTTTGCCAACGACGACGCCCCGCGGCAACCAACTACATTGCAGCCGCGGCAGGACGACAAGGCACGAGCCGGTGGCGACGAAACCTGTGGGGGTGCAACCACCATGCACTCTCCACCCCGAAGGCCAAGATCACCAACTCGTCGGATCCACCTCGACAGCGACTCCACCGCGTCATCGGATCCATGAGCTCGTCGTGATCAGCGCCAAGTTCTTCAGGAACGGCAACAAGAAGATGCTCGAACTCGCATCGAGCGCCGAAGAGAAGCACGACGTCAATCCGACCAGCGCGCTGAGCCCTCTGTCGATATGCATGCGCAGGGGAACCAGGCGACTTGCCGTATGCGGTAGGTTGTCCTGCGTTCACTCGTGAGCTGCGGCAAGTCCATGGCCCGGCAAGAAGAATTTTAAGCCGATGTGCGAGAAATACGATGGCGGGACGATCCGTCGGAGTTCCTCAAGATCTACACCATTGCGGTGCAAGCTGCGGGGGACGAGACGACAAGATCCTCGCCGCCAACTACTTCCCGCTGGTACTCAAGCCCAATGTCGATCTTGGCTCATGCACTTGCGGACGGATCCATATCTTCTTGGCGGATCTATGCCATCGGTTTGTCGGCGCCTTCACAAAGCGGCCACAAACCTCATGGCCAAGAGAGTGACCTTCACCGCCGCCCGTAAGGAAGGAGAGTCTCGCAAGTTCATCCAGAGGTTCAGCCGTGTGCACTACAACATCCCGTGATGTCCACCCCGCCGCGGTGATCGCGCGTTTCATCGAATGTGCGGAACCGCAGAATGAGGGAAGAGATGGCGATGTGCAAAGTCAAGGACGTCGCTGAGCTGTATGCCTTGGCCGACAAGTGTGCACGTCAAGAAGGGAGGAGACTCCAGAGAGAATGCGTAGCAGGATCGATAGGAGGAGACCGCCCGGCCAAGAAAAGCCGCGACGGAGCAATGTATGAAAAAGAGCAAAGAGGTACTAGTTGTCGAGCAGTCCGACAACAAGAGGTGCCGCCAAGAAAGCCAAAGTTGGTGGCTCCGCAAGGAGGTTGCGGCTGGCGCCGATCGCCGACTGTGGCGGCGGCCGACAAGGTGACAGTTCCAACAAACGAAGATCGCAAGATCCACCACACCAAGGGCCACGACCTCCAGAGCTGCAAGAAGGTCGAGCAGCTTGTTGAACAGCAGAAAGCTGAGTACGAGCGGCGCGACAAGGAGAAGGCCTAGGAAGGTGCTGGAGGAGTTAGCAAGAAACGACCCGGCCGGGGAGGACACCGCGGCAAGGCCAAGCAGCGGCAAGGAGACAGACCTCCCCGCGGCCGCGACAAGGATGAAGACGACGATGACGATGAAGATATGGAAGACGACGAGACCGATGAGCAGGAGTTCCAGAAAGCCACAGAGGTCCTCTGCGTTGACGGCGGTGCTTCTCTGCATACTTCACACCGCCAACTCAAGCAATGGATGCGGGAAGTTAATGCAGCAGAACCATCCGTAGAGTCACGCAAGCCTCTGAAATGGTCCAGCACGCCTATCATCTTTGATATTGAGGACCACCCTGATCGCATAACTGCGGTCGGGTGCTTGCCGATGTTGGTCTCACCAACTATCCGCAACCTCAAGGTCACCAAGATGTTAGTTGACGGCGGGGCCGGCTTAAACCTGATCTCCTCGCGGTGCTTGAAGCTTCAGATCCTCGACAATGAGCTAGAAGAGGCGGCACATTCCAAGGAATCAATCCAGAAGGAGCAAGCGAAAGGGAAGATCACGTTGCGGTAACATTTGGCAGCGAGCTAAACTTCAGGATCGAGAGGGTCACGTTCGACGCTGCTGATTTTCCATTACCTTACAATGGGATACTAGGCCGCCCAAAGACTCGCCAAGTTCATGGCAGCCTCTCATTATGCATACAACTTGCTCAAGATGCCAGGCCCGATAAGTGTCATTTCTGTCCATGGCGATAAGAAGGATGCTCTTATCTGCGCCGACAAGATTTACCGGGAGGCAGCAGCTGCAACAGATAGCAAGTCACTTGCCGCTGAAGCTCTCGAGGGGAAGAAGAAGACCAAGTCCGGCAAGAGCTCTGATGCCCACTCTGGCAAGCGCACCTCTTCGGAGTGCTGCGCTACCGCCGAGGACGCACCATCGAGCTCCACCGCAAGTGCAAGAAGACGATGGCAGCTCCATCAAGACCAAGAAGGTGCCCGCCAAGGAGGGCGGCACTGGTGGTACCTTCACCATCGGTGCCACTCTCGACCCTAAATAGGAAGGCGCGCTTGTTGCTTTCTGCGGCGACGCCAACGTGTTTGCATGGCAACCGTCGACATCCCCGTGTTCCTGTGAAAGTAATTGAGCACCATCTCGCCGTCGTCCTCATGCGCGCCCGTCAGCGTAAAGTCGAAGCGCAAAGGAGCGCCAAGAATTCATTGCGAAGAGATCAAGAAATTGGAAGCAGCAGGCCTTGTCAGAGGAGTGCTCCATCCTACGTGGTTGGCCAATCCTGTAGTTGTACGCAAGGCAAATGGGAAATGGAGACTTTGTATCGACTTCACAGATGTTAATAAAGCTTGTCCCAAAGACCCATTTACCTTGCCGCGCATCGACCAGATTGTTGACTCCACGGCTGGATGTGATTTGCTTTCATTTCTCGATGCATATTCAGGATATCATCAGATCTTCATGGCGGAAGAGGATGAAGAGAAAACCGCATTCATCACCCCATGTGGCACCTACTGTTTTGTACGGATGCCTTTTGGGCTAAAGAATGCTGGTTCAACGCTTGCAAGAGTAGTCCATGACGCTTTTGAGCCATAAATGCACGTAAATGTAGAAGCCTACATGGATGACATAGTGGTCAAGAGCAAGGACAAAGCAACTCGTTCAAGATTTAGATGAGACCTTTGCAAATCTGCGCAAGATCAACCTCAAGCTTAACCCCGAGAAGTGTGTGTTTGGAGTCCCTTCCGCAAGCTTCTCGGGTTCTTCGTGTCGGCCGGGAATTGAAGCCAATCCCGACAAGATCAAAGCCATTGAGCAGATTGAAGCACCAAAGCGCGCCAAGGATGTACGAAGACTTGCGGTTGCGTGGCTGCTCTCAAAGAGGTTTATCTCTAGATCTGCTGAGCGCTACTCGCCATTTTTCAAGATTTTGAAAAGGCAGGTCCAATGAAATGGACTCGAAGCGGAGGCTGCGCTGCGCAGACTTAAAGAGGTACCTGTCCTCCACTCCAATACTTGTCGCACCTAGGCCACAAGAGAAGTTGCTGCTGTATATAGGGGCAACCAATCAAGTGGTTAGTGCTGCGTTAGTAGCGGAAAGGGAGGCAGATGATGAGCCGGAAACCAAGGCAAATGCATCCAGCGACAAGCAGGGGGCTTCACCGACAAGCTCTGGTCCCGACGAGGACGGATCTGCGCAGACGTGCGAGTAGATGCAGAAAAGGATGGTGCAGCGCCCAGTTTACTTTGTCAGTTCCCTTCTGCAGGGGGCAAGGTCAAGGTACTCTGGTGTGCAGAAATTGCTTTTCGGCCTCCTCATGGCCTCGAGAAAGCTGCGCCATTACTTCCAAGCACATGAGATAACGATCGTCACTCGCTTCCCTCAAGAGGATATTGCAAAATCCAGGTTTACAGGCAGGATTGTCGAGTGGGCATCGAACTGTCAAGCTTTGGCCTCAAGTTTGAAAGCACTTCAACTATCCAAAGCAGAGCATTGGCAGAGTTCATAGCAGAATGGACGCCAACACAAGATGAAGAAATTCCAGAGACGAGCATCCCTGTCAAGGAAGCAGGAAAAGAGTGGCTGATGTACTTTGATGGTGCCTTCTCGCTGCAAGGTGCCGGTGCCGGCGTGCTGCTCGTCGCACCCACCAGAGAGCACCTCAAGTACATAGTCCAAATGCACTTTCCCAAGGAGCAAGCGACAAACAATACTGCAGAGTATGAAGGTTTGCTTGCCGGTCTCAGGACCGCAGTAGACCTTGGGATCAAGAAGCTCATTGTCAGGGGTGACTCGCAGCTTGTCGTCCTCCAAGTAAACAAAGATTATCAGAGTCCGTTGATGGAAGCCTACGTTGATGAAGTGAGAAAGCTAGAAGAACACTTTGACGGCCTACAGATGGAACATGTTCCAAGAGCTCGTAATGATATTGCCGATGGCTCTCAAAGTGCGCCAGACTCAAGTTACTCGTGGAACCAGGAATCTTCGTGCTCAAGATGACTCAACCAACCGTAACGCCATCAACAGGACAGAACAAGAAGAGGAAGTTGATTTCTGGTGACTATTTTCCGGCAGAGCTTCCCGAAGCCGCCACCAAAAAGGTCCCCAAGATCAACACCAAGAGTGATGAGGAGCAGTCTGCTCCGACAAGCCCTAGGGTTTGTTTCGTTGAAGCAGACGCTCCCGACAAGTTTTGCTCCGGCAAGCTTGCCGGGGGACGTCAAGCTCCAGCAGAACTGCGGGTTCTCGCCGTAGAAGCTGATGTTCCCGCAGCAGCAGATGTGCCTTTAGTCCTTGTTGTCGAGCCACAAGCTCCAGCATGGGCACAGCAGATTGTCCATTTCCTCTGACATGTGAGAACTTCCCAAGAGCAAGAAGAAGCGGAAAGAGTAGCCCGTCAATCAAGTATGTACTAGTTTGTCGACAAAGACGCTGCATGTAAGAAGACTCAACGATGTGAAATTGATATTCACCGAAGATGGATGAAGCTGTTGGCGAAATACACGGAGGCATATGTGGTCACCACATTGGCGCAAGAGCACTTGCCGCAAAGCTTTCCGCAAGGTTTCTTCCGCCGACAGCCCTCCAGATGCAACCGCACAAGTAACCAAATGTGAAGCGCAAGGCCCATTCCAAGCAGATACACCAGCCAGCTCAAGCTCTCCAGACGATCCCTTTATCCTGGCCATTTTTGGTCTGGGGGCTCGACATTCTCGACCCCTTTCCCCGAGCTGTCGGGGGCTTTGAGTACTTGTACGTTGCAATTGACAAGTTCACAAAGTGGCCGGAAGTGGAAGCAGTGAGGAAGGTGACATCACAACAAGCAATCAAGTTCTTCAGTCAATTGTTTGCCGTTTTGGGATTCCTAACCGGATCATCACCGACAACGGCACACAGTTCACGAGCCGCACCTTCATGCAAGACGCCCAAGATCTTGGCGCCAAGGTCTGCTTCGCTTCATTGCTCATCCGAGAAGCAACGGTCAAGCGGAGAGGGCAAATGTGAAGTGCTGCAAGGGCTCAAGACCGTAACTTTCGACTGTGCTGCACAAGTGCGGAAGACTGGATTGAGGAGCTGCCGGTGGTTCTTTGGTCGATCAGACGACGCCAAATCGAGCCACGTGCCGACACCTTTCGCTCTAGTCTATGGAGCAGAGGCAGTTCTCCCCACGGAACTCAGATACGGGTCACCTCGAGTGCTCGCTATGATGAGCTTGAGCAAGAGCAGCTGCGACAAGAGGACGCGCTGCTCCTTGAGGAGGACCGCCTTCAGCTGTCAGACGAGCTGCTCGTTACCAAGCAAGCTTTGCGCCGCTACCATAGCCGCAGTTAGTGCCGAAGTTTTGAGGAAGGCGATCTTGTTCTTCGCGCGCTCAGTCCGCCAAGAATTCCAACAAGTTGACGCCAGAGTGGGAAGGCCCTTATCGGGTGAAACGAAGTCACTAGGCTCGGCGCTGTCCGCTTTGAGACCGAAGATGGCATTCCGTGAGCAACTCCGGAATATTGAGCATCTTCGTAAGTTTTACCCATAGAGGCGCGATTGTTTAACTGTCCAAGCAACCACCTTTTGTACAAGTTTTGCCCATGTTGCATGTAATCCTTTGTACAAAGCCGGGCGCAGACCCTGCATCAAGAAGCTCATGTGTTGCGCACAACTTGTCAATTTCATGCTTTCATCATCATTTTGCATGTGTTATCCGACATTTTGTGCAGCATCCACACCCGTAGCAATAACGAGCCACAAGGCTCCATAACTTTATTTTCTTCTTTTCTTTCTCAAAGAAAGGAAGGTTCCTTCGCCCACAAGTTAGCCGGGGGAAGGAGAAGATAATGGTGTGGCCGCCAAGCGACGCCGAGGAAGTTTCGCCTTACCGAAGCAAACGATGTAAAAGCTAAGTTGCCAAAGTTTGGGCAATCAGTTTTAAATTTTTAAGTTATATTCCTCGAACGATAGTACTTTGTATGGAAAACCTGTGCGAAGGAACCAACTCAGAGCTAGTTTGCGCCTTACTTTGTTTCGAGTCCGCCAGCAACTTAAGTGAGCTGCAACTAGTTGCGACAAGGTTGTTTGTCGGAGGCGGCACCGCCAACAGCTGTCGACGTTCGCACTCGGCATAGCATGCAAAGGTGCCCACACCGACAAGTTCCCTAAAAGCGTAAGGCACAAACATACAAAGGAAAGAATCAAGTAAAGGAAATAACATTGCGATCATTGCCTAAGATAAAGTTATATTACAAAATAGCTTGCCGCAGACCTAATAAATTGTTCTCCTGAACATGATCAGCAGCGACAAGGGAAAGATAAAATTGGCGGCCTAGTCTACGCGGTCGCCATCAACCCGCTTGATCTTGCCCACCTTTTCCACAATGGGTGCGACAAGGGCTTTGAGCACCTCCTCGTCGGCATTCGGCGGCAAGGATCTGAGGACGCCGTTGAGGTTGAGGCCTGGATTGCGGAAGGCCACCTTCATCAACACCTTTTGAGAGCTCTCACAGATCCGGGCGCGATTCTCGCCAGATTGCTTTGGGATCTCTTCCCGAGTCGCTGGAGAGCCATCACCACGCCTTGAAGAACAAGCTGAGCTTGGCGCTGGGTTGAGGCGCTGCGTCGAGGAGTACCCGAGATCCACCATCCCCAGCTCCGTCAACTCCTTGTCGATGGCGGCGGCAAGATCTACAAGACCCTCCGTCCAAATTGCATCACGTTCTCTCTCAAGGTGTTCGGCGGTTGTGGCACTCGCCGCCAGCTCCTCGTCGGTCTTGATCTTCTCCAACAAGGCCACCTCCCGCTCCTTGGCCCGGCCCAGCGCCTACATCAAGGTGGTCAGCTTCAACTCAAGATCTGCCTTGAGTCCTTGGCGGCGCCGAGCTCTTTGATCCTCTCAATGAGACGGCCCCGCAAATGGCCAAGAGTGTAGGCGCCCTTCAAGGCCAGGCTTCAATGGTAGGCAAGCTCTTCGCCGCTCTTCTCGCAGACCGGCCTCCAGCTTGCGCCACTTTGTCTCCAACTCTTTCTTGGCGGCCTCGCAGAATGCAGCAAAGATCTTTGCTTCCTTGAGAGCTCCGCCGATTGATTGCTCGCTGCAAGCTCCTCCTCATAGCTGTCGAGGTTGATCTTCCCGCGCCACCGCCTTCTTGCGCAGACAGCTTCTCGGCAGCAAGCAGCTGCTGCCTCGACCTTAGCCTTCTCAAGAATGAAGGCTGGCGCTCTTCAGCGAAGTCGCCCCCGCTTCTTCGCCACGCCCGAGAGCTTGGTTGGCGCCAAGCTCTTCTCGCGCTTCTCCATGTCCGCTCCCGCCTCGCGACAAGTGCTTCCGGGACTCCAACTTGGCTTGTCGGGCGCGGTAGAGCGACAACAACTTCTTCAACAATCGCTCCTCCTCGACTCGCCGCTGCTACCACTTGGCGCCACAACCAGCGACAGCCCAGCCGGAGGCGAGCAGCTCTTCGTCAAAGGTCTCCTTCGACCGGCGCCTCGAGCTCGACGCCTGTGGGAGCTTGATGAAGACGCCGCCGCTGCCTTCGATAGGCGCCGGGTGGGGCTCTTTCGAGCTCGACGCTGCACCGATGGCGGAGGGATCGGCGGTCGGCGAAGCGCCTAGCGCCCTCGTGGCCTCGTGGTCGCCAAGACGATCGCTGCACCTCGCTAGCCTTTGCGGCGGCAGCCTTGGCGGCTTCCTCGCCGGCGGACCCATCGGCGCCAACCTCTTCCTCCATGGTGGCAACGTTGCCGGTGTTGCTGCCCTCCTCGCCGGTGACCTCGGGCCCATCGGCTCGGCGAGATGGATCTGACGATCGTAAAAAGAAAGAATATCAAGCAAATGTTCAAAAGAAGAAATGAAGAAAAGAACCCGAGGGAAATTTTCAAGCAAGAAGATTACCTGCGATGGGATCTGCAGCCATAGTCTCACCACCGGAGGATCATCGGTGCTGCCCTCGTCGGAGAAGTCTCCTTGCCGGAGAACGCCCTTGCCGGAGAATTCTCCCTTGGCGGCGTAGTCGGCAGATGGAATTTCGGGAGCGACTTCCGCACTCCCGATGAGGCTGCTCGCTCCTACACAAATCAACAAGTCGATATCAGCAAAGAAGGAGCACCCATGCACACCTAACAAAGAAGAAATAAACCATATACTTACGCTGGGGGCTGTGCCGGGCTGCTTTGAGGAAGGGTTGCGGGTCCGCAAGGGGTCTCAGACGCACCTCCTGCTGCACGGGGATCGCCTTCGATGACAACCACCGGGTCTTGGCTCTTCGACGCTCTCGACCAGCGCCCCGAAAAGGAAAGAGTTCGAATGAAGCAAATCAGATACAAGACAAAGCAACCAAATTGAAGAAATACAAGCACATCATAGAAGCTTACTCTTCTTCTTCTTCCTCGCCGGAGCTGAGCGGAGAGATCAATTCTGCTCGCCTCCGTGCGAAGAGGCGGAGGAGTGGGTTCTCTTGACCGCTTGGCGGGGTGGCAGCGTGGCCCGAGAGGATCCGCCCCGCTTGTTGCAGAAGTGTGGGCGCCTCAATGCAACAAGATGCTTGCCGTGGTGGAGCGCCGCCGCCGCGGCTGCGGCTGCTGGCCCGTCCGCCGCCTGCCACTTCCCCGGCCTTGCGGAGACGCTTCTTGGTGGAGCTGTGGGCTCCGCCATGCAAGCTACTTGAAGGTGTGGAGGAGGCGCCTTGGCGACCTGCCGGCTTAACCACGGCTCGGCCTGCTCCTCCTCGCCGCAAGCTCCTCTCGATCGGCAAGGCTTGCCGCTCGCTGCCTTCTGCCTCCTCCACGGTGAACCTGACCACCACCGCGGCAAGAATGCTGCCGCCTCCACGGGGTATGGCGCGCTGCATCTCGCATCGGTGGTGTCGCTGGTGAGCCACTTCGCCGTCGGGCGGATCGACACTTCTTCCAAGCTATCAAGAACTGCCGACGACGTCAGTCCGCAGTTTTGCCAAAGTTGGAACGATCCCATGTGAATCGCACAATGGCATCATTGCACGAATGCGGTCGAGCGAGGAGTTGTTGCATAAAGGAACGACCCCTTGGCAACATGAACCATTCGGGTGATCGTGGTCCCGCTGAACAACTCCAAGAGAATCGCACAAGCTCCAAGACGGTGAAATTCCAGTTGAGGCCCGGCGCAGCCTCATGATGTCCGCCGATTTTGGAACTCCCAAGCAGGTCTCCTCCTCTCCTGCAAGGGATGCGCGCGGCGGCGAGGAAATCTGCGCCAACGGCGCCACAAAGGAGTCCGCAAACCCGAGACGCAAGATCCGGTCACGGCAATCTTCAACCTAGCATCCTCCGGCGCCAAGTTGTTCCAATCGCTGCCAAGACTATGGGAGTTTGGCGCGCCAAGTGAAGGGCTGCGGTTCTCCTCAACGATCCAACACCAATCGGCTCTCCACTCCTCCCACTTGTGCGGAGCTCTCCTTCCAGATAGGCTTTTTCTTGCCGATCCCCGAGATCCAAGCAATCCCTCCGCAAGTGGCTCTCTCTCTCGACGCGGGCATGAAGAAGTGGCGAAGAGGGCTACGTTTGGTGGATTCACAAAGTTTTCGTGAAGGTAAAGCGAAACTGCCATGGTCAGACAGCATTGGGGGTGAAATCAAGGAGGCGAAGCCCAGAGGTGTTCGCGATATCGCAGAAGAATTAGAGAAGGCGGGCAGAGCCCGCATAGAAGAAGAGCGCCAAGAAGGGTACCACCAAGCCAACTCGATGCGGCGGAGAGTACCTTCGTGCGCCGGATGCGCCGCGCCTCCGCCAACCGTAAGAGGTAGTAGCCTCTCTCAGCTCCTTTGCGCCGAGCTGAGGGGGAAGACGCCCGCCTTTCGCAGTGTGCTGAGCCGCTGCGCCGCCGACTTCACGCCCTTCCCTTGTCGGCTTTGAGCCATGGCGGAGGTGGTGGAGGAGACCGACGGCATTGATGGCGCTGGTGGCGATGGGGGGCGGAGCGTTGCTCTCTCCAGACTAGAGAAGAAGGGGAGAGCGGCGGTGATTTTCGAGATGGGACAGCAAATGGCGAGGTGGGCGACCTGCCCCTGCTTCCCCTGCTTATAAGGAGGGAGAGGGGCGGACGCCCGCTTTTCCACTGAAGAAAGCCCCCACGATCTCTCCCACGACGCCACGCTCGACGCGTGCTGCTCATGGGGGACGTGGTGGGTCCAGAGCAAGTTACGGCGTGATCTAGGCCGCTGCGTCTGCAGACTGCTTTTGGGCCTGGCCCAACAGCGCCGGCACCGTGTGTGGCCCAGCCCGGGGCTCCTGCCGGTGTACTAGAGTAGGGGTACCCTAGTATCCCGAACTCGCACGGCAGCAGTTGCAAGTGCTCAGGGCAAGGCTTGCTCGGTGACCGCCAAGGTCCTCCGTGGTTCCTTTGGAGCCATTCAAGAACAAAGTATTTAAGCCAAGGAGACAAGGCCCCGACAAGAGGAGCTTGCCGGAAGGCCACTCAAGGCACGCAGAAGACAAGACCCGGCAAGAGGAGCTTGCGGAAGGCTCGGTGAGCGACAAGCTTCCGGGCGCCGACAGGATTCAGCCGCGGCAAGGTGCTTGCCGCGGCAGTAACTCTCTTCATCTCCGCCCACTCATCCACCAACGTGTCGCCATGGGACCACTCCAGCGCGGCGTGTCAAGAGGTGTGTAGCCAGCTGGAGAGCAGCGGTAAGCGGCGCCGACAGAGTGCCATCGTGGCAAGCGGTGGCGCCCGACGGTCCCTTTTCAGACTGCTTAGGCGACATGGACGGGCATTTAATGCTTTTGTCCCTTGCCGCCGAGTTAGGTAGAATACACTGTATAAAGTAGCTGTACCAACTGCAACTCATTTTCCCATTTTTGTTCTTGTCTACGCTGCCACTGCAGTGACCCCTTGAGCCTATAAAAGGAGGCCCATGCTAACGAGAAGGGGTTCGGTTCGCCCAGGCCGGCTCGACTCATTCGAAACCAGAGACACTCACGCTGGGTTTTGTAGCTCTCGGCTCCCTAGCAAGAACACAATACAATCGCACAAGCAGCAGAGGAGTATTATCTCCGGAGAGCTCAAGCTGGGTAAACCGCCGTGTGCATCGCTCGATCCGCTTCTTCAGGCAATCTCCGCCTCACCGAACCAAAAGGGACTCGGTCCGCTGGTCCCATAGGTGTTCGTGGGTTACGATCAGCTTCCCCGACACAGGGGGTGCCCGGCGCACCCTGGTGGGTTGTGGAGGTCGTGGGCCTCCGTTAGTGTTGATTCCACCTCCCAAAAATCATAAATATTCCAAAATAATTCTCCATAAATTTTTATCGCGTTTGGACTTAGTTTGATATGGATATTCTACGAAACAAAAAACATGCAACAAACAGGAACTGGCACTAGGCACTGGATCAATAGGTTAGTCCAATAAATCATATAAAATGTTTCCAAAAGTATGTGAAAGTTGTATACTAATGGCATGAAACAATAAAAAATTATAGATACGACCGAGACGTATCAACATCCCCAAGCTTAATTCCTACTCGTCCTCGAGCAGATAAATGATAAAAAAAGATAATTTTTGATGTGGAATGTTACCTAGTATAATCTTGATCATTTATCTAATCATGACATGAATATTAAGACATAAGTGATTCAAATCAATAGTCTATAATTTGACATAAAGACATTAATACTCAGGCATCCCAACAAACAATCATGTCTTTAAAAATATCAACGCTAAAGAAAGTTATCCCTGCAAAATCATATAGTCTTAGCATGCTCTGTCTTCTTGACACAAACTATTTATGATGCACAACCCCGTTGACAAGCCGAGCAATTGGTTCATACTTTTTAACGCGCTTTAGCTTTTTCAACCCTCACGCAATTCATGAGCGTAAGCAATGGATATAGCACTATGGGTGGAATAGCGTACGATGATAGGGGTAAATATAGAGAAGACAAAAAAGTAAGAAAGTCTCACATCGACGCAGCTAACCAACGGGCTATGGAGATGTCCATCAATTGATATCAATGCGAGGAGTAGGGATTGACATGCAACGGATGCACTAAGAGCTATAAGTGTATGAAAGCTCAATATGAAAACTAAGTGGGTGTGCATCTAACTCTATAATGAAAAATTCCAACTAGTATATGAAAGTGACAACGTAGAAGACTCTCTATATGAAAAACATGGTGCTACTTTGAAGCACAAGTGTGGAACTAGCATGCCCCTTCTCTCTGTCTTTTTTTCTTCTTTTTCTTTTTTTTTCTTTTTCTTTTTTTCTCTCTTTGTCCGGAGTCTCATCCCGACTTGTGGGGGAATCATAGTCTCCATCATCCTTTCCTCACTGGGACATGCTCTAATAAAAAAACTGATGATCATCACACTTCTATTTACTTACAGCTCAAAAGAAATAAAAATTACAACTCGATACCTAGAACAAAGTATGACTCTATATGAATGCCTCTGGTAGTGTACCAGGATGTGCAATGTTCTAGCATAGCAACGATATCAAAAAATGGACATGCCATGGAAATATCATGCTAGCTATCTTACGATCACACAAAGCAATATGACAATGAACGCTCAAGTCATCAAAACGGAAGCGGTGGAAGTTGCATGGCAATATATCTCGGAATGGCTAGGGAAAGGCCATAATAGGTAGGTATGGTGGCTGTTTTGAGGAAGATATAATGAGGCTTATGTGTGATAGAGCGTATCATATCATGGGGTTTGGATGCACCCGCGAAGTTTGCACTGACTCTCGAGGCGAGAAAGGGCAATGCACGGTACCGTAGAGGCTAGCAAATTACGGAAAGGTAAGAGCTCGTATAATCCATGGACTCACATTAGTCATAAAGAACACATATACTTATTGCAAAAGTTTATTAGCCCTCGAAGCAAAGTGCTACTATGCATGCCCCTAGGGGGATAGATTGGTAGGAAAAGATCATTGCTCGTCCCCGACCACCACTCATAAGGAGGACAATCAATAATAAATCATGCTCCAAGTTGATAGCATAACGAGAGACTATACGTGCATGCTTCGGGAATCACAAACCTTAACACCAATATTCTTACTAACCACAACCATTTACTAGTACCTCCCACATATTACCATCTCTATATCGCAAAACTATTGCAAGGAATCGAACATATCATATTCAGTGATCCACAAGTTTTATGTAGGATTTTATGACTAACCATGCAATTGACCAAATCCTGTTGACTCTCTAAATAGATATAAGTGAAGCAAGAGAGTTTAATTCTTTCTACAAAATACCATGCTCTAATAAATATAAGTGAAGCAAAAGATCATTCTTCAAATAATGGTTTTCTATGTGAAGAGAAACATGCAATCCAAACTTCAAATGATATAAGTCAAGCGCATGAAGCATTCTATAAAGCCATACACAAAAGATATAAGTGAAGTGTAGTGAGCATTCTATAAATCAACCATGGACTATACCAGCATGGTTCATAAAAGAAAAGTGAAAACTCAACACAAAATACGCTCCAAGATACACATATCACATGAACGAAACGAAGACGAAAACATACCGATACTTGTTGAAGAAAGATGGGATGCCTTCCGTGGCATCCCCAAGCTTAGACGCTTGAGTCTCCTTGAATATTTACTTGGGGTGCCTTTGGAATCTCCAAGCTTGAGCTCTTGCCTCTCCTCCTTCTTCTCATATCGAGACCCTCCTTGATCTTTGATCACTTCATCCACACAAAACTTAACAAAAGACTGGTGATATCCGTTAGCATAATAAAGCAAATCACTACTTTAAGTATTGTTGCAAACCCATTCATATTTTTTTTTTGCATTTTAGCTACCGTATTATAACTTTTCCATGGCTTACCACTGATAAAAATTGATAGTTTAATCAAAACAATGCATCAAAAATAGAACATGTCTTAAACAGGACAGTTTGTAGTAATCTGAACTCTAACCATACTTCTGTTACTCCAAAAATTCTAAAAATAGGAAAAAAATAAAACATTTGTATAGTCATACTATGCAAAAAGTTTCTGAAAGTTTTGACGTTCCAGTAAAAAAAATGTAAAATCACGCAGTACAGCCAAAGTTTCTGCTTTTACACCGCACATACCAACAAGCAATCTAATCATCCTAAAGGCAAACCTTGGGACATATATAATGGATTTTTACAAGGGGATAATTATTTTTGTTGAAAAGTTTCTGTAATTGAGATTCACAAAGTTTCCATGGGCATGAACAAAGTTCAAGGCTAGCTCCCACTTTCACAATGCTTGTCTCTCTCACTTTCACTTTTCTTTTTGTGAAGTTTTAAGTTCCCCTCTATATTTTTTGTTTTTAAACTTTATAAAAGCACTCAATCGAATAAAATGACTCTCTAAAACTTCTGGGTTGTCTCCCTGGCAGCGCTTTCTTTAAAGCCATTAAGCCAGGCATAAAGTGCTCAAGTAATGAATCCACCAGGATCCCAAGGTATATCAAAGCCAATGTTAATTTGCAATGATTTGACATTTAGTAGTGAGCACAAAGCAACATATATCATGCAATGATGAAGTCTAACTCTCTTCCTATGCATCGGCATGTCATACAAGAACAATTCATGCACATCAAGTAAAGGCTAATACATAGCATAAGCAATTTCTTGCAATTTTATCATGTTGGAAACATAGAGACGCGGAGATGTAGTTCCTCTCTCATAAAAATTGCAAGTAGGAGCAGCAAGCACATGCATATTATATTCATCAAAATCATCATGTGCAACGGTAAAAGGAAACCCATCAATGTAATCCTTAATAAGTGCAAACTTCTCCGATATAATGTAGTGATACGTCCATTTTGCATCATGCCTTTATATTGATATTTATTGCATTATGGGTTGTTATTACACATTATGGCACAATACTTATGCCTTTTCTCTCTTATTTTACAAGGTTTACATGAAGAGGGAGAATGCCGGCAGCTGGAATTCTGGGCTGGAAAAGGAGCAAATATTAGAGACCTATTCTGCACAACTCCAAAAATCCTGAAACTCCACGAAAGACAGTTTTGGAATATATTAAAAATATTGGGCGAAGAAAGCACTAGAGGGGGGCCACCTGTTGGTTCTATATCCGACGTATCTCGTAGTAGGGGTCCTAAGCTAGGCGTCTTGGAGCAATGGTAACATGGACACGGGATTTTACCCAGGTTCGGGCCCTCTTGATGGAGGTAAAACCCTACGTCCCGCTTTTGATTGTATTCATATGGGGTGTAGTACAGAGTACATGGCTCTACCACGAGATTAATCTAATGAATATATCCTTGTCCATTGACTAGCCCGGCCTCGGTTTATATATGCACCGGAGGCCTAGGGTTTTTGGAGAGTCCTTGTCTTGGGCGCCAAGTCTTGTGGAAACCTCCTTGTATGCGGCATGGGCTATCCGAAGTGGCCCATGAGTAAACCGTCATGGGGGTCCTCAGCCCGATACACCTGTTCGGGAGACAACATGTTGAGTACCCCCTAGTGCAGGCCACCGTCAGTAGCCCCCTGAACCGGTCATCAAGTTGGGGATTGTCGGTGTCAAAACCGGCGGATCTCGGGTAGGGGGTCCCGAACTGTGCGTCTAGGCGGATGGTAACAGAGACAAGGGACACGATGTTTTTACCTGTGTTCGCCCTCTCGATGGAGGTAAAACCTACTACCCCGCTTGATTAATATTGATGATATGGGTAGTACAAGAGTAGATCTACCACAAGATCAAAGAGGCTAAACCCTAGAAGCTAGCCTATGGTATGATTGTTGTTCGTCCCACGGACTAAAACCTTCCGTTTATATAGACACCAGATAGGGTTAGGGTTACATGTAGTCGGTTACAATGGTAGGAGATCTACATATCCAGATCGCCAAGCTTGCCTTCCACGCCAAGGAAAGTCCCATTCGACACGGACTAAGTCTTCGATCTTGTATCTTCATAGTCCAGAGTCCGCCAACGGTGATAGTTTGGCTATCCGGACACCCCTAATCCAGACTCATCGAGTAGCCCCTCAACCAGGCTTCAATGACGCATTTAATCCGCACGCACATTGTCTTCGGCATTGCAAGGCGGGTTCCTCCTCCGAATACTTCATAGAAGATTTTGAACACAAGGATAGTGTCCGCTCGCAAAACAAGTTCCACATACCACCGTAGAGAGAATAACCTTTACATAGATTCGCCGACGATTCCGCGACGTGACATCACACCACGGCCAGTGCCTTTATACTTAATCATTTTTACTGCTCCACCTCAGCGCTTATCGAGGCGGTTTCTTGGCACATCTTATCGAGCGAGATCGTGCCCCTTATTCCGGATTCCCATCAATACGGACGTGGTAACCCAACCACGCCATTGATTACGGCGCTTGGGAGATAAGCGAGTTTTACCAGTGGCGGGGGACGATAGCTTCGTCTCATTCATATAAGGGATAAGGATCCACCTTTTCACCCACGCCTTCTTCCTCCTTTGCTCATCCATTTCACAAGACTCGAGCTCCAGCGCCCAAGTCCGCACATCCCTCCTCAACCTTCTCCAGCCATGTCCAGAGCGGAGGCAGTGGATGGTCTCCTCCGCCACGGAGGGACAAGTCAAAAGCTGCGGAAGGTCGGATACTTGTCCAATGACATCACAGACCGCTCCCCGACGAGGGCAGCTCATTCCCACCCCCAGTGCCCCATGAGAGGGTGGTGTTCTCACCCACTTCCTCCGCTGGACTAGGTTTTCCACTTCACCCATTTGTCCTGGGGGCTCATGTTCTACTACGGCCTCGACTTCCACGATCCGCCCTCAATTTCATCCTCAACATCTCGGTGTTTATCATCGTGCGAGGCCTTCCTTCAGATCCAGCCCCACTTCGCTTATGGTCAAGACCTTCAATGTCAAGTCAAGGTAGTGGGCGGCCGCCAAGCAGAGTGCGGAGGTGCCATGGTTGGCAAGATGGCCAAAGTCCTATGGCTCGAGGGCCTTTGTGGAGACCATAAAGGGGTGGCAATCGGGTGGTTCTACATCACCGAGCCAAGACGACTCTCAATGGGCGGCGGCCCCGAATTCCGATCCGGCTTCCCACACGGCTCACATCATGGAAAGAGACGGCCCGACGTGGGGTGATTTGAAGAGCTGTCCGACTCCAAACTGCAAGGTCTCAACCCCGTGGACAAGAATCTCAGGCTTGTCAATGTAGTCCGTGTTATGCTCATCCGCCGGATCCTCCCATGCCAACAACGGGCCTTCAAATTGTGGGAGTTCATGTTGGGGAACGTTGCAGAAAATTAAAATTTTTCCTACGGTTTCACCAAGATCCATTTATGAGTTCTACTATGCAACGAGTCAAGAGAAAGAGTTTGCATCTACATACCACTTGTAGATCGAGTACGGAAGCGTTCGAGGGAGTGGTGATGATGAAGACGTTCCCAACGTGATTCCGATCACCGATGACCAAGTGCTGAACGGACAGCACCTCCGTGTTCAACACACGACGGGATTTACATGCCTCCTTCTGCCTTGATCCAGCAAGGAGGAAGGAGAGGTTGAGGAAGACAACCCAATGGCAGCACGACGGCGTGATGCAGATGGAGGACAAGCTCCCAAGCAGGCTTCGCCAAGCTTACGCGGGAGGAGGAGAGGTGTTGGGAGGGAGGGCTGCGCCTCAATTGTGTATGCAGCCTCCCCCACCCCTCTATTTATAGGAGGAGAGGGCAAGGGGGGGCGGCCATCTAGGGGAAACCCTAGATGGGGCGGCGGCCAAAGGGGAGGAGGGAGGTGGCTTGCCCCCAAGCCAGGGGGCGCCTTTAGAGTTTCCTCCCATGCCCTAGCCAAGATGGGCCTAGGTGGGAGGTGCGCCCAGCCCACCAGGCTGGCTCCTCTCCCACTTAGCCCATGGGGCCCCCCGAGGGGTGGCCCCTCCCGTGGACCTCCGAACTTTTTCCTGGCCCCAGACATTACCAGATACCCTCAAACTTTCCTGAGTCCGCTTAATCACTTTCTATATATAAATCTTTACCTCCGACCATTCCGAACTCCTCGTGACGTCCGGATCTCATCCGGACTCAACAACATTTGTAATCACATACAAGTCTTCCTATTAACCCTAGCGCCACCGAACCTTATGTGTAGACCCTACGGGTTCGGGAGACATGTATACATGACCGAGACGCCTCCGTCAATAACCAACAGCGGATCTGATACCCATGTTGGTTCCTACACGCCTCGATGTTGTCATCGGATGAACCACGATGTCGAGGGTTCAAGCAACCCGATGCTATTCCCTTTGTCGACGGTATGTTACTTGCCCGAGACTCGATCTCGTATCCCAATACCTCGCTTAGTCTCGCTATCGCAAGTCACTTTACTGCATCAGAATGCATGATCCCGTGACCAGACACTTGGTCACTTTGAGCTCATTATGATGATGCACTACCGAGTGGGCCCAAGGATACCTCTCCGCCATACGGAGTGACAAATCCTCGCCTCGATCCGTGTCAACCCAATGATACTTTCGGAGATACCGTAGTGCACCTTTATAGTCAACCAGCTTACGTTGTGACGCTTGGTACACCCAAAGCATTCCTACGGTATCCGGAGTTACACGATCTCATGGTCTAAGGAAGAGATACTTGACATTGGAAAAGCTCTAGCAAAACGAACTACACGATCTTTGTGCTATGCTTAGGATTGTCTTGTCCATCACGCCATTCTCCTAATGACGTGATCCCGTTGTCAATGACATCCGATGTCCATAGTCAGAAACCATGACTATCTGCTGACCAACGAGCTAGTCTACTAGAGGCTTACTAGGACGATTGTAGTCTATGTATTCACACGTATTACGATTTCCGGATAATACAGCTTATAGCATGAATAAAGACAATTATCATGAACAAGGAAATATAATAATAATGCTTTTATTATTGCCTCTAGGGCATATTTCCAACAGTCTCCCACTTGCACTAGAGTCAATAATCTAGTTACATTGTGATGAATCGAACACCCATAGAGTTCTCGTGTTGATCATGTTTTGCTCATGAAGAGGTTTAGTCAACGGATCTGCGACATTCAGATCCGTATGCACTTTACAAATTTCTATGTCTCCATCCTGAACATTTTCACGGATGGAGTTGAAACGACGCTTGATGTGCTCGGTCTTCTTGTGAAACCCGGCTCCTTGGCAAGGGCAATAGCTCCGGTGTTGTCACAGAAGAGTTTGATCGGCCTTGACGCATTGGGTATGACTCCTAGGTCGGTGATGAACTCCTTCACCCAAATTGCTTCATGCGCTGCCTCCGAGGCTGCCATGTACTCCGCTTCACATGTAGATCCCGCCACGACGCTCGCTTGCACTGCACCAGCCATCGCTTCCACCATTCAACATATACACGATCCGGTTTGTGACTTAGAGTCATCAGATCTCGTGTCGGGCTTAGCGCCGACGTAACCCTTTACGACGAGCTCTTCGTCACCTCCATAAACGAGAAACATGTCCTTAGTCCTTTTCGTGTACTTCAGATATTCTTGACCGCTGTCCAGTTGTTCCTTGTCGGATTACTTTGGTACCTTCCTACCAAACTTACGGCAAGGTTTACATCAGGTCCGTACACAAGATGGCATACATAATAGATCCTATGGCTGAGGCATAGGGATGACACTCATCTCTTCTTTATCTTTTGTCGTGGTCGGCATTGAGCTGAGCTCAATCTCACACCTTGCAACACAGTGCAAGAACCCTTCTTCGACTGATCCATTTTGAACTTCTTCAAAATCTTATCAAGGTATGTGCTTTGTGAAAGACCTATGAGGCGCCTCGATCTATCTCTATAGATCTTGATGCCTAATATATAAGCAGCTTCTCCAAGGTCCTTCATTGAAAAACACTTATTCAAGTAGGCCTTAATGTTGTCCAAGAATTCTATATCATTTCCCATCAAAAGTATGTCATCTACATATAATATGAGAAATGCTACAGAGCTCCCACTCACTTTCTTGTAAACGCAGGCTTCTCCATAAGTCTCAGATAAACCCAAACGCTTTGATCATCTCATCAAAGCGTAATGTTCCAACTCCGAGATGCTTGCACCAGCCCATAAATGGATCGCTGGAGCTTGCATACTTTGTCAAGATTCTTAGGATCGACAAAACCCTCCGCTGCATCATATACAGCTCTTCCTTAAGATAACCGTTAAGGAACGCTGTTTTGACGCCCATCTGCCATATCTCATAATCATAGTATGCGCAATTGCTAACATGATTCGGATGGACTTAAGCTTCGCCACGGAGAGAAAGTCTCATCGTAGTCAATCCCTTGAACTTGCCGATAACCCTTAGCGACAAGTCGAGCTTTATAGATGGTGACATTACCATCCGCGTCCGCCTTCTTCTTAAAGATCCATTTGTTTTCTATCACTCGCCGATCATCGGGCAAGTCACCAAAGTCCACACTTTGTTTTCATACATGGATTCTATCTCGGATTTCATGGCTTCTAGCCATTTGTTGGAATCTGGGCCCGCCATCGCTTCTTCATAGTTCAAGGTTCACCGTTGTTCAACAACATGATTTCCGTGACAGGTTGTCGCATCACTGTGCGGAACGTGTCCTTGTGGACCCACGGTTCAAGAGCAACTTGATCCAAGTACCTTGATCATCATCATTAATTTCCTCTTCGCTTGGTGTAGGCATCACAGAACATTTTCCGAGCTGCACTACTATCCTGCTCAAGAGGTAGTACTTCATCGAAGTTCTACTTTCCTCCCACTTACTTCTTTCGAGAGAAACTTTTTCCGTAAAGGATCCGTTTGGCAACAAAGATCTTGCCTCGGATCTTAAGTAGAAGGTATACCCAATGGTTTCTTTAGGGTATCCTATGAAGACGATTTTTCCGACTTGGGTTCGAGCTTTTCAGTTGAAGTTTCTTGACATAAGCATCGATCCCCAAACTTTTAGAAACGATAGCTTAGGTTTCTTCCCAAACCATAATTCATACGGTGTCGCCTCAACGGACTTAGACGGTGCCCTATTTAAAGTGAATGTAGCTGTCTCTAGAGCGATCCCCAAAATGATAGCGGTAAATCGGTAAGAGACATCATAGACCGCACCATATCCAATAGAGTGCGACACGACGCTCGACACACCGTTACGCTTGAGGTGTTCCAGCGGCGTTAGTTGTGAAACGATTCCACATTTTCTTAAGTGTGTACCAAATTGTGACTTAAATATTCTCCTCCACGATCCGATCGAAGAATTTTATCTTTCGTCACGTTGATTCTCTACTTCATTCTGAAATTCCTTGAACTTTTCAAAGGTCTCGACTTGTGTTTCATCAAGTAGACATAACCATATCTACTCAAGTCATGTGTGAGAGTGAGAACATAACGATATCCTCCATGAGCCTCAACGCCATTGGACCGCACACATCGGTATGTATGATTTCCAACAAGTTGGTTGCTCGCCCATTGTTCCGGAGAACGGAGTCTTGGTCATCTTGCCCATGAGGCATGGTTCGCATGTGTCAAATGATTCATAATCTAAAGACTCCAAAAGTCCATCAAGATGGAGCTTCTTCATGCGCTTGACACCAATGTGACCAAGGCGGCAAAGGCCACAAGTATGTGGGACTATCGTTATCAACTTTACATCTTTTGGTATTCACGCTATAAACATGTGTAATACTACGCCGAGATTCATTAAGAATAAACCATTGACCATCGGAGCATGACCATAAAACATATCTCTCATATAAATAGAACAACCATTATTCTCGGATTTAAATGAGTAGCCATCTCGCATTAAACGAGATCCAGATACAATATTCATGCTCAAACTTGGCACCAAATAACAATTATTAAGGTTCATAACTAATCCCAGAGGTAAATGAAGAGGTAGCGTCGACGACGGCGATCACATCGACTGAACCATTCCCGACGCAAGATCGTCACCTCGCCCTTTGCCGCCTCCGCTTATTCCGCAGCCCCGCTGTGAGTTACAAATATGAGCAACGGCACCGTATCAAATACCCAGGAGTTACTACGAGTATCGGTAAAGTACACATCAATTACATGTATATCAAATATACCTTTGGTGTTGCCGGCCTTCTTGTCCGCTAAGTATTTGGGGCAGTTCCGCTTCCAAAGGACCCCTCCCTTGCAATAAAAGCACTCGGCCTCGTGCTTGGGTCCATTCTTTGACTTCTTCCCAAGCAACTTGCTTACGGGCGCTGCAACCTCCTTGCCATCCTTCTTGAAGTTCTTCTTGCCCTTGCCCTTCTTGAACTTAGTGGTCTTATTGACCATCAACACTTGATGTTCTTTCTTGATTTCAACCTCGCTGACTTCAAGATAGAGAACACTTCAGAATGGTCTTTACCATCCCCGCATGTTGTAGTTCATCACAAAGCTCTTGTAGCTTGGTTGGAGCAATCGAGGATTCTCACAATGACCGCCTCATCGTGGAGGTTAATATTCAGTGGGTCATACGGTTGTGCAACCTGCATATCTTGAGAATGTGCTCACCGACAGTAACTGTTTTCCTCCATCTTACAACTATAGAACTTGTCGGAGATGTCATATCTCTCGACCCGGCGTGAGCTTGAAAACAAGTTTCAGCTCCTCTAACATCTCATATGCTTCGTGATGCTCAAAACGCTTTTGGAGCCCCGGTTCTAAGTGTAAAGCATGCCGCACCGAACGAGGGAGTAATCATCAAGACGAGACTGCCAAGCATTCATAATGTCTTGGTTCTCTCGACGGAGCGCCACCTAGCGGTCCTTCTAGGACATATTGTTTCGGCAGCTATGAGGATGATCTCAAGTTCCGGACCCAATCCAGATAGTTGCTGCCATCATCTTTCAACTTGGTTTTCTAGGAACGCGCTGAAGTTCAAGTTGACATGAGCGCTGGCCATTTGATCTACAAGACATATCATTCAAAAGTTTTAGACTAAGTTCATGATAATTAAGTTCATCTAATCAAATTATTTAAATGAACTCCCACTCAGATTAGACATCCTCTAGTCATCTAAGTGTTACACGATCCGAGTCGACTAGGCCGTGGTCCGATCATCACGTGAGACGGACTAGTCATCATCGGTGAACATTCTCATGTTGATCGATCTTCTATACGACTCGTGTTCGACCTTTCGGTCTCCGTGTTCCGAGGCCATGTCTGTACATGCTAGGCTCGCAAGTAAACCCTAAGTGTTTTCGCGTGTGTAAATCTGTCTTACACCCGCTGTATGTGAACGTAAGAATCTATCACACCCGATCATCACGTGGTGCTTAGAAGCTTATTTAACTTTAGCAACGGTGCACGCTTAGGGGAAACACTTCTTGAAATTGTTATAAGGATCATCTTATTTACTACCGTCGCTCTAAGTAAACAAGATGTATAAACATAATAAACATCACATGCAATTATATAGTAGTGACATGATATGGCCAATATCATAAAGCTCCATTGATCTCCATCTTCGGGCTCCATGATCATCTTGTCACCGCATGACACCATGATCTCCATCATCATGATCTCCATCATTGTGCCTCCATGAAGTTGTCACGCCAACGACTACTTCTACTTCTATGGCTAACGGTTTAGCAATAAAGTAAAGTAAGTTACATGGCGCTCTTCAATGACACGCAGGTCATACAAAAATAAAGACAACTCCTATGGCTTCCCGCCGTTGTCATACTCATCGACATGCAAGTCGTGATTCCTATTACAAGAACATGATCTCATACATCACAATATGTCATTCATCATTCATCACAACTTGGCCATATCACATCACATGTCAATTGCTGCAAAACAAGTTAGACGTCTTCTAATTGTTGTTGCATCTTTACGTGGCTGCAATTGGGTTCTAGCAAGAACGTTTTCTTACCTACGAATAACCACAACGTGATCTTGTCAACTTCTATTTACCCTTCATAAGGACCCTTTTCATCGAATCCGCCCAACTAAAGTAGGAGAGACAGACACCCGCCAGCCACCTTATGCAACTAGTGCATGTTAGTCGGTGGAACCGGTCTCACGTAAGCGCACGTAAGGTTGGTCCGGCCGCTTCATCCCACAATACCGCGGAAGCAAGATAAGATTAGTAGCGGCAAGTAAGTTGACAAGATCCACGCCCACAACTAAATTGTGTTCTACTCTGCAATAGAGAACTACGATAGACCTAGCTCATGATGCCACCGTTGGGGAACGCTGCAGAAAATTAAATTTTTCCTATGGTTTCACCAAGATCCATCTATGAGTTCTCTATGCAACGAGTCAAGAGAAAGAGTTTGCATCTACATACCACTTGTAGATCGAGTACGGAAAGCGCTCGAGGGAGTGGTGATGATGAAGACGCTCCCAACGTGATTCCGATCACCGATGACCAAGTGCTGAACGGACAGCACCTCCTGTTCAACACACGACGGATTTACGGCATCTCCTTCGCCTTGATCCAGCAAGGAGGAAGGAGAGGTTGAGGAAGACAACTCCAATGGCAGCACGACGGCGTGATGCAGATGGAGGACAGTTCTCCCACAGGCTTCGCCAAGCTTACGCGGAGGAGGAGAGGTGTTGGGAGGGAGGGCTGCGCCTTCAATTGTGTATGCAGCCTCCCCCACCCCTCTATTTATAGGAGGAGAGGGCAGGGGGGCGGCCATCTAGGGGAAACCCTAGATGGGGCGGCGGCAAAGGGGAGGAGGGAGGTGGCTTGCCCCCAAGCCAGAGGGGCCCTTTAGGTTTCCCTCCCATGCCCTAGCCGATGGGCCTAGGTGGGGAGGTGCGCCCAGCCCACCAGGGGCTGGCTCCTCTCCCACTTAGCCCATGGGGCCCCCGAGGGGTGGCCCTCCCGTGGACCTCCGAACTTTTCGGTGGCCCCTGACATTACCGTATACCCTCAAACTTTCCCGAGTCCGCTTAATCACTTTCCATATATAAATCTTTACCTCCGACCATTCCGAACTCCTCGTGACGTCCGGGATCTCATCCGGACTCAACAACATTCGTAATCACATACAAGTCTTCCTATTAACCCTAGCGCCACCGAACCTTATGTGTAGACCCTACGGGTTCGGGAGACATGTAGACATGACCGAGACGCTCTCCGTCAATAACCAACAGCGGATCTGGATACCCATGTTGGTTCCTACACGCCTCGATGTTGTCATCGGATGAACCACGATGTCGAGGGTTCAAGCAACCCCGATGCTATTCCCTTTGTCGACGGTATGTTACTTGCCCGAGACTCGATCGTCGGTATCCCAATACCTCGCTTAGTCTCGCACGGCAAGTCACTTTACTCGCATCAGAATGCATGATCCCGTGACTGCACACTTGGTCACTTTGAGCTCATTATGATGATGCACTACCAAGTGGGCCCAGGATACCTCTCCGTCATACACGGAGTGACAAATCCTCGTCTTGATCCGTGTCAACCCAATGATACTTTCGAGATACCAGTAGTGCACCTTTATAGTCACCCGATTACGCCAGGACGCTTGGTACACCCAAAGCATTCCTACGGTATCCGGAGTTACACGATCTCATGGTCTAAGGAAGAGATACTTGACATTGAAAAGCTCTAGCAAAACGAACTACACGATCTTTGTGCTATGCTTAGGATTGGGTCTTGTCCATCACGCCATTCTCCTAATGATGTGATCCCGTTGTCAATGACATCCGATGTCCATAGTCAGAAACCATGACTATCTGTTGACCAACGAGCTAGTCTACTAGAGGCTTACTAGGACGATTGTAGTCTATGTATTCACACGTATTACGATTTCCGGATAATACAGTTATAGCATGAATAAAGACAATTATCATGAACAAGGAAATATAATAATAATGCTTTTATTATTGCCTCTAGGGCATATTTCCAACAGTTCAATCCGGCACAACACCAAACTCTGAAAAGGCTCTTCGACACTACGTACGAAGATGCCTGGAAGGTGCTGTTCAAGAGCGTCGAGGCTCCCACATCCGCTACCGAAGATCACGGATTCATCTCGCAGCGCCAAGCTACCGAGGTAAGCTATTTTGCCCTTTACGGGACTCTTGTTTTTCATAGTTTGACTCTATGTGGGATCTAAACTCCCTTACCTTTGACAGATCGGGCGAACACGTCCGGTAGGTTAACCGTCCGCCCCTTGCCGAAGACTCCAGTGGACGCCCGCTGACGGGTTGCTGGCTTTGGCACCTCACGTGGTGCCGTAGAAGAAGGCCAAGAAGAAGGCCACGGGACTCAAGGAGCGCCCGACGCCTGGTGTTGTCTGACTCATCGTCCGACGACTGAGGCGGAATCCTCCCCGAGGACAGGAGGAGGAAAAATAAGCCTCAGCCGGGGAGAGAAGAAAGGAAGGCCGCCTGACCGGGAGGCCGAGGGTCCAAGAAAGGAAGGACCCTTCCTCCGGACTTCTCCACCAACGCCGACAAATGACGAGGAGGAGGGCCACCAAGGCCAAGCCTCTGGCGAGATCGTAAGTGTCCGGACCGAATAGCTCATGACTTTTTATTTGTCGATAGTGTCTTCTAATGCCGAATATAACCATGTAGCCCGCCCATGACGAGCTCGCCGCCGCCGAGCGGCTCCTCGGATTCGCTCGGATGTGAATAGCACTTCACTTCCGACGCCTCCTCTCGTCGTGGACGCGCAGACGACACCGTGGTGGAGTCCCAAAGGGCCCAGCCAGGAGGAGGTGGTCCCGAGGCGCCGAAGGCGACCTCCCGGACTCCGGGAAGAAGGGGCGAGACCCCAGAGGGCTCTAAGTCCGCCTCGTGCCGACTCTGCATCGAACCTTCAGTGGTTCCAAGTCCGCAAGCGGCCCTTCGTAAGAAGGGCAAGACTGCAACGCTGGTGACCTCCGCCCATCCGGAGGCACCGGATAGCTTGCCGGAGGCGCTTAACGGCGCCCATCGACGAGGAGCACCGCATCGTTATGAGTGTGGTGATCCTGAAGTTCAGTCCGCCAAGAGCGGGCTGATCAAGCCTGTACCAACCTTCTAACAGGCTTTGAGGTAAGTTTAGAATATGTAAAATATTACCGCATAGACAGAGCCCTCGATGCTTAGTTCGGTGTTCGGAAAGAAAAGTCGGACTGAGGATCTAAAAAGATATACGCAGGAGTCTAACATAAGTATGTCAATATGGGTATGCAGGTTGCGCTGCTGACCTCTGTCGCACTGATTGCGGAGGTCAATGCATTGAAGCAGAGCCTCGAGCGGTCCGAGAACGAGCTCGGCCTTGCCAAGAAGCAGCTCAATGACAAGGAAGGTAAGTAATACCTTATTAAAGTAATACCTTATAGAAAGGATTTGGTTGCAAAAATGACAGGACTAACGTGGGTATTGTAGGGGCCACAAACGAGGTGGCGACCCCGAAGGAAGCGGTGTCCACGGCCGAAAAGCAAAGTGGCATGGAGCGCACCGAGCGAGAGAAGCAGGAGGCGCGGGTGGCGGAGGTGCGGCAAGAGCTCCTGTGCTCGTGGAAAAACACGAGTTTTGAGCGTGACTCAAGACTCGAGAGTCCGAGCTCGCCTCGACTCTTGAGAGTGCCAAAGCCGCTAAGGCCGAAGCCCAAAAAGCCCTCTAGGAAATTGAATCATTAAAGAAGATAGCGGCGGGTAAGGCATTATTTATGCAAAGCAAGCATGTGAAAGTGGATTATCTATTACTTACCCGAATCCGGAGCTCTCCAGGAGCATTCGCAGATCTACCCCGTAGTGTGTCTGATGCTGCCGCGTTCTACCGCGCCAAGGAGGGAGCTCGACGAAAAGGTGTTCTGGTCTCAAGATGTCGACGCCGGACATCCGGTGCCCCTGAGCGACCAGCTGAAGCAGCTGGTCGAGCTCCACAAGGTCGCCGAACAGGCCATGAAGGGCCTCATAATTCGGCTGTGGCCATTGGAAGCCATGCGTGGGAGCTACTTCAGGCTAGTGCGGCGGTGGTGGACGCTTTGTCCATGGATTGAAGTCATCAAGCGCCCGCTCTGATTGAAGGTGCCTGGCGGGCCCTTGCCCATGCTAAAGTGCACTGGGTCAAGCTGGATGCTGAGAAGCTTGTGACGGACGGGCCACTAAAGGGCAAGGAGCATCGCAAGCCCGAAATGTACTATGAGGGCATCCTGAAGGGTGCCCGCCTTATAGCGGGTGAATGCTCCAAAGATGTAATTTTTGAATAGACTCGCATTTGTTATCCTATACGCTGAAAACTTGTTCATATGCGCTAAGCAAGGCTTGTGAATTTAAAATATTACCTTCAGGCGGCCGCTTATCAAATTTGAGAGATGGCAAGTCGTTGGTTTCAGCCCCATGCCACGAAAGTGTCTGGGGTGTTCGGATAAACTTGAGCGCTCTTGTTCCCATTCTGGGTCCTTCGAGGAGGTGCTCAACGAACTAACAAGGCAACCAGACTATAGTGCTTGAACACTCTCACTTAGCCATAGAATTCTATAATTTTAAATTTCGTGAAGCCCCTTGTATTTGGAAGACCGAGTTCGGGCGCTTATCCACGCCTTTGGCCGGACAATGCCGACTCCTCGCTCTAAGCGGCATAAGTCTTTAGGGACCCAAAAACCTCTCGAACAACGCATCGCTCTCGCCCCATCATGACGGGTCAGTTTTAGCTTTCCCATCGAGGTGCTCAACCTAGCTCAACCGGGCACAATCGCAGTGGTTCTCCCGTGCTACCTTAGCCGATATAACGGAACGTAAGGTACCAAAACGTGGGAGCCGGAAAACCCAACTATTGACCCAAGACATGATTTTGAGCCGATGCATATAATGCTATAAGTTCGGGTGCCGACTTGTGAAAGTGTTCGACTTATCACACCATATTTTTGGGGTACTTAAGCCCTCTGGTGTATTGGCCGTACTAAAGTGTATGGGTGCAACATGTCATGAATGAACATATATATATATATAAAGAAAGGAGTGCAATAATAGGCAAAAGCTATGTATTGTTTATCCAAAAAGGGACTGCAATGAAAGCAGAACGATACAAATAGTGCGATAAGCAAGGGATGGGACTATTTAACATGTCCTTCTCCAGGGTAAGCTGCGAGATGGTATGTAAAACAGGTATAATGCTCGTAGTAGAGACCACCGACACTCGACGAGCTCGCTTCCCGGTTGTTGCATCGTGAGTTCGACAATTCTAGTGCCGAACAGGGCTTCGGAAAACGGAGTCCCGAAAGTAAGAGAAAAGAAGAAAGAAAAGAATGACACAATCGGAGCCCCTGGTGCGGTTGAGCCACATTCGGGCGCAGCGTGGTTGTGCCCTCCCTTATGCCCATGGTATCTCCAGAGCGTAGTTATGTACGCCAGTAATCTGGCTTCGCAATTTCGCGAGGGCTGGGTTAGCCGGATTGCTACGCTGCGTGCTCGGATCGTGCCAAAGCGGTCTTGTTGTAGGTTACCCGGCGCTGCTTGACGGTGTCCGGACGCTTAATAGCCGGACTCGAGAATTGTTGTGAGAGGCTGCTTTGCACCTCCGCCGAGGGTTGCCGTGTGCTCCTCCGCTCGAGAGAGCGCTCGTGTTTCCATTGACCGTGATTACTCCTGGGGCCCGCATCTTGAGCTTGAGGTATCGCCAGAGTGTGGCACCGCATTGAACTTTGCAAATGCGGTTCGTCCAAGAAGGCGTGATAGCCTCATGAACGGGACTATGTCAAGATTAACTCTTTGCTTCGAAGTTATCCGGGATCCAAGACCACTTTGAGTGTAACTGAGCCTGCATAATTGGCCTCTACACTGGTATGACGCCTTTAAAGGTCGCCTTTGTGGGTTTAATCCTTGAGGGTCTATGCCCATTTTATGACCAGATCCCGATAGAGCAGGTTTAGGTTGCTACCGCCGCCCATCAGACTCTAGTGAGGTGAAACCACGATGATTGGGTCAAGAACCAATGCGCGAATCCGCAATGGTGGATGCTAGTGGGTGGTCCTTCGATCAAAGGTGATCGGGCAGGAGGACCATGGGTTGAACTGGGCGATCTGCTCCACCACATATACGTCCCTTAGTGCATGCTTCCGCTCCCTTTTGGGTATGTGGGTTGCGTATATCATGTTCACCGTCCGCACTTGTGGGGGGAATGTTGGGGAACGTTGCAGAAAATAAAAATTTTCCTACGCTTTCACCAAGATCCATCTATGAGTTCATCTAGCAACGAGTGATAGGAGTGCATCTATATACCTTTGTAGATCATGAGCGAAGCGCTCAAGAGAACGGGGTTGAGGGAGTTGTACTGTCGTGACCCAAATCACCGGATGACCAAGTGCCGAACGGACAACACCTCCGCTCAACACACGCACGGAGCGGATGACGCCTCCCGCACCTTGATCCAAAGCAAGGAGGAGGAGAGGTTGATGAAGATCCAGCAGACGACGGCGTGGTGGTGGGGTGCAGCAGAGTTCGGCAGGCTTTGCCAAGCTTACTCAAGGAGGAGGAGGTGTAGCAAGGGGAAGGAGGTGCTGTGTGCAGGGTGCGGCTGCCCTCCCTCCCCCTATATATAGGGTCCCTGTGGGGCGCCGGCCCCAGGAGATTGAATCTCCAAGGGGCGGCAGCCGGGGTGGAGGCCGCCAAGGCAGTGGAGGCGCCTCCCCAGGGTTCCCAACCCTAGGCGCAGAGGGGGCCTGGGGCGCCGCCCTAGGAGATTGAATCTCCAAGGGGGTGGCGGCTGTGGGGTGGAGTGCCCCCCAAGGCAAGTGGAGGCGCCCGCTCCCCTAGGGTTCCCAACCCTAGGCGCAGAGGGGCTCAGGGGGCCACCAGCCCACCAGGCTGGTTCCTCCCACTTTAGTCCAGTGGCCCTCCGGGATGGTGGCCCCACCGGTGGAACCCGGGACCCTTCCGTGGTCCTCAGACAATACCGGTGAACCCCAAAACTTTCCCCGATGGTCAAACTCGACTTCCCATATATAATTCTTTACCTCCGCACCATTCCGAACTCCCGTGACGTCCGGATCTCATCCGACTCAACAACTTTCGTTTGCTGCATACTAATATCTTTACAACCCTAGCGCCACCGAACCTTAGTGTGTAGACCCTACGGTTCGGAGACATGCGCATATGACCGAGACGGCTCTCCGGTCAATAACCAACAGCGGGATCCGATACCCATGTTGGCTCCTACATATTCCACGATGATCTCATCGGATGAACCACGATGTGAAGATTCAAGCAACCCCGTATACAATTCCCTTTGTCAATCGGTACGTTATTTGCCCGAGATTCGATCGTCGGTATCCCAATACCTCGCTCAATCTCGCTACGGCAAGTCACTTTACTCGCATCAGAATGATGATCCCGTGACCAAACACTTGGTCACTTTGAGCTCATTATGATGATGCATTACCGAGTGGGCCCAGAGATACCTCTCCGTCATACGGAGTGACAAATCCCGCCTCGATCCATGTCAACCCAATGACACTTTCGGAGATACCGTAGTATACCTTTATAGTCACCCAGTTACATTGTGACGTTTGGTACACCCAAAGCACTCCTACGGTATCCGGGAGTTGCACGATCTCATGGTTTAAGGGAAGGATACTTGACAATGGAAAAGCTCTAGCAAACGAACTACACGATCTCGTGCTATGCTTAGGATTGGGTCTTGTCCATCACATCATTCTCCTAATGATGTGATCCCGTTATCAATGACATCCAATGTCCATTGTCAGGAAACCATGACTATCCGTTGATCAATGAGCTAGTCAACTAGAGTCTCACTAGGGACATGTTGTGGTCTATGTATTCACACGTGTATTACGATTTCCGGATAATACAATTATAGCATGAATAAAAGACAATTATCATGAACAAGGAAATATAATAATAATCCTTTTATTATTGCCTCTAGGGCATATTTCCAACAGTCTCCCACTTGCACTAGAGTCAATAATCTAGTTACATTGTGATGAATCGAACACCCATAGAGTTCTGGTGTTGATCATGTTTTGTTCGCGAAAGAGGTTTAGTCAACGGATCTGCGACATTGAGATCCGTATGCACTTTGCTAATTTCTATGTCTCCATCTTGAACATTTTCACGAATGGAGTTGAAGCGACGCTTGATGTGCCTGGTCTTCTTATGAAACCTGGGCTCCTTGGCAAGTGCAATAGCTCCAGTGTTGTCACAGAAGAGTTTGATCGGCCTTGACGCATTGGGTATGACTCCTAGTTCGGTGATGAACTCCTTCACCCAAATTGCTTCATGTGCTGCCTCCGAGGCTGCCATGTACTCCGCTTCACATGTAGATCCCGCCACGACGCTCGCTTGCAGCTGCACCAGCCATCGCTCCACCATTCAACATATACACGATCCGGTTTGTGACTTAGAGTCATCCAGATCTGTGTCGGCTTAGCGCCGACGTAACCCTTACGACGAGCTCTTCGTCACCTCCATAAACGAGAAACATGTCCTTAGTCCTTTTCGTACTTCAGATATTCTTGACCGCTGTCCGGTGTTCCTTGCCGGGATTACTTTGGTACCTTCCTACCAAACTTACGGCAAGGTTTACATCAGTCTGCTACACAAGATGTCATACATAATAGACCCTATGGTCGAGGCATAGGGATGACACTCATCTCTTCTATATCTTCCGCCGTGGTCGAACATTGAGCCGAGCTCAATTTCACACCTTGCAACCAGAGCAAGAACCCCTTCTTAGACTGATCCATATTGAACTTCTTCAATATCTTATCAAGGTATGTGCTTTGTGAAAGACCTATGAGGCGCCCTCGATCTATCTCTATAGATCTTGATGCCTAATATATAAGCAGCTTCTCCAAGGTCCTTCATTGAAAAACTCTTATTCAAGTAGGCCTTAATGTTGTCCAAAAGTTCTATATCATTTCCCATCAAAAGTATGTGATCTACATATAATATGAGAAATGCTACAGAGCTCCCACTCACTTTCTTGTAAACGCAGGCTTCTCCATAAGTCCAAGATAAACCCAAACGCTTTGATCATCTCATCAAAGCGTAATGATCCAACTCCGAGATGCTTGCACCAGCCCATAAATGGATCGCTGGAGCTTGCATACCTTGTTAGCATTCTTAGGGTCGATAAAACCTTCCGCTGCATCATATACGTTCTTCCTTAAGATAGCCGTTAAGGAATGCCGTTTGACGCCCATTTGCCATATCTCATAATCATAGTATGCGGCAATTGCTAACATGATTCGACGGACTTCAGCTTCGCCGGGAGAAAAAGTCTCATCGTAGTCAACCCTTGAACTTGCCGATAACCCTTAGCGACAAGTCGAGCTTTATAGATGGTAACATTACCATCCGCGTCCGCCTTCTTCTTAAAGATCCATTTGTTTTCTATCGCTCACGATCATCGGGCAAGTCTGTCAAAGTCCATACTTTGTTTTCATACATGGATCCTATCTCGGATTGCATGGCTTCAAGCCATTTGTTGGAATCTGGGCCCGCCATCGCTTCTTCATGGTTCAAGGTTCACCGTTGTCTAACAACATGATTTCCGTGACAGGGTTGCCATACCATTCGGTGTGGAACATGTCCTTGTGGACCCACGGTTCAAGAGCAACTTGATCCAAGTACCTTGATCATCATCATTAATTTCCTCTCCCATCGGTGTAGGCACCACAGAACATTTTCCGAGCCGCACTACTTTCCGGTTCAAGAGGTAGTACTTCATCGAGTTCTACTTTCCTCCCACTTACTCCTTTCGAGAGAAACTCTTTTCCGTAAAGGATCCGTTCTTGGCAACAAAGATCTTGCCTTCGGATCTAAGGTAGAAGATATACCCAATGGTTTCCTTAGGGTATCCTATGAAGACGCTTTTTCCGACTTGGGTTCGAGCTTTTCAGTTGAAGTTTCTTGACATAAGCATCGCATCCCCAAACTTTTAGAAACGATACTTAGGTTTCTTCCCAAACCATAATTCATACGGTGTCGCCTCAACGGATTTAGACGGTGCCCTATTTAAAGTGAATGTAGCTGTCTCTAGAGCGTATCCCCAAAATGATAGCGGTAAATCAGAAGAGACATCATAGATCGCACCATATCCAATAGAGTGCGACACGATGTTCGACACACCGCTTTACCGAGGTGTTCCAGAGGCGTGAGTTGTGAAACAATTCCACATTTCCTTAAGTGTACCAAATTCGTGACTTAAGTATTCTCCTCCACGATCTGATCGTAAGAACTTTATTTTTCGGTCACGTTGATTCTCTACCTCATTCTGAAATTCCTTGAACTTTTCAAAGGTGTCGACTTGTGTTTCATCAAGTAGACATACCCATATCTACTCAAGTCATCGGTGAGAGTGAGAACATAACGATATCCTCCATGAGCCTCAACGCCATTGGACCGCACACATCGGTATGTATGATTTCCAGTAAGTTGGTTGCTCGCTCAATTGTTCAGGAGAACGGAGTCTTGGTCATTTTGCCCATAAGGCATGGTTCGCATGTGTCAAATGATTTATAATCGATAGACTCTAAAAGTCCATCAGCATGGAGCTTCTTCATGCGCTTGACACCAATTTTACCAAGGCGGCAGTGCCACAAGTATGTGGGACTATCATTATAAACTTTACATCTTTTGGTATTCACACTATGAATATGTGTAACATCACGTTCGAGATTCATTAAGAATAAACCATTGACCATCGGAGCATGACCATAAAACATATCTCTCATATAAATAGAACAACCATTATTCTCGGATTTAAATGAGTAGCCATCTCGTATTAAACGAGATCCTGATACAATGTTCATGCTCAAACTTGGCACTAAATAACAATTATTGAGGTTTAAAACTAATCCCGTGGGTAAATGTAGAGGTAGCGTGTCGACGACGATCACATCGACCTTGGAACCATTCCCGACGCCGCATCATCACCTCGCCCTTCGATCTCCGCTTATTCCGCAGCTCCCTGCTGTGAGTTACAAATATGAGCAACAACACCGTATCGAATACCCGGAGTTACTACGAGTCTTGGTAAGGTACACATCAATTACATGTATATCACATATACCTTTAGTGTTGCCGGCCTTCTTGTCCGCTAAGTATTTGGGGCAGTTCCGCTTCAAAGGACCCTTCCTTTGCAATAAAAGCACTCGGCCTCGTGCTTGGGTCCATTCTTTGACTTCTTCCGGCAAGCTGGCTTACGGGCGCGGCAACATCTTTGCCGCCCTTCTTGAAGTTCTTCTTACCCTTGCCCTTCTTGAACTTGGTGGTTTTATTGACCATCAACACTTGATGTTCCTTTTGATTTCTACCTTGTTGACTTCAAAGATTCAAAATACTTCAGGAATAGTTTTCACCATCCCCTGATATTGTAGTTCATCACAAAGCTCTTGTAGCTCGGTGGGAGCGATCAAGGATTCTGTCAATGACCGCCTCGTCCGGAGGTTAATATTCAATCGACAGCGGTTGTGCAACCTGATATTTTGAGTATGTGCTCACCGACATAACTATTTTCCTCCATCTTACAACTATAGAACTTGTCGGAGACTTCATATCTCTCGACCCGGCGTGAGCTTGGAAAACCATTTTAGCTCCTCGAACATCTCATATGCTCCGTGTTGCTCAAAACGCTTTTGGAGCCCGGTTCTAAGCTATAAAGCATGCCGCACTAAACGAGGGAGTAATCATCAGCACGTGACTACCAAGCGCTCATAACGCCTTGGTTCTCTCGATGGGTGCTTCACCTAGTGGTCCTTCTAGGACATATGCTTTCTTGGCAGCTATGAGGATGATCTCGTGTTAGGACCCAAATCCGAGATAGTTGCTGCCATCATCTTTCAGCTTGGTTTTCTAGGAATGCGCTGAAGTTCATGTTGACATGAGCGTTGGCCATTTGATCTACAAGACATATTTGCAAAGATTTTAGACTAAGTTCATGATAATTAAGTTCATCTAATCAAATTATTTAATGAACTCCCACTCAGATTTGACATCCCTCTAGTCATCTAAGTGTTACATGATCCGAGTCGACTAGGCCGTGTCCGATCATCACATGAGACGGACTAGTCATCATCGGTGAACATCTCCATGTTGATCGTATCTTCCATACGACTCATGTTCGACCTTTCGGTCTCTGTGTTCCGAGGCCATGTGCGTACATGCTAGGCTCGCAAGTTAACCTAAGTGTTTTGCATGTGTAAAACTGTCTTACACCGCTGTATGTGAATGTAGGAATCTATCACACCCGATCATCACGTGGTGCTTCAAAGCATTTAACTTTAGCAACGGCGCACGCTTAGGGGGAACACTTTCTTGAAATTATTATGAGGGATCATCTTATTTACTACCACCGTTCTAAGTAAACAAGATGCAAAAACATAATAAACATCACATGCAATTAAATAGTAGTGACATGATATGGCCAATATCATATAGCTCCTTTGATCTCCATCTTGGGGCTCCATGATCATCTTGTCACCGGCATGACACCATGATCTCCATCATCGTGTCTCCATGAAGTTGCTCGCCAACTATTACTTCTACTACTATAGCTAACGATTTAGCAATAAAGTAAAGTAATTACATGGCGTTGAATCAATGACACGCAGGTCATATAATAATTAAGACAACTCCTATGGCTCCTCGCCGTTGTCATACTCATCGACATGCAAGTCGTGATTCCTATTACAAGAACATGATCTCATACATCACAATATATCATTCATCATTCATCACAACTTTTGGCCATATCACATCACAAGGCAATTGCTGCAAAAACAAGTTAGACGTCCTCTAATTGTTGTTGCATCTTTTACGTGGCTGCAATAGGGTTCTAGCAAGAACGTTTTCTTACCTACGAAAAAGCCACAATGTGATTTGTCAAGTTCTATTTACCCTTCATAAGGAACCTTTTCATCGAATCCGCTCCAACTAAAGTGGGAGAGACATACACCCGCTAGCCACCTTATGCAACTAGTGCATGTCAGTCGGTGGAACCTGTCTCACGTAAGCGTACGTGTAAGGTCGGTCCGAGCCGCTTCATCCCACAATACCGCTGAATCAAAATAAGACTAGTAGTGGCAAGAAAGTTGACAACATCTACGCCCACAACAAATTGTGTTCTACTCGTGCAAAGAGAACTACGCATAGACCTAGCTCATGATGCCACTGTTGGGGAACGTTGCAGAAAATAAATTAAAAATAAAAAAATACTAAAACTTCTTAAAGATAAAGTTAGCTTGATATGCTTAACTATAGGATATTAAAAAATAAAATTATAGAATTTATTGGTATTTTCATTCGATCATTATAGACTTTATTATTTGTTAATAATTTGAGGATTAATATTTCACTAAGGGGAACATAGAGTCAGAGTAAATAAAATTGCTAATTCCGCATTTTTGGCAAAATCTTTCGTCTTCGTTTTCAGCTCCGCTCGCTCGAGAATTGCCACAAGCGCAAATCCCGCTTTTTATGGGTCCAAAGATTCTTTCGCAAAACAATCCATCTTTTTCTGGTTTATCGGTTTTATAATGAAAAGTAGAGGGCCTTGTGACTTCGCCAACGACTTCTCCATTAGGTAGGTTTTTGTTAGCCCAAGCCTTTATTTTTCCTACGGTTTCACCAAGATCCATCTATGAGTTCATCTAGCAACGAGTGATAGGAGTGCATCTACATACCTTTGTAGATCGCGAGCGGAAGCGTTCAAGAGAACGGGGTTGAGGGAGTCGACTGCCGTGATCCAAATCACCGATGACCAAGTGCGAACGGACAGCACCTCCGCGTTCAACACACGTCTGAGCGGATGACGTCTCCCGCACCTTGATCCAGCAAGGAGGAGGAGAGGTTGATGAAGATCCAGCAAGACGACGGCGTGGTGGTGGATGCAGCAGAAGTTCAGCAGGCTTCGCCAAGCGACTACGGGAGGAGGAGGTGTAGCAAGGGGAAGGGAGGCGCCAGTGCAAGGTGCGGCTGCCCTCCTCCCCTCTATATAGGGTCCCAGGCGCCGGCCCTAGGAGATTGAATCTCCAAGGGGGGCGGCGGCTGGGGGTGGAGTGCCCCAAAGCAAGTGGAGGCGCCTCCCTAGGGTTCCCAACCCTAGGCGCAGAGGGGGCTGGGGAGCACCAGCCCACCAGGGGATGGTTCCCCTCCCACTTCAGCCCATGTGGCCCTCCGGGATGGGTGGCCCCACCCGGTGGAGCCCCGGGACCCTTCTGGTGGTCCCGATACAATACCGTGAACCCGAAACTTTCCCGATGGTCAAACTCGACTTCCCATATATAATTCTTTACCTCCGGACCATTCTGGAACTCCTCGTGATGTCCGGGATCTCATCCGGGACTCCGAACAACTTTCGGTTTGCTGCATACTAATCTTTACAACCCTAGCGTCACCGAACCTTAAGTGTGTAGACCGACGGGTTCGGGAGACATGCGACATGACCGAGACGGCTCTCCGGTCAATAACCAACAGCGGATCTGGATACCCATGTTGGCTCCTACATGTTCCACGATGATCTCATCGGATGAACCACGATGTCGAGGATTCAAGCAACCCAGATACAATTCCTTTGTCAATCGGATGCGTTATTTGCCCGAGATCCGATCATCGGTATCCCAATACCTCGCTCAATCTCGTTACCGGCAAGTCACTTTACTCGCACCATAATGCATGATCGCGTGACCAAACACTTGGTCACTTTGAGCTCATTATGATGATGCATTACCGAAAGTGGGCCCAGATACCTCTCCATCATACGGAGTGACAAATCCCGCCTCGATCCGTGTCAACCGAGCAGACACTTTCGGAGATACCCGTAGTATACCTTTATAGTCACCCGATTACGCTAGACGTTTGGTACACCCAAAGCACTCCTACGGTATCCGGGTGTTACACGATCTCATGGTCTAAGGAAAGGATACTTGACATTGGAAAAGCTCTAGCAAACGAACTACACGATCTTGTGCTATGCTTAGGATTGGGTCTTGTCCAGCACATCATTCTCCTAATGATGTGATCCCGTTATCAATGACATCCAATGTCCATAGTCAGGAAACCATGACTATCCGTTGATCAACGAGCTAGTCAACTAGAGGGTCACTAGGGACATGTTGTGGTCTATGTATTCACACGTGTATTACGATTTCCGGATAATACAATTATAGCATGAATAAAAGACAATTATCATGAACAAGGAAATATAATAATAATCCTTTTATTATTGCCTCTAGGGCATATTTCCAACAGGGAAGCCCTTCTGTCCTCTATTGTTCGGCGGCCGGGGCTCCTCCTCGTCATCGCTATGCAGCCCCTTGTCATTAAGTTCGGCATTTAACTTGCCTGCCTGTTTGAAGACCCAACAATCCCTGTTGGTGTGGTTGGCTGGTTTTTCGGGGGTGCCATGTATTTGGCACGAGCGATCGAGTATTCGGTCCAGATTGGGACGGCCCGAGTATTTCTTTTGAATGGCTTTTTCGCTGACCGGTTTAGAGCCTCGAATCCGGCATTGATCGCCAGATCTTCAGCATTATCACCGTTAACGCGGGCGCTTGTGCTTGTTGCGACATGACCTGCCATTGCTGTCCTTGGTATCCGAACTACCGTGGTTTTTGGTCAAGTTGTTGCTACGAGCTAGCCAGCTGTCCTCTCCCGCAAAAGCGGGTCATGAGTGTTGTGAGGGCTGCCATGGATTTCGCTTTTCCTGTCCTAGGTGCCGGGCAAGCCACTTGTCGCGGATGTTATGTTTGAAGGCTGCAAGGGCCTCTGCATCCGGACAGTCAATGATTTGATTTTTCTTGGTTAGGAACCGTGTCCAGAATTGTCTGGCCGATTCTTCTGGCTGCTGAATTATGTGGCTGGGGTCATCGGCGTCTGGTGGTCGCACATAAGTGCCCTGGAAGTTATCAAGGAATGCGGCTTCTAGGTCCTCCCAACAACCAATTGATTCTGCTGGCAGGCTTTTAAGCCAATGCCGAGCTGGTCCTTTAAGCTTGAGTGGTAGGTATTTGATGGCGTGTAGATCATCACCGCGGGCCATGTGGATATGGAGGAGGTAGTCCTTGATCCAAACTGCAGGATCTGTTGTGCCATCGTATGATTCGATGTTTACGGGTTTGAAACCCTTAGGGATTTGATGATCCATCACTTCGTCTGTCAAGCATAGTGGGTGTGCGGCGCCTCTGTATTGAGCTATATCATGGCGCAGCTCAAATGAGCTTTGTCTACTGTGTTCGTCCCGGCCGGAATTGTTGTATCTGGCGTGACAGTTATCGTCGCGTGTCGTGGGGCGTCCACGCGATCCGTAGATCGATCTTGTTTGCCTTGCCTTGTCCTCCAATATGTCTCGCAGGTCCGCGCGCTTCCCGTGCCTTGGTATTTTTCGAGCGACGCGGGTGCGGCTTGAATGGAGGGTCTAGAGGCCTCTCTCGTCGCGACCACGGGTGGCGATCGGCGCATCATGCGTTGGCGATGTAGGTTTGGGTGTTGCTTCCTCTAATTGGGGTAGCAGCCTGCGTTTTGGTATCTCTTGGGGGCGCTCGAGTTCGTACTCTTCGCTGCAAGGACTTCAGTCCATTTGTCACCTAGCAAGTCTTAGTTAGCTCTAAGCTGCTGCTGCTTTTCTTGAGGCTGCTTGCCGTGGCCATAAGCCTGCGCTTGAAACGCCCTGCTGTTGGCGGGATCCTCAGCACGACAAATTCGTCGTCGCCGAGGCTTGCCTCATCTTCGAGGGAGGCATATAATTATCGTCCTCCACCTCCCCGTCCGCCGCCTATCATGAGGGCTGGCTTCTCCTCCTCTGTGCTGAATCCTCTTTGGAGGGGTTGTCTTCGCACTGCTCGGGTGTTATTATCTCCCGTTCCGAATCACCGTTTTGCTGTGGCGAGATTTAGAGCGGCCACGCCGCCGGGCGCTTGGGCTGTTTCTTGAGGGTCATCCTCCGCTGTTCCATCGCCATTCCCATTTTTTGGGATGTCCACCATGTATATGTCGATGACGAGGTGGCCTTCTGTGCTCTGAGGCGCTTAGTTCTTGGTCGCTCCAAAGATCGTCGCCCATACCGCCGATGTCTTGAGTCAAAGTCGAGCATGTCGGTTAAATCATCGACAGTGGCTACAAAGTGGGTGGTGGGTGGGCGTTGAATTTCTTCGTCGTCCGCATCTCAACCTTCCCGACCGTAGTCCGCCAGGCTCTCCGATAAAGAGAGAGACTTTAGTGAATTCAGGATGTCGCCAAAGGGCGAGTGCTTTGAAAGATGTCCATGGCAGTGAACTCCATGACCGCGCCCAATCGGATTCGATTGGCGGGCGCTGGAGGTTCGGAGTCCGGAGAGGAGTCCAGCACCTTGGAGTCACGGATTCGCAGCGACAGGATGGTGTTTGGCTCAATCGCCGAGATATCGTAGCCCCGAGGCGGTGTCCAGCCACTCATCCTCGATCGGCGGAGTCGGCCCGAGCTAAGGGTCGGAGCGGATCTTTGGTCGCGGCCGCCAGGCAACCGCTCGCGGCAGAGCTAGATCGTGCCCATCGAGACAAGGCGGCGCGCTTGGCTGTGGCTCGAATCTGTCAAAGATTAAATCTCCGCGGATGTCGGGCCGTAGTTCAAACTCCCAAATCTGACTCGATGGCTGGGCGTAGCTTCGATCTGCTCAAGATGGCCAAGTGAATTGGCCCGCAGTGCAAAGCCGCCGAATACGAAGATCTGTCCGAGGAGAAAAGTCTCACCCTGGACCGCATCGTTGTTGATGATCGAAGGAGCCATCAGGCCTAAGGATGACGACACAGAGGAACTCTCAATGAAAGCACCAATGTCGGTGTCAAAACCGGCGGATCTCCGGTTGGGGGTCCCGAACTGTGCGTCTAGGCGGATGGTAATAGGAGACAAGGGACACTATGTTTTTACCCAGGTTCGGGCCCTCTCGATGGAGGTAAAACCCTACTCCTGCTTGATTAATATTGATGATATGGGTAGTACAAGAGTAGATCTACCACGAGATCAAAGAGGCTAAACCCTAGAAGCTAGCCTATGGTATGATTGTTGTTCGTCCTACGGACTAAAACCCTCCGGTTTATATAGACATCGGATAGGGTTAGGGTTACACAGAGTCGGTTACAATGGTAGGAGATCTACATATCCGTATCGCCGAGCTTGCCTTCCACGCCAAGGAAAGTCCCATCCGGACACGGGACGAAGTCTTCAATCTTGTATCTTCATAGTCCAGGAGTCCGGCCAACGGTGATAGTTCGGCTATCCGGACACCCCCTAATCCAGGACTCCCTCAGGGATGCTCCTTGATTCTTCCGAACTGTTCTTCATGTTTGGTCGTCGGTCTTGAAAACTGGTTCAACAAATCTTCTCATCTTCGATCTTGAGGATCGCCGAAGTGAATCCGAAGAGTTTACACGTCGGGTATCCAAGGAGCCCCTTTAAGTTTCCGGCCATTATTAATGCCTTGTTATTTTTATGCCACACCTCGGGTTTGAAGTTGTTCCCGGGCGGCAGTGTCCTCTTGCGTCCGAGCTCCAACGCCGGACTGCATTCGAGGTATCTTTTGTAGCCGAGCACCAACGCTGAACCGCTTCTGAGCTCCAACGCCGGAATGTATTCGAGCTCCAACGCTGGACTGTATCCGAAGAGTATTGTTACAGCCGAGCTCCATCGCCGAACTGCATCCGAGCTCCAGCACTGGACTGTATCCGAGCCCCAACGCCGGACTATGTCCAAGCTCCAACACCGGACTGTATCCGAGCTCCAACGCTGGACTATATCCAGGTGACATAGATCACCTTGGTTCAGAAAACTTGAAGGAGTTTAGCCGAGCATAATGCCAGAAATGCCCTCTATTGAGCCAGCCACTGGCGCCCGAGATTTATGTCGGACTGCTTCCAAGGTGGTGCACCACCCCGACTGCGGGCCGTTTTTTGTATATATTTTTTATTGGTGCAATTTATTCTCTGCCAAGATATATAGCCAGTAGCCCTCGAGGTGTGTATCGGTCTAAAACCCGAGATGCACCTGAAGGATGACATAAGATAGATGATCCCAGAAGCCCCTGAGACTCAGGTTGATTCGCAAAATCGGCCTGAGGATCAACTCCTAGCCCGGCAGAATACTTCGGGACACAAAAAGCGGTGTGCAGAGTCCTCGCGACTCAGGTTGGGTGCGGCCGACCAACCTGAGGATCATAATCTCCTCAAAAACTATATTGCACTTAAATTTCTGCATTGGATTGTCAATGCAGTAGCCCCCGAGAATTGGGTTGGGCAAAATGGCCGACCCTAGGATCGTACCTCCTCGGGAATAAGTTCAACTGTCATGTATGTTTTGACAATACCGAGGTGGAGTTCAGCAGGAAAGATGCCGAACTGTAGTTTTAGAAAATAGTTTCACGCCGAACACCTCAACCAAGAGAATGTCCTGCTTCCTGAAACATAAAATAGGTGAAAGATGTTATAAGCTCAAAAAAAAAGGCCAACAAACATGCATAAAAAACTTAACGTCTAGGTTGAATCAAGATGTTTTGGTGCCAATATGAAATTGGTCTTAAAATTATACTTTCGTCTTGCTTTGACACATCTGATCTCTAGACTTCAAATGGGTCAGCCTTCGGCTTCAACCTCCCTATCCCGAAGGCGGAGTGTTTCTCAGGCTAGTTTAGCAAACTAAACACGAGCGGCTTCAGAGAGAAACTAGGCTACCCGGCTATTGATCATACACCTGAGTCGAGAAAGGAGTGGTAGAAAAAGACTGTGCAGCGACTCACAAAAACGGCTCATATTAATTTAAGAGCCCCCAAGTGACTTGGGTAAAAGAATTTTATGTATAATGATTGTATGTACCGAAGTACTTATATCATATCTGTGTTCACCCGAACTTTAAATGCGTCTTAACCGACCGTCGGCTTCTCCCTCTTCGATCAAGGGCCAAAAAGTGTTATGTACTCCACCCGTCGAGAATATCGACGGTGTTTCTGATAACCAGGCAATCAAGCCATAAGGCTGTAACAGACAAAGTGCGCTCAGGGAACTTATGCTTTATTACTGACGAAGTGTAAGAAGCATCTTCGAAGAAAATAGTACCCCCACCGATACCTTTCTTCGGTTGCTCATTGTTACTATGAGACTTGTGCAATAGATTATTTGTACTCACGAGTTCCGTTGTGTGCCGACCATGATTGAAAACAATAAGAGCGTTAGCTTTCGGCTTCACCCAGTCTGAGGTCCGAGATCGGATGACCCGATCGTGACAATCGTAGAGTTGCTCCCTTTACTCCCTAGCCGAACAATCGGGAACGTAGGGTTAAGCACAGGAGCAAGGCAACCCAGCTTGCGGAACACTTAAGTCAACATGGTGCATATTGTGGCGTAATACACGAACAAGGAATGAAGCCATACAAGTATAATCATATGCAAGAAGAATGGCTTCATAAAGGAAGCCCCCAACTAAATGGGGTATTTGAATTTGTTTGTAACAAACAAGGTTTTGACAAAGAAAGTTTTCCGCAAACGACTTTTTGTCAAAAAAGTATAACACTTGGTCAAATCGAACAAAATTTAAAACCAAATGTTTTTGAGCATGAAAGCGACTTAGCTGGTTAATGTGCTCGGTGTGACGTGGGCCGAGCTTGTAGCGTCTCAAGGTCCCAATCCCCAAGCCGGTCGTGACGTACCAAAGCAAAAAGCTCAGCTTGATGAAGTGATAGCACGACAGTGCCAAAGTGCCGAGGCAAAGTCCCCGATCCAGCCGAGGAGACAAGGTAGTTCGGCGGTGTGATAATGAAGCCCCCACGTCAGTCGATGTGTCGAAATAGGTCGGCATCGTGAACGTTAGTTTGATGAAGCAACGCCGTGATGATGGCGACACAGGGTATCACACCATGGTAACGGTGGAATTTGGTTGATGGAGGCGAGAGGACGACTCCGTACGCCGAGGTGACTGCGTGACGCAGAAAAAAATTAATTATCTGCACACATACGATAGTGCAAGGCAAAGTAATAATAATAAAGTAAAAAATTCGTTGCGTAATTAATATTTTAAGCAAAGCAAATAATAATAGAAATATGGCCCATGCTCCGAACACCCGCCGAGGTATAGCTCTTTCGGTGATGCCGAAGTCCCCGAGGCAACCGAACACGTCGGTATGGCAACACGACACACAAGGTGATCACACGAGCCGATTTACGCCGATTGGGACGACGGCGTCGGCTTGCCGAAGAGACCACGTGACGCAGTCGAAGTCCATTACCTGCACATGTAAAATAGTGCGGTCCAAAAAGTAATAATATAAATATAGAAGAAAAACCTCGCATAATTAATTTACGCAAGATAATTTTTTTAAAGATATGTGGCCTGGCGCCGAAGTCAATGTCGATGCAGGGCATCGGCGTGATGCGGTAAAGGCGTGGAAAAGCCTGAATTCACAAGTCGGTCCGAGTTCCGGATGCGGCGCTTATTTAACTATGTACGAAACCGACCGAACCACCACGACAAATCGTTAAGCACGCGCCACCATTTGATAGACCTGTGTAAAGATGATGGAACAAACCAGAGTAATAATTCCTCAGGAAAAATAAATCCAAACAAGCAAAAATTGCTAGGACTAATAGCACTTGGTTTATTTATTGTAGCAGTCCGAAGAAAAGTGACTCCGAAAATTGGGACTCGATCCGCATACCCATTGCCTGATGGGCGGTGAAACGACGACATGGCGATGTTGTGATGTCTACTACACAACCTTCTTCTTGTAGACGTTGTTGGGCCTCCAAGTGCAGAGGTTTGTAGGACAGTAGCAAATTTCCCTCAAGTGGATGACCTAAGGTTTATCAATCCGTGGGAGGCGTAGGATGAAGATGGTCTCTCTCAAACAACCCTGCAACCAAATAACAAAGAATCTCTTGTGTCCCCAACACACCCAATACAATGGTAAATTGTATAGGTGCACTAGTTCGGCGAAGATATGGTGATACAAGTGCAATATGGATGATAGATATAGGTTTTTGTAATCTGAAAATATAAAAAACAGCAAGGTAGCAAGCGATAAAAGTGAGCGTAAACGATATTGCAATGCTAGGATACAAGGCCCGGGGTTCATACTTTCACTAGTGCAAGTTGTCTCAACAATAATAACATAATTGGATCATATAACTATCCCTCAACATGCAACAAAGAGTCACTCCAAAGTCACTAATAGCTGAGAACAAACAAAGAGATTATTGTAGGGTACGAAACCACCTCAAAGTTATCCTTTCTGATCGATCTATTCAAGAGTCCGTAGTAAAATAACACGAAGCTATTATTTCCGTTCGATCTATCATAGAGTTCGTACTAGAATAACACCTTAAGACACAAATCAACCAAAACCCTAATGTCACCTAGATACTCCAATGTCACCTCAAGTATCCGTGGGTATGATTATACGATATGCATCACACAATCTTAGATTCATCTATTCAACCAACACAAAGAACTTTAAAGAGTGCCCCAAAGTTTCTACCGGAGAGTCAAGACGAAAACGTGTGCCAACCCCTATGCATAGATTCCCAAGGTCACGGAACCCACAAGTTGATCACCAAAACATACATCAAGTGAATCCATAGAATACCCTATTGTCACCACGGGTATCCCATGCAAGACATGCATCAAGTGTTCTCAAATCCTTAAAGAATCAATCCGATAAGATAACTTCAAAGGGAAAACTCAATCCATTACAAGAGAGTAGAGGGGGAGAAACATCATAAGATCCAACTATAATAGCAAAGCTCGCGATACATCAAGATCGTGCCGAATCAAGAACACGAGAAAGAGAGAGATCAAACACATAGCTAATGGTACAAACCCCCAGCCCCGAGGGTGAACTACTCCCTCCTCGTCATGGAGAGCGCCGGGATGATGAAGATGGCCACTGGTGATGGATCCCCCCTCCGGCAGGGTGCCGGAACGGGTCTAGATTGGTTTTCGGTGGCTACAGAGGCTTGCGGCGGCGGAACTCCCGTTCTAGGTTATGTTCTGGGGGTTTCTGTATATATAAGAGGTTTTGGCGTTGAGAACAAGTCAGGGGGGGTCTCCGAGGCGGCCATGAGGTAGGGGCGCGCCTGGGGTAGGGCCCCCACCCTCGTGGGTGCCTTGGGACTCCTCCGTCCATCTACGATGTCTGTGGGCTTCTTCTGGTCCAAAAATAATCTCCGTCAAATTTCCGGTCAATTGGACTCCGTTTGGTTTTCCCTTTCTGCAAAACTCAAAAACAAGGAAAAACAGTGTCGGTGTACAAAAAGAGGGGCATGCTTTTGTACCCCTTTACCTATGCACAGGCAGTCAGAGCCGCGCCCACGACCACACCAAGCAGAACAGGGGAGGTGAGCCAAGGTAAGGCCGAAGCCCAAGACAATCAAAGCAACGCCAAGGCCAATAACACAAAGAGCAGAGGGACGAAGCAGGTTCCCCCGGCAAGACCCTTGCCGGGCGGCCTCAGCGGCCCCGGCAAGACCCTTGCCGGGACATCTCACCCCGCACCAAGAGAGCAAGCCACCCTTGAGCCCACGGCCCCCAGCACCATCATCAGCGTGGGGCCAGGGCTCGGAGAGGCACCTCTGTGGTGGCATGCAGATCTTTGTGAAGACATATTCAAGATCAGATGAGGGTTAGAAGACAACGATTCTCGGCAAGATGCTTGCCGAGGAAGGCCACCAGACCCCTGGCAAGATCCTTGCCGGGGACGACAGCATGCCACGGCAAGACCCTTGCTGGGCCACCCGGCAAGGCCCGCGCCAAAGACGCCGGCGAGGCCACCGCCAAACACGCGCCAACCAAGCTTCCACTGCCGTTCCCATGCAGCTGCCAGCCCAACCAGCTGGGCAGGCACCTGCGTGGCAACATGTAGCTCCCAGGCCAAATCATCAAGCGCCTGCGTGGCGGCATGCAGATCTTCGTGAAGGCTCCACCACCGTGCCACCCAGCTGCCTGCCTGCCTACATGGCACCGCATGCATCACTGGGCGGGGCGCGTGTCGAAGCAAGGAGGAGCAGCGACGGACGGGACGGGCCTCGCCTCGTCCCTGATAAAGCAAGGGACACCTAAGCCACGATTAAATGCGTCTTGTCTGAATACGAGCGATAAGCTCAGGGCATCAGACGCCTTTCCACCTCTCGTGTGTCGCTGTGGCAGCCCTTTCAACTATAAAAGGAGGCCCATGGCATATGAAGGGGATTCGGCTCTTCGAACCACGACCGACCACAGCTAGTTCGAGAGCTCAAGAACTCTCAGAAATACACCCACCAAAGCAGGACTAGGGTTTTACGCATCCTCGCGGCCCGAACCTGGGTAAACGATCCTTGTGCTGTCTACTAGCCTTGCTCTCCTCGCAACCCTGCGCCCCGGCAACCGTAGTAGGAATTCCTGTGATCCCATAGGTGTCGTTCCACACCGACATCTTTGGCGCGCCAGGTAGGGGGCGCAATTGTGAGAATCTGGGCTAGTAGTCAGCCTAGAAGTTCTTCGTCGCCATGGCCCCTAAGAAGAAGACGGCCACGGCGGTCGACTAGTTGGGAGCCGAACGACCCGTGCCGCTGCGGACGGGCAGCGGATCGGTCGCAGACAGGACCCGGGCCGCGGCCCGCGAGCACCAGCATCGCCCAGGCAGTCGGGGCCTGGCGAGCGGCATCGTTCGTGCGCCAGACGACCGACTACTTGTCACCGGATCCAAAGACGGAGCTGCCCCCCCCCCAGGCGGCGCGGGGCCCTCCAGGGCCGTCGTTGTGCCGACTTCGGGCGGCGTGACGACCTCCAGGATGCCTACACCGGCGACCACCGCGCATTCTTCCCATGGTGTGCGCGTTGAGCAGCGTCAGCAACTCCTTCTAACATAGTTAGAAGTCGAAGCGCGCCGCGATCCACGCAGCTGTCGCCGCCGCCCACGCCAGCGGAAGCTTTGGCGCACGCACAGCTCCTCCTCGACTTCCCTCCTGCTACGGAGAAGCTCGACGAGTGGAGGGCCACCATCCGGAGCCTCGTTGCCGTTGCAAACAAAGATGATCCGCGACCGGCGGGGCCCTCGGGTCAGCGCTCCACCGAGCCACCACATGCTGGCGCTGGGAGGACTCGGGGAGCTGCGGCCATGGTGCACTCTCCTCCTCCTCGCCAGCCGCCGCGGGCCTCGGTCCGTCGCGATGACGCTTGTGATAACATCTCCATAGCGTCGTCCGACCCGCGGACCCTCCGCGACCAGCGCCAGGTCCTTCGGGAGCAAGCTCATGAAGACGCTCGAACCACCGCCGAAAGGCCGGCTAAACACGCCGCGCCATCGGACAAGCGGGCGGGACCCGCTATGGACCACCCGGCACCGGGGGGCCCCGACGGCCTACCTTACGAGGTGGGCTGCCCGGCTTTTACCCGTGAGCTGAGGCAGTTCTAGTGGCCGTCCCACCGCACGTTCAAGCCCGACGTCGGCGAGAAGTACACTGGCAAGACCCATCCGTCCGAGTTCCTCAGCATCTACACCATCGTGATGCAGGCCACTGGGGCTCGCGATGACAAGGGGCTTGCCAACTATTTCCCGCTGGCGCTCAAGCCCAATGTGATGTCTTGGTTGATGCACTTGTCGGTGGATTCCATTTCTTCTTGGTCGATCTCGTGCCATGAGTTCGCTGGCGCCTTCACAAGAGGCCACCGTGCTCATGGCCGTGCCGATGATCTGCATATCATTCCCGGAAGGAAGGAGACCCGCGCAAGTACATCCGAGATTCAGCCGGTAGAGTACAACATCCCGACGCTCATCCGCCATTGTGATTAGCGATTCCACCGAACGCGCGCAATCGCAAGATGCGCGAGGAGTCGGGCGATGACCAAGGTTAAGGATGTGGCCGAGCTCTACGCTCGCCGATAGGTGCGCTGGGCTGAAGAGGGAAGGAAGTACTCGGTGATACGCCTCCGTCAGATCTATAATTTTTGATTGTTCCATGCCAATATTCTACAACTTTCATATACTTTTGGCAACTTTTTATATTATTTTGGGACTAACATATTGATCCAAAGGCTGCAAAGTTCGCCTCGCTTGTTGCATGTTTTATGTTTCGCAGAATATCCATATCAAACGGAATCAAAACGGGATAAAAATGGACGGAGCTTATTTTTGGAATATTTGGAAAATTCCAGAAGAAAAATCCACGCGAGACGGTGCACGAGGTGGCCACGAGGCAGGGGGGCGCGCCCGCCCCCTGGGCGTGCCCCTGACCCTCGCGGGCCACCCGTAAGGCGGTTGATGCTCTACTTTGGCCGCAAGAAAGCTAATTTTTGGGAAAATATCTGGGCGAAGGTTTCAATCCAATCGGAGTTACGGATCTTTGGATATAAAAGAAATGGTGAAAGGGCAGCAGAACAGAACGCAAAAACAGAGAGAGACAGAGAAACAGATCCAATCTCGGAGGGGCTCTCGCCCCTCCCACGCCATGGAGGCCAAGGACCAAAGGGTAAACCCTTCTCCCATCTAGGGAGGAGGTCAAGGAAGAAGAAGAAGAAGGGCCCCCCTCTCCCCTTCTCTTTCGGTGGCGCCGGAACGCCGCCGTGGCCATCATCATCACCGCAATCTTCACCAACAACTTCACCGCCATCATCACCAACTCTTCCCCCCTCTATGCAGCAGTGTAACCTCTCTCTTACCCGCTGTAATCTCTACTTAAACATGGTGCTCAACACTATATATTATTTCCCAATGATGTATTGCTATCTTATGATGTTTGAGTAGATCCATTTTGTCCTATGGGTTATTTGATGACCAAGATTGGTTTGAGTTGCATGTTTTATTATTGGTGCTGTCCTATGGTGCTCTCTGTGTCGTGCAAGCGTGAGGGATTCCCGTTGTAGGGTTTGCAATATGTTCATGATTTGCTTATGGTGGGTGGCATGAGTGACAGAAGCACAGACCCGAGTAAGTAGGTTGTTTGCGTATGGGATAAAGAGGACTTGATGCTTTAATGCTATGGTTGGGTTTTACCTTAATGATCGTTAGTAGTTGCGGATGCTTGCTAGAGTTCCAGTCATAAGTGCATATGATCCAAGTAGAGAAAGTATGTTAGCTTATGCCTCTCCCTCAAATAAAATTGCAATAATGATTGCCGGTCTAGTTATCGATTGCCTAGGGACAAATAACTTGCTCGTGACAACAAGCTCTTTACTAAAACTAATTTAGTTCTGTCTTTATATAAACAGCTCCTACTTTTTACTTGCACGCTCTTTATTACCTTGCAACCTATCGGAAAACACCTACAAAGTACTTCTAGTTTCATACTTGTTCTAGGTAAAGCGAACGTCAAGCATGCGTAGAGTTGTATCGGTGGTCGATAAAACTTGAGGGAATATTTGTTCTACCTTTAGCTCCTCGTTGGGTTCGACACGCTTACTTATCGAAAACGGTTGCGATCCCCTATACTTGTGGGTTATCTAGACCCTTTTCTAGCGCTGTTGCCGGGGAGCAATAGCGTGGGGTGAATATTCTCGTGTGTGCTTGTTTGATTTATCACTAAGTAATTTTTATTTGCTGTTCTTAGTTGTTCTTTATCTTTAGTTATGGATATGGAACACGAAATACCAAAAAAATTAGGTGTACTTTCTGCTCATGGAGATGGGGAACCTCCTAAAACCCTTGATGCTCAATATGTGAAAAATATTACGTACCACTTTGATAATCCTGAGAAAACCTCATTCAATTTGGTAATGGGAGTAATGTTGGATCAACGTGAATACTTTAGGGATTATCGCTTGACACAAAAAGGGAAACTATTATGGGATCAAATTTATATATTGAAGTGGTATGCTCGGCAAGTGTGCTTGAGTTATGATTATACTTGTTGCTCTAGGATGAAGGCTCCACACCTTCCCTTTTGATGCAAATTTAATGATAATAAAACCTTAGCTTCTTATGCTAATGGTATATATGATTACTATGATGTGGAACAAATAGAAGAATTTGTTGCTTTTAAGGGTGCTTATGAAATTGAATCTTTGTTTGAAAAGTATGAAGCTTTTGATGATGATGTTTATAGGCCTGAAAATTTAGCTATCCTAAAATATTGCTATGATAATTATGAATATAATTCCTATATTAATGCGCTTATTGAGAAAGTCTCCGCTGTCCAAGAAGAGACTAATATTTTGCAGGAATCTATGGAAGAAGAAGTTGATGAAACTGTGAGCTCATTGGATGAAAAAGATGAGGAGGAGAGCGAAGAACAAAAGGAGGAAGAGCGGATTGATCACACGTGCCCACCTTCTAATGAGAGTAACTCTTCAACTCATACATTGTTTAATTCCCCTTCGTGCTTACCGAAGGATGGTTGCTATGATGACCGTTATGATCCCTTTGATTCCTTTGAAATATCCCTTTTTGATGATGCTTGCTATGCTTGTGGCCAAGATGCCAATATGAATTATGCTTATGGAGATGAACTTGCTATAGTTCCTTATGTTAAACATGAAATTGTTGCTATTGCACCCACACATGATAGTCCTATTATCTTTTTGAATTCTCCCGATTATACTATATCGGAGAAGTTTGCCCTTATTAAGGATTATATTGATGGGTTGCCTTTTACCGTTGCACATGATGATTTTTATAGATATAATATGCATGTTCTTGCTGCTCCTACTTGCAATTATTATGATAGAGGAACTATATCTCCACCTCTCTATGTTTCCCACACGATAAAATTGCAAGAAACTGTTTATACTATGCATTGGCCTTTATTATGTGTGCATGAATTGTTCTTTTATGGCATGCCGATGCATAGGAAGAGAGTTAGACTTCATCATTACATGATACATGTTGCTTTGTGCTCACTACTAAATTACAAATCATCGCTAATTAAAATTGGCTTTGATATACCTTGGGATCCGAGTGGATCCATTACTTGAGCACTATATGCCTAGCTTAATGGCTTTAAAGAAAGCACTGCCAGGGAGACAACCCAGAAGTTTTAGAGATTCATTTATTTCTGTTGAGTGCTTTTATATAGCTTAAAAACAAAAAAAATAAAGAGGGGAACCCAAAACTTTTCAAAAAGAAAAGTGAAAGTGAGAGAGACGAGCATTGTGAAAGTGGGGGACGTCCTTGAACTTTGTTCTTGCCCATGGTAACTTTGTGAATCTTAATTACAGAAACTTTTCAATAAAAATAATTATTCCCTTGTACAATTCCATTGTATTATAAAAATAATGTGCCAAGGTTTGCCTTTAGGATGGTTACAATGCTTGTTGGTTTGTGCGGTGCAGGACAGAAACTTTGGCTGTGGTGCGCGATTTTTAGTTTCTTACTGGAACGTCAAATGGTTATAATTCTTTTTTAACTGTATTTCTGTACCAATTTTTTATTTTTCGTAATTTTGGCAGAATTTTTCAAATATCATAAGTATGGTGAATGTTCAGATTATTACAGACTGTTCTGTTTTAGATAGATTCTGTTTTTGATGCATAGTTTGCTTGTTTTAATGAAACTATCAATTTATATCAGTGGATTAAGCCATGAAAAATTTATACTACAGTATACATAATGTAAAAACAAAATATGAATTGGTTTGCAACAGTACTTAGAGTAGTTATTTGCTTTTTTATACTAACGGATCTTACTGAGTTTTCTGTTGAAGTTTTGTGTGGATGAAGTGCTCGATGATCGAGAAGGTCTCGATGTGAGAAGAAGGAAGAGAGGCAAGAGCTCAAGCTTGGGGATGCCCGAGGCACCCCAAGTAAATATTCAAGGAGACTCAAGCGTCTAAGCTTGGGGATGCCCCGAAAGGCATCCCCTCTTTCTTCAACAAGTATCGGTATGTTTTCGAATTCGTTTCGTTCATGCAGTATGTGCAAATCTTGGAGCGTCTTTTGCTTGAGTTTTCATTTTTATTTTATGCACCATGCTGGTATGAGATAGTCCTTGGTTGACTTATAGAATGCTTATTGCACTTCACTTATATTTTTTGAGTATGGCTTTATAGAATGCTTCATGTGCTTCACTAATATCATTTGAAGCTTGGATTGCCTGTTTCTCTTTACATAGACAACCGCCATTTGTAGAATGCTCTTTTGCTTCACTTATATTTGTTAGAGCATGGGCATATCTTTTGTAGAAAGAATTAAACTCTCTTGCTTCACTTATATCTATTTAGAGAAATGACAGGAATTGGTCATTCACATGGTTAGTCATAAAATCCTACATAAACTTGTAGATCGCTGAATATGATATGTTTGATTCCTTGCAATAGTTTTGCGATATAAAGATGGTGATATTAGAGTCATGCTAGTGGGTATTTGTGGATTGTAGAAATACTTGTGTTGAAGTTTGTGATTCCCGTAGCAGGCACGTATGGTGAACCGTTATGTGATGAAGTCGGAGCATGATTTATTTATTGATTGTCTTCCTTATGAGTGGTGGTCGGGGACGAGCGATGGTCTTTTCCTACCAATCTATCCCCCTAGGAGCATGCGCAAAGTATTTTGTTTTGATGACTAATAGATTTTTGCAATATGTATGTGAGTTCTTTATGACTAATGTTGAGTCCATGGATTGTACGCACTCTCACCCTACCATCATTGCTAGCCTCTTCGGTACCGCGCATTGCCCTTTCTCACCAAGAGAGTTGGTGCAAACTTCGTCGGTACATCCAAACCCCGTGATACGATACGCTCTGTCACACATAAGCCTCATTATATCTTCCTCAAAACAGCCACCATACCTACCTATCATGGCATTTCCATAGCCATTCCGAGATATATTGCCATGCAACTCCCATCATCATCATATACATGACTTGAGCATTCATTATCATATTGCTTTGCATGATCGTAAGATAGCTATCATAATATTTTCATGGCTTGTCCGTTTTTTTGATGTCATTGCTATGCTAGATCATTGCACATCCCGGTACACCACCGGAGGCATTCATATAGAGTCATATCTTTGTTCTAGATATCGAGTTGTAATATTGAGTTGTAAATAAATAAAAGTGTGATGATCATCATTACTAGAGCATTGCCCCAGTGAGGAAAGGATGATGGAGACTATGATTCCCCCACAAGTCGGGATGAGACTCCGGACTTTATGAAAAATAAAAGAGGCCAAAGAAGCCCAAATAAAAAAAAGAGGCCAAAGATGCCCACCAAAAAAAGAGGAAAATAAAAAAATGAGAGAAAAAGAGAGAAGGGACAATGTTACTATCCTTTTACCACACTTGTGCTTCAGAGTAGCACCATGATCCTTCATATAGAGAGTCTCTTGAGTTATCACTTTCATATACTAGTGGGGATTTTCATTATAGAACTTGGCTTGTATATTCTGATGATGGGCTTCCTCAAACGCCTGAGGTCTTCATGAGCAAGCAAGTTGGATGCACACCCACTTAGTTTCCAGTTTGAGCTTTCATACACTTATAGCTCTTAGTGCATCCGTTGCATGGCAATCCCTACTCACTCACATTAATATCTATTAATGGGCATCTCCATAGCCCGTTGATACGCCTAGTTGATGTGAGACTTTCTCCTTTTTTTGTCTTCTCCACATAACCCCCACCATCATATTCTATTCCACCTATAGTGTTATGTCCATGGCTCACGCTCATGTATTGCGTGAAAGTTGAAAAGGTTTGAGAACATCAAAAGTATGAAACAATTGCTTGGCTTGTCATCGGGTTGTTGCATGATTTGAATTTTTGGTGTGGTGAAGATGAGCATAGCCAGACTATATGATTTTGTAGGGATAACTTTCTTTGGCCATGTTATTTTGAAAAGACATGATTGCTTTATTAGTAGGCTTGAAGTATTATTGTTTTTATGTCAAATGATAGACTATTGCCTTGAATTACTCGTGTCTTAATATTCATGCCATGATTAGATACATGATCAAGATTATGCTAGGTAACATTCCACATCAAAAATTATCTTTTTTATTATTTACCTACCGAGGACGAGCAGGAATTAAGCTTAGATGCTGATACGCTCCGTCAGATCTATAATTTTTGATTGTTCCATGCCAATATTCTACAACTTTCATATACTTTTGGCAACTTTTTATATTATTTTTGGGACTAACATATTGATCCAAAGGCTCAAAGGTCGGTTCCTCGTTTGTTGCATGTTTTATGTTTCGCAGAATATCCATATCAAACGGAATCCAAATGGGATAAAAACGGACGGAGCTTATTTTTGGAATATTTGGAAAATTCCGGAAGAAAAATCCACGCGAGACGGTGCCCGAGGTGGCCACGAGGCAGGGGGGCGCGCCTGCCCCCTGTGCGTGCTCCTGACCCTCGCGGGCCACTTGTAAGGTGGTTGATGCTCCACTTTGGCCGCAAGAAAGCTAATTTTTGGAAAAAGATCTGGGCGAAGGTTTCAATCCAATCGGAGTTACGGATCTCCGGATATAAAAGAAACGGTGAAAGGGCAGCAGAACAGAACGCAGAAACAGAGAGAGACAGAGAAACAGATCCAATCTCGGAGGGGCTCTCGCCCCTCCCACGCCATGGAGGCCAAGGAACAGAGGGGAAGCCCTTCTCCCATCTAGGGAGGAGGTCAAGGAAGAAGAAGACGAAGGGGCCCCCTCTCCCCTTCTCTTCCGGTGGCGCCGGAACACCGCCGTGGCCATCACCATCACCGCGATCTTCACCAACAACTTCACCGCCATCATCACCAACTCTTCCCCCCTCTATGTAGCGATGTAACCTCTCTCTTACCACCGTAATCTCTACTTAAACATGGTGCTCAACGCTATATATTATTTCCCAATGATGTATGGCTATCTTATGATGTTTGAGTAGATCCGTTTTGTCCTATGGGTTATTTGATGATCAAGATTGGTTTGAGTTGCATGTTTTATTATTGGTGCTGTCCTATGGTGTTCTCCGTGTCGCGCAAGCGTGAGGGATTCCCGTTGTAGGGTTTGCAATATGTTCATGATTTGCTTATGGTGGGTGGCGGAGTGATGTACACGCACCGAGTAAGTAGGTTGTTTCCGTATGGGATAAAGAGGACTTGATGCTTTAATGCTATGGTTGGGTTTTACCTTAATGATCTTTAGTAGTTGCGGATGCTTGCTAGAGTTCCAATCATAAGTGCATATGATCCAAGTAGATAAAGTATGTTAGCTTATGCCTCTCCCTCAAATAAACTTGCAATAATGATTACCGATCTAGTTATCGATTGCCTAGGGACAAATAACTTTCTCGTGACAACAAGCTCTTTACTAAAACTAATTTAGTTGTGTCTTTATCTAAACAGCTCCTACTTTTTTACTTACGCGCTCTTTATTACCTTGCAACCTATCGGAAAACACCTACAAAGTACTTCTAGTTTCATACTTGTTCTAGGTAAAGCGAACGTCAAGCGTGCGTAGAGTTGTATCGGTGGTCGATAGAACTTGAGGGAATATTTGTTCTACCTTTAGCTCCTCGTTGGGTTCGGCACTCTTACTTATCGAAAACTGTTGTGATCCCCTATACTTGTGGGTTATTACCCGGTGAAGATGCCGACGCGGAAACCGACTCTACCGATGAAGACGCCGCCACCCCGACGAAGAAGAGCCGGCGTCGCAACAGGAAACGCAAAGGCAAGGCCGTGCTTGCCGTTGAGGGATCTGACGATACCGATGCCGACAAGAAGGTCAAGGCAGACGCCCCTGGCAAGGAGATTGCTGGGTGCGCCGCCTGCCGGGCCCTGGCAGCTACCGACAAGCCAGGAAGCTCCGGCAAGCAATACTGCAAGATCCAACGCACCAAGGGCCACGACCTCCATAACTATCGACAAGTCGAGCTGCTTGCTGAGAAGCAAAAGGTTGAGTATGAAAGACGGGACAAGGAGAAGGACCAGGATGGTGCTGAGGGATCCGGCAAGAAGCGTGGCGGCCAAGGAGGCCGCCCCGGCAAGGACAACCAGCAAGATAGGCCCGCCCGGGGCCGTGACAAGAAATAAGAAGACGACGATCATGACGAGGACGACGAGTCTGGTGAGCAAGGGTTCCAGAAGGCCACGGAGGCCATGTGCGTCGATGACGGCGCCTCGCTGCATACCTCTCACCCCCAGCTCAAGAAGTGGGCGCGTGAGATTACAGCAGCAGAGCCGCCGTTCGATGCTCAGAAGCCGCTAAAGTGGTCCAGCACGCCCCTCATCTTTGACGTCGAGGACAACCCTGACCGCACTACCGTGGTCGGGTGTTTGCCATTGTTCGTCTTGCCAACGATACGCAACCTCAGGGTGAACAAGATGTTGGTTGACGGCGGGGCCGGCCTGAACCTGATCTCGCCTGTCGTGATCAAAAGGTTGCAAATCCCCGATGGAGACCTCGAGGAAACGAGACGTTTCAAGGGGTCAATCTGGGGAGGATCCAGCCGAAGGGAAAGGTCACACTGCCCGTGACATTTGGAGGAGAGTTGAACTACAGGACGGAGAGGATCGTCTTCGACGTGGCCGAGATCCCCTTGCCCTAGAACGGGATCCTCGGCCGCCCGACACTAGCGAAGTTCATGGCGGCGTCACACTACGCCTACAACATGCTAAAGATGCCCGAGCCATTGACCATCATCTCCGCCCCTCCGACAAGAAGGACGCTACTGACCTGCGCCGACCAACTCTACTGGAAGCAGATTGCAGCAGCTGCCGCCAAGGCACCGCTCCCGCCGCACAAGGCCCGGAGGGAAGAAGGAGCCCGACAAGACCTCTCGCACCCACTCCGCCAAGCGCACCTCCTCGGAGTGTTGTGCTACTGTTGAGGACGTGCCAGAGAGCTCTACCAACAAGAGCAAGAGATCCAGAGCCGAGCCGCCGCAAACCAAGAAGGTGCCCGTCGGGGAGGATGGCACGGGAGGGGCCTTCATCACATGCTCCACCCTCGGCGACAAATAGGAAGGCGCGCTCGTCACCTTCCTGCGGGCAAATTCAACGTGTTTGCATGACAAGCTTCCGACATCCCCGGTGTTCCCAGGGAGGTGATTGAGCACCACCTAGCTATCTGCCTCCACGCGCGGCCTGTCAAGTAGAAGGTCAAAAAGCAGGCTCTGGAAAGGCAGGAGTTCATCACAGAGGAGATCAGGAAGTTGGAAGCGGCAGGTTTGGTGAGAGGGGTGCTCCACCCGACGTGGTTGGCCAATCCGTAGTGGTGCGCAAGGCGAATGGAAGTGGAGGCTGTGTATTGATTACACAGATATTAACAAGGCTTGTCCTAAGGACCCTTCCGCTGCAGCAAGATCGACCAGATTGTTGACTCCACAGCCGGTGTGATCTGTTATCATTCGCGACGCCTACTCAAAGCTACCACCAAATCTTCATGACAAGAGAGGATGAATAGAAGACAACATTCATCACCCCATGTGGTACGTATTGCTTTTTATGGATGCCTTTCGGGTTGAAGAGTGCTGGATCAACGTTTGTAAGAGCAGTCCAAATTGGTTTTGAACCTCAGCTCCATAGAAATATGGAGGCCTACATGGATGACATAGTGGTCAAAACCAAGGACGGGCCAACTCTTGTGCAAGATCTGGAAGAGACATTTGCTAACCTGTGCAAGATCAACCTCAAGCTGAACCCTAAGAAGTGCGTCTTTGGCGTTTCGTCCGGCAAGCTTCTCGGGTTCTTTGTGTCGGAGCGCAGGATCAAGGCAAACCTAGACAAGATCAAGGCTATTAAGCAGATCGAGGCGCCCAAGCGGATCAAGGATGTGCGTCGGCTCACCAGCTGCGTTGCCGCCATGAGCCGATTCATCTCCAAGTCCACCGAGAGCGCCTTTCCCTTCTTCAAAATCTTGAAGAAGGCAGGCCCAATAGAGTGGACCCTAGAAGCCGAGGCAGCACTGCAGGATCTGAAGAAATACGTTTCCTCCACGCCAATACTGGTTGTGCCTAAACAACAAGAGCCGTTGCTGCTGTATCTGGCGGCGACGAATCAAGTGGTCAGCGCCGCACTGGTGGCACAGAGGGAGGTCGACGAGGAGGCAGTAGTGGCGGCAGAACCAGCGGATGGCAAGCCAAAGATTCCCCCAGCAGGGCCTGGTGCCGACAAGGCACGACCCCCGGCAGAGTCTGGTGCCATCAAGGCAATGCCCGCGCAGTCGAGTGAAGTGGTGCCAAAGAAGAAGATGATGCAGCACCCGGTTTACTTTGTCAGTTCCCTCTTGCAGGGGCTAGGTCGAGGTATTCAAGGCAGTAAAATTGCTCTTCGCCTCCTTATGGCCTCGAGGAAGCTGCGCCACTACTTCCGTGCCCACGAGATCACTATCGCCACCCGCCCCATTGCAACGGATATCGCACAACCCGGACGCAACCGAAGGATTGTGGAATGGGCCTTGGAGCTGCCAAGCTTCGGTTTAAAGTTTGAAAGTACCTCGACAATTTAGAGAAGAGTCTTGGCGGAGTTCACCGCAGAATGGACCTCGACGCCTGATGAAGAAATCCACGAGACCACTCTCCCCGGCAAGGAAGCAGACCGCGACTGGGTCATGTACTTTGATGGGGCTTTCGCCATAGCGCCGGTGCCGATGTGCTGCTCGTCGACCCACCGGAGAACACCTCAAGTACGTGATCCGATGCACTTCCCCAAGGAGATGTCCACCAACAACACCGCTGAGTACGAGGGATTGCTTGCCGGTCTCAGGATCACGGCAGACCTCGGGGTTAAGAAGCTCATCGTCAGGGGTGACTCGCAGCTCGTTGTCGTGCAGGTCAACAAGGACTATCGAGCCCATTGATGGAAGCTTACGAGATGAGGTGAGGAAGTGGAGGAACGCTTGACAAGATCCAGCGGATCACGCCCCCGAAAGCAGAGAACGACATCGCTGACATTCACAAAGCGTGCCGCATTAAACTACCTGTGGAACCAGGTACCTTTTTGCTCCGGTTAACTCAACCATATGTCGAACCATCAGCCGGGCAGAGCAAGTGGAGAAAATCAGGTCCCGACAAGTACTTTCCTACCGAGCCCCCTGGGGCTGCCGGCAAGGGTGCTGCCATGACGCCGAGCTCGCTCAAGAGCAATCGGCTCCGCAGGCGCCAAGCCCTGGCCTTAGAGACAGCCGCCCCATGGCGGAAGAGATGCTTTGGTCCTGCTGCCGAGCCCTGTGCTCCGCATGGGTGCAACATACCGTCCAATTCCTCCAAACAGGGGAGCTTCCTAAGGAGCAGGAAGAAGCGGAGAAAGTAGCCCGTCGGTCCACCCTGTACCAGTTCGTCGATGACGTCATATACCGGAGAAGGCCGAACGGTGTGAAACTCAAGTGCATCCCCCGGGAGGAAGGACTGGAGCTGTTGGCGGAGATACATGGAGGCATATGTGGCTCCCACATGGGGTCGAGGGCCCTTGCCGTGAAGGCGCTCCGCAAGGTTTCTTCGCCCACCGCCTCTAGGATGCGACGGCACTAGTAACCAAGTGTGAAGCGCAAGGCCCATTCAAAGAAGCTTCATCAACCAGCCCAAGCCCTTCAAACAATCCTCTCTCCCGCCATTCTCGGTCTAGGGGCTCGATATATCGGGACCTTTCCCTGGCTGTCGGGGCATTGAGTACTTCAGCGCTGTAATCGACAAGTTCACAAAGTGGCCGGAGGTGGAAGCAAGGAGGAAGGTGACCGCCACCAGCCGCCAAGTTCTTCAAAGGACCGGTCTGCTGTTTTGGTGTGCCAAACAGAGTCATCACCGACAACGGCACACAGTTCACAAGCCACACATTCATGCAAGACATCCAAGACCTCGGCAAAGAAGGTCTGTTTTGGTTCCGTGGCACATCCACGGAGCAACCACTGCCGGAGAGGGCAAATGCTGAAGTGTTGCGAGGCCCGAGATGAAGACCTTGACAAGCTGCACAAGAGCGTATAGGCGCTGGTTGATGAGTTGCCGGCGGTTCTTGGTCGATCAGACGACGCCAAATCGAGCCACCGCCGACACCTTTTGCTCGTATACGCGCGAAGCAGTTCTCCCCACGGAACTCATATACGGGTCACCTCGAGTTCTTGCTTATGATGAGCTTGAGCAAGAGCCGCGCGCCAAGATGACGCGACGCCCTTGAGGAAGATCATCTTCGGTGGCTGTGAGAGCTGCATGTTACAAAGAAGCCTTGCGCCGCTACCATAGCCGCAAGGTTCATGCCCAAGCTTTGAGGAAGGCGACCTTGTTCTTCGCGCGCTCACCGCCAAGAAATCCAACAAGTTGACGCTTAAAGTGGAAGGCCCTTATCGGGTAATACGAGTCACCAGCCCGCACACCGCTGAGATCAAGATGCCGCCCCAAAGGAGCAACTCCTCGAACATCGAGCATCTTCGCAAGTTTTACCCATATATGCTGGCTTGCCGGGCCTCCCGGCAAGCCACCTTTTGTACAAGCTTTGCCGACAAGGCATGTGACCCTTTGTACAAAGCCAGGCGGAGACCCTGAGCACAAATAAATGAAGCGCTGGCGCCCTAAGTTATAGCATGCATGCTAGGTCGAGTCTCTTCCTTGGTTAGGGTTGATAGTGCTTAGCGGCGACTAACCCCTAGCCTAGAGGTTGAGTGCGCGTCTATCTATTCCTTTTCTGTCCTCCTTTGGTTCGCAGGGCACATGAGCAGCTCACGAGCTACTCGGAAAGAAGGAAATCGACTAATACCAATTCCCGACAAACCAGAGTTGCCGGGGGCTGCAAGCACAAGGATCCAACCGCGGCAAGATGAGATTGCCAGGGGCTGCAGATCCAGATAAGTCTTTTATCCTTTGTCATGCATTTCGGAACCGGACTAGGGTATGTGAAACCTCGTTTTTATCTCTAGGCTGCCGTGCTCCCCTTTTTCCAATACCTAAGGATTATTTCCTGGGTCCAGATTTGGTCGTAGCCGCGGCGGCAAGGAGGTGGGACGAGGAGCCTGAAGCCTACTTCATCCCTGCCTCTGCCAAGAGCGCGAGAAGAGTCGAGTGGAGTGGGGGGACAGCAAGGCCTGTTGCCGGGTGAAAAACGTTTATCTTAAACAATAACAAGGATTCGCCTTGTCACGGATTTACCCATGAACTAAAAACCCGCAAGCATCCTTTTTCATTAAAACATCCCATACAGGTACAGTTCAGGCGAGATGAAAACATGAGCAAGGGATTACAAGTTTTAAATTTAACAAAGGCCCGCAGGCTTACAAACTAAAAAGAGATAAGATGCAGAATCCCTTTCTTGTCCCTCTCCTCGTGGAGGCATGTCAAGGAGGCGAAGGGCAAAGGGCGCTTAGGCGAAGCCACGAGCAGCAGAAAGCACCAAGAGAACATCTGGAGCCGCCCACGGGCGGGCCGGTGATGACGGTGCCGGAAAGGAGCCGGAAGACGAGGCAGCAGGACCGCAATACGCTGATGAAGGCGCCGGTGCCCGCAGATTCGAAGTTGATGGCCTTGCCGCCTCGCCTCTTCCTCTTCCACAGCCTCCCGACGCTTAGTCGCCCAAGGAGACGGCCCCGAGAAGTTCAAGGAGCTGGCCCCGCCCCCGGCAAACCTCTGCTGGAGGAGCAGCCAAGTGCAGATGCTGCTGCTGCCGCACCTGCCCAGGCGCGGGGCGTCCGACGCCTAGTCGGACTCGTCCCCGCGATCCGCCACGCTTCCTCCTCATCACTTTCGCTCGAGGAAGAGCTTCCATCGTCAGAATCTCCATCGGAGGAGCTCTCCACGCAGCACTTCAGGCGAGTCCCGAACTCTCCGAAGACCTTGACGGAGAGTAGGCCGTCCTCCATTAATTTGAAGTAGAGGACGAGCCCCGCCATCAGGCTATGGATGCGAGTGAACGTCTTCCACCCACGACGGAGGTACATGACTCGAGGAGCCGGGAAGTCAACGTTGACCCGCGTGCCCCCGTTCCCGCAACCCCTCATGTGCAATCTGAGGATTGGGGCCGGTCATGCTCCATCTCCCGAGCAAACGGGGCGGGAAGACGAAGACGGTGAGGCAGAGGCCGGCGCAGCCTGATGAAGAACTCGCGGGGCTGGTCTCCGACATGGCCTTCCATCGGGAAAGGCATCATTGGCGGGGCGGTTGCCGCTGCCCTGCCCTCCTCTTCCCCGAAAGCATCGCGACCTCGCCTCGCTCGCTTCTTCCTCGCGTCGGCTCCACCACCGCGGGCTCAGGAGGAGGAGGGACGCGTTGTCGAGCAGCGACCCTCGCCGCCACCGTCAAGGACCAGGATTCCTTTCTCCATGGCGAGTGAAAGGAAGAAGGTAGCAAGAGGAGATAGATGATGTAAGAGTGCGGACGCCATCCCTCTTCCCTCCTTATAAAGGAGCGGGTCGGGCTCGGCCGCCTGCTCGCCAATCCAGCCACCAGAGGCGCTGCGGAATCAGGACCGACCTGCTGCCCCAACCAGCGACGGGTCTGCCGCCCCGCCGCTTGCTACCCCAAGTGCATGCGGACGGTGGCGACGGTAACCGAGGGGACAAGCGGCGACCTCTCCCACCCCGTGATCATGGGGAGTGGATGCCTTGAAGACCGTGCTCGCCCCTGCTCAAGAATGAGCCGCGCCCACGCCCCACTTTTTACGGGAAGGCGCGAGCCGCCTCTTTACTGCGATGTGATGCATGCGTGTGAAAATCGCCCCACGCATGCCGCCCACGTCACGCACACCCCTCCACGCCACACCGTGCGCGTGGGTCGTGGGAAGCGGAGCGCGCGAAAAGTCTTACCATAGTAAAAACCGCCCCGCCTGCCCGCACATCATTTTTGGGCCTGACCTAACAACATGACGCGCTTATGTGTGGCCCAGGCCCGGGGGCTCCTGTCGGTGTACAAAAAGAGGGGCATGCTTTTGTACCCCTTTACCTGTGCACGGGCAGTCAGAGCCGTGCCCACGACCACACCAAGCAGAACAGGGGAGGTGAGCCAAGGTAAGGCCGAAGCCCAAGACAATTAAAGCAACGCCAAGGCCAAGAACACAAAGAGCAGAGGGACGAAGCAGGTTCCCCGACAAGACCCTTGCCGGGTGGTCTCAGCGGCCCCGGCAAGACCCTTGCCGAGACAGCTCGCCCCACACCAACAGAGCGAGCCACCCTTGAGCCCACGTCCCCCAGCGCCATCATTAGCGTGGGGCCAGGGTTCGAAGAGGCACCTCTGTGGTGGCATGCAGATCTTTGTGAAGACATGTTCAAGATCAGATGAGGGTTAGAAGACGACGATTCTTGGCAAGATCCTTGCCGAGGAAGGCCACCAGACCCCCGGCAAGATCCTTGCCGGGGACGACAGCACGCCACGGCAAGACCCTTGCCGGGCCACCCGGCAAGGCCCTCGCCAAAGACGCCGGGGAGGCCACCGCCAAACCCGCGCCAACCAAGCTTCCACCGCCGTTCCCATGCAGCTGCCAGCCCAACCAGCTAGGCGGGCACCTGCGTGGCAACCTGCAGCTCCCAGGCCAACTCATCAAGCGCCTGCATGGCGGCATGCAGATCTTCGTGAAGGCTCCACCACTGTGCCACCCAGCTGCCTGCCTGCCTACATGGTACCGCACGCATCACTGGCCGGGGCGCGCATCGAAGTGAGGAGGAGCGGCGACGGACGGGACATGCCTCGCCCCGTCCCCGATAAAGCAAGGGGACACCTAAGCCACACATTAAATGCGTCTTGTCTTGTAATACGAGCGATAAGCTCAGGCATCAGACGCCTTTCCACCTCCCTGTGTCACCGTGGCAGCCCTTTCAACTATAAAAGGAGGCCCATGGCATATCAAGGGGATTCGCTTTCGAACCACTGCTGACCATTAGCTAGTTCGAGAGCTCAAGAACTCGTAAATACACCCACCAAAGCAGGACTAGGGTTTTACGCATCCTCGGGGCCCGAACCTGGGTAAACGATCCTTGTGCTGTCTACTAGCCTTGCTCTCCTCGCAACCCTGTGCCCCGGCAACCGTTGTAGGGATTCTTGTGATCCCATAGGTGTCGTTCCACACCGACAAACAGAAACTGGCACTAGGCTCTAGGTTAATAGGTTAGTCCCAAAAATCATATAAAATAGCATATAAATGCATATAAAACATCCTAGATGGATAATGTAATAGCATGGAACAATCAAAAATTATAGATACGTTGGAGACGTATCAAGCATCCCCAAGCTTAATTCCTGCTCGTCCTCGAGTAGGTAAATGATAAAAACAGAATTTTTGATGTGGAATGCTACCTATCATATTTATCAATGTAATCTTATTTATTGTGGCAAGAATATACAGATGCATAAGATTCAAAGAAAGTTTAATATTGGCATGAAAACAATAATACTTCAAGCATACTAACAAAGCAATCATGTCTTCTCAAAATAACATGGCCAAAGCAAGCTATCCCTACAAAATCATATAGTCTGGCTATGCTCTATCTTCATCACACAAAATATTGAAATCATGCACAACCCCGATGACAAGCCAAGCAATTGTTTCATACTTTTGATGTTCTCAAACTTTGTCAATCTTCACGCAATATATGAGCGTGAGCCATGGACATAGCACTATATGTGGAATAGAATGGTGGTTGTGGAGAAGACAAAAAGTAGAGATAGTCTCACATCAACTAGGCGTATAACCGGGCTATGGAGATGCCCATTGTCGGTGTCAAAACCGGCGGATCTCGGGTAGGGGGTCCCGATCTATGCTTCAAGGATGATGGTAACATGAAGCAAGGGATACAAATGTTTACCCAGGTTCGGGCCCTCTCGATGGAGGTAAAACCCTACTTCCTGCTTGATTAATATTGATGAGATGGGTAGTACAAGAGTAGATCTACCACGAGATCTTAGAGGCTAAACCCTAAGAGCTAGCCTATGATGGTATGATTGTAATTGTGATCGGCCTTCTATGACCAACCTCTCCGGTTTATATAGGCACCGAGAGGGCTAGGGTTTACATGGAGTCGGTTACAAGGAAGGAAATATAATATCCGGATCGCCAAGCTTGCCTTCCACGCCAAGGAAAGTCCCATCCGACACGGGTCAAGTCTTGAGTCTTGTATCTTCACGCTTCAATAGTCCAGACGTTGTACACATCCCGCTGTCCGGATACCCCTAATCCAGACTCCTCAAGAGTCTCTCGAACCAGGCTTCAATGACGATGAGTCCGGGCGCAGCCTTGTCTTCAGCATTGCAGGCGGGTTCCTCCTCCGAATACTCCAAGGTAATTATCGAACACTTGAACCGTGTCCGGATCCACAAGATGATCTTCGCATGCCACCGTAGAGAGAATGATGTTTCACAAATGCGATCTGCTGACAATTTTTCCTGATGACGTGACATGTTATTACGGTCGGAGCATCATTCGAACCGTTTTCCCACAACCAACTATAGCGCATATTACGAGGCGGTTTCTTTGACACGTCTTGTCAAAGAAGAGATCGTGTCCCCTTATCACGGGATTCTCATCAATACGGGTATGGGTAATCCCACCACGCCATCAAGCGCGGCGCTTGGGAAGCAAGCGATTCCCAACGGGCAAGTGGGAGGCGACCGCTGGCGCCTATAAAGGGATAAGATTTCATTTTTACCCACGCCTTCTTCCTCCTTTGCCCACTCTTGCCCCCTCGATCTCCAGCGCCCAAGCCCAAGTCTCCTCCGCACAGCTAAACATGTCGGGAGCAAGAGGCAAGTGGGTGGCTTCCACCGTCAAGGAGAAGCACATCACAAATCTTCTAAGGCCGGATACTTGGTCGTGGACATAGTGCACCGCCACGGACGCCGGACAGGTCATTCACCCTGTGACCCCACGAGAGGGTTGTATTCGCCGCCCACTTCGCCCCTCGGACTCGATTTACCCATCCCTTCGTCTGCTGGCTCATGTTCTACTATGGGCTAGATTTCCATGATCTAGCCCCAATTTAGTCCTCAACATCTCGGCGCTCATCGCTGCTTGTGAGGCCTTCCTCCGCATCCGCCTCATTTCGCCAATGGTCAGACCTTTCGCGGAAGTCAAGGTTGTGGGTGGCCGCAAGCGGAGTGCGGAGGAGCCATGGTGGGCAAGATGCCTAACGTCACCTGGCTGGACGGTTCCTTCACGGAGACCGTAAAAGGATGGCAATCGGGGTGGTTCTACATCACGGAGCCGCGCGGCGCCAGCTGGGCAGCGGCCCCCGAGTTCCGATCCGGAGCTCCCATGCGGCTCACCTCCCGGGAAAAGAAGGGCCTGTCCTGGGGCGATTCCACGGAGCTGGCCGACTCTGCACATGCATCAAAATCATGAAGGACAAGAACATCAAGCTTGTCAATGTAAGCCTGTGTCATGCTCGTTTCACAGATCCTGCCCCGCCAAAGGCGGCAAGACTGGGAGTTCGCCCCGCCAACACCGACGCCCGAAGTTTCTACGACATGACGCACAAAGGCGCATGGAAGGTGCTGTTCAAGACCTCCAAGTACTCTCCTCCCACATCCGAGGATCGGGCTTCACGCCACGCTGGCTCCTAGTCGTGAGTTCTCGATCGCCACCGACCCAGCTTTTTTCCAATATATTCATGGGAGTGCCTTAAGTAATCATGCATATTTGCTTCAGACTATGTGGAGACAGCGGAGCAGGTTCATCGTCCGGCTCGCGCTGAAGGCCCAGCGGATGCTCTCCGATGGAGATAGCGGTCCCGCACCGCATAAGGTGCCGGAGAAGAAGGCCGAGAAGAAGGCCCTGTGGACCCGGAAGGGTCTCCGTCAGAAGGTTAGCGTAAGCCTCGTCTCAAGACGACGAGGCGGACTTCTTCCCACAAAGGGAGGAGGAAGAAGAAGAAGACGCCCATCCGGAAGGACGAGGGGCCCGGGAGGCGGACCAGGGGCCGGAAGGCCTCGGCGCAAGGTCGTTATACCCTCGCTGTCTCGATGACGACGAGATGATTCTCCAAAGGGAGGTGGGGGAATCAAGAAGAAATTCCACCTCCCTGCATTTGGGGGAAGAAGAGGAAAGCCGCCCCGAAGGGGGAGGCTGGGACGCCCAAGAAGAGGAAAACGTCCCTTCCGGACTACTCCACGGCCGCTCACAGCGATGAAGGGTGGCTGCCCAGGGGGAAGCCCCCGGCGCGATCGTAAGTGTCCGCGCTCTACCGTGATTTTACGTCATAACTGTTTAATAACGCCGAACATATATGCAGCCCGGCCAAGGCTCATCCAGAGGTGTCATCTTCGGATAGGTCTCTGAGCGCTTCAGAGATGAACTCGCTCCCGACGGCCACCACTCCTCAGCCTGCGGATGATACGGAGGTGTTGTCCCGAAGGTTCCCCGAGCAGGGGGAGGCAACCCTGGAGACGCCCCAAGGCGGACTTCCAAATGTCGGACATGCCGGGTTCAAGATCCCCGCGGATCACGTCGATGACAGCCGCAACAAGGCGGACTCTCGACCGAACATCGCCCGAACCTCCGACGTTCCGGACTTAGGCGGCAGCCCTCGTTAGGGGGGGGAGCCGCCTGCAGCCGAGGACTTCCGCCGCATCAACGGCGCCGATATCTGGTGGAAGCGCCGAGGCGCTCCATGGAAGAAGAACACTGCATTTTATGAGTGCGGTGATTCAAAGGTTCTGCCCGCCAAAAGCGGACTAACCAAGCTCGCATGCCTCCCGACGGGCTTTGAGGTAAGTAATAAAATGTATGAAATTACCAGCCGATAGGTAGTAGCCCCGATACTCGTTGGTGTTCGAAAGAAAAGCCAAACGGAGGGTCAATTATAACCGCAGGAGTCTAAAAGCGCTATGTGAATAAGCAGGCAGTGTTTTTGCCGCTGCTGCCCGCACAGCCGAGGTTGCCGAACTAAAGCGGACCTCGAGCGGGCGCAGGGAGAGCTCGACCACGAGGAGGCAGCTCAAGAGAGCAAAGGTGAGTAATTCTCCGCCTATGTATGTAAAGATGGGTAAAATTGCTTAGTCCGACGACAAAGCGCCGTGGATCGTAATAGGGTCCACCAAGTGGCGCCCTCAAGAAAGCGCTATCCGAGGCCGAAGACAAGGCGGCCTTGGAATGCAAAGAGCACGAGAAGCAAAGTGCTAGAGTGGGCGAGGTACAGCACGAGCAACAGGACCTCGGCAAGAAGTTCGAGTCCGTGGAGCATGATCTCAAGGCGAAGAGGCCGAGCTATAAGGCCCTTGTGAGTTTGAAAGACGCCAAGGCCGAAGCCAAGAAAGCATAGCAGGAGATCCAGGAGGCCAAAAAGATAGCAGCGGGTAAGAAGTTCTTTATGCAAAGCAAACATGTGGAGGAGGCATTTCTTTTACTTACTCGAATTCGAGCTCTCCAGGCATTCGCAGATCTGCCACACAGCAGATCACACGCCATGGAGTTCTACCGTGCCTGTGGAGGAGAGCTCAACGGAGAAGCTGTTCGTCCCAAAGATGTCGGGTCGAACACCCGATGCCTCTGAGTGACCAACTGAAGCAATTGGTCGAACTCCACAAGGCGGCCGAACTGGCTATGAAAAGTTTCATAGTCCGGATGTGGCCTGGTGAGCTCCTGCCCACTAGCTACTTCGACCTGATCAAGCGGATGGTGCATGCCTGTCCACGGCTTGAAGTGATCAAGCGATCCGTTTGCATTGAGGGCGCCCGCCGGGCTTTCGCCCGTGTCAAGGTGCATTGGGGCAAGCTGGATGCGGAGAAACTGGTCAAGGACGGGCCGCCAGAGGGCAAGGCGCATCGCCATCCCGAGATGTACTATGATGGCGTTATGAAGGGTGCTCGTCTCGTCGCCAATGAGTGTACCAAGGACGCCATTTTGGAATGAATTCACTTCTGTCATGTTTGTAATTAAGACGGTTACTTGCGCTTATGTACCGCTTTTGTTATTTAAAACATTACCTTCAGGCGGTTGTTTATAAAATTTGAAATTAGGCCACCGTCGGCTTCCTCCCCACGAATTAGTAATCGGGTGTTCGTGGAAAACCCAGACACTCTTTATCCAAATGTTTGGTCCCTTAAGGAGGTGTCCAGCAATAACAAGGCATTCGGACTATGCGGCTTTATAACTTTCACTTAGCCATAGAAGTTCACAATTTTTCGCGAAGCCCCTAGAATCTAGAAGGTCAATCGGGCGCTTATACACGCCTAGATCGGACGGCCGATTTATCGCCTAAAGCGGAAAATCTTTATGATTCTAGAACCTCTCGAACAGTGACCAGCTCGCCACATCATGCCGGGCCGTTCTCGGCTTTCATCGAGGTGCTCGCTCGAAGAACCGACGCAATCGCAGTCGTTTCTCCCGCGCTTACCTTAGCCGATATAACGGAACGTAAGGCACCAAAACAAGGGAGCCGGGCTATCCCAACTGAGACCCAAGACATGATTCGAGCTAATGCATATAGTTCTATAAGTTCGGGTGCCGACCGCTGAAAGTGTTCGGACTTTATTTGCCATATTACGGGGCGCCATGAGAAGCCCTCGGCAAACTGATCGCATCAAGGTGTACGGATGCAATATCAAATAAACATTTCTAAGAGAAAAAAAATGCTCAAATAAGAATAATAAGTTGATGCTATATATAATCTCCCATTGACGAAAAATACGCTTAAGCGCGACGCTTACAATGGATGCTAAGAGATAAATAGGACTATTTGACATGTCCTATCCAGGCAGTGCTATGTTCAGATAGATAAAGCAGGTATAATGATCGTAAATAGATTCCACTGGGTATTTCCTTCCGTGCATAACGCCTGTTGCCTCCTTGATGTCTCTCCCGTAAGTCCGCATTCGCTCTTTTGAGGATGCTGCACCAACGCGTGTCCCGAAGGTAAGAGGGAAAGAGTATGAAGGTAATTGGCGGTTACCCGCACTATTGACTGAGTCGTTGATGTGCCTCCGCCTATGCCCATGGTATTTTGAGTGCGTCATTGTGTGCACATGGCGTGAATGCTGCTTTGGAGGGGCTTGAGCGGAGGCCGGACTGCTAATCACGCTCTTGGCATTCCTGATGATCCTATTGCGGGGTGCTCCGGACTCGCTTGACTGTGCTCGAAGTTGTTGTCACCGGATTGGTTTGTCGGAGAAGGCCGCATTGTACTTCCGCCACAAGGGCTACGGTATGTTCTTCTGTTCATAGAGAGTGGTCGATATTTCCATTCACTGTTATGACCCCGCGTGGTCCTGGCGTCTTGAGCTTGAGGTATGCGTAGTGTGGTACCGCATTGAATCTAGCGAATGTGGTTCGTCCAAGCAGTGCATGGTAACCACTGCGAAAAGGGACGATATCAAAGATTAACTCTTCACTTCGGAAGTTAGCTGGAGATCCAAAGACCACTTCCAATGTTATAGAGCCCGTATAGCGGGCCTCTACTCCAGGAATTACACCTTTAGAGGTGGTTTTAGTGGGCTTGATCCTTGAAGGGTCAATGCCCATTTTTCTCATCGTGTCCCGATAAAGCAGTGTTCAGTTGCCGCCATCGCCCATAAGGACGCTGCTGTGAGGTGGAATCCGCCAATGATTGGGTCTAGGACCACGCGTCCGAGCCGCCGTGGACGGATGCTAGTAGGGTGATCCCTACGCCAAAGGTGATCGACAAGTCGACCATGAGTTGAATTTTGGGGCGATCGCTCCATCGCATAGATGTCCCTTAGTGCCCGCCTGCTCCCCGCTGGGGATGTGTGTGGCGAGATCATGTTGACCGCTTTCACCGGGGAAAAATTTCTTCTGCCCCCCTGTTCGGACGCTAGCTCCTCGTCATCGCCGCTATGCAGCCCTTGTCCTTGTCTTCGGCGCTTATCTTGCCAGCCTGTTTGAATACCCAACAATCTCTATTGTGTGGTTATCTGGTTTGTCCGGTGCCATGAATTTGGCACGAAGCGCCCAAAGATGCGGTCCGCATCGACGGTCCTCGATTATTTCTTTTGAACGGCTTCTTCCATCGACCGGCTTGATCCGCTGAATCCGCGCTGATCGCCGGTCTTCGCGTTGCCGCCGTTGTTCCGCTGTTTATGTCTCTACGCCCGCTTGCCGCTATTGTCGCGCCATCCGAATTGCTAGAATGTGGCGAGTGTCGCCGCGAGCCAACCAATCGTCCTCGCCTCGCGCAAAAGCGGTCATTAGTGTTGTGAGAGCTGCCATGGACTTGGGTTTTTCTGGCCGAGGTGTCGAGCGAGCCACTCGTCACGGATATTATGCTTAAAAGCCGCCAGGCTTCGGCCGTCCGGACACCAACTATTTGGTTCTTTTTAGTTAGGAACCGAGTCCGAATTTCCGCTGACTCTCCGGCTGTTGAGTAATGTTGCTCAGGTCATCGGCGCCGTGGTCGCCATATGTGCCCCGGAAGTTGTCGAGGAATGCGCCTTCCAGTTTGCCCAACCGCCAATGGAATTTGTCGGCAGGCTGTTTAGCCATCCGGCTGGTCCTTTGAGCTTAAGGGAAGATACTTGATGGCGTAGATCGCCTCCAAGGGACATGTGAATGTGGAGAAGAAAATCTTCGATCCGCATCATGGGTCTGCAGCCATCGTATGATTCGATGTTTACGGGTTTCAACCCTTCGTGGAATTCATGATCCATTACTTCGTTAGTGAAGCAGAGGGGGTGCACGGCGCCTCTGTGCCGGGCTATGTGGCTACGCAGGTCGAATTGCCCTGGGTGGCTAAATTCAGCCCGGCCGGACTTGTTGAAGGTGTATCCGGTGTGACGGTCGTCGTCGCGTGCCGAGGCGCGCCCCCGCGGTCCGTAGATCGATCTTGGCTGTCCTGGTTTGTTGCCCGGGCCGTAGTATGTTGGCGTGGGGGTGTTGGCTGGTATGCGGACTGGTATGTTGTTTTATCCCGGCCACGAGGTGGCCGGTCAGCCGTATGGTGCTCGAGTCCAGATTCCTCGGCCGCCGTGACTTCAGTCCATCCGGCTGTGAGCAGGTCTTGATCAGCTTGGAGTTCTTTGCTACTTTTTCAGGCTCCTCGCAGTGTCTATAAGCCGACGCTGAAGCGCCTCGCTTACGGGATCCTCAGGCACGCCGAACTCGTCGTGGCCGAGGCTAATCTCGTCTTCGGAGGGGGCATGTAACTGTCCTCCTCCGGGTATTCGTCCGTCGCCTGTTCTAATGGGCTGACCTGCTCATCCTCCTGTTCGGCCTGCAAAAAGGCGGGCTGATCAGGGTTGTATTCTTCTTCGGCACCATTTGGATTGTTTTCGTCTCCTGGGCCGGTATTGCTGTGGCGGGGCTTGGAGTGGCGCCGACGACGCCCATTCTTTGCTTTTTTCCCTGAGGTTTTATCCTCCGTTGCCTCATCGCCATTTGTTTCTTCGGGTGTCCACCATATATATATATCATAAGAAGAGGTGGCTGTCCACCGCCAAAGGAGCGGTGGTTCATGTTCTTCTCCTGCATCGCCGTCCATACCTGCCGATGTCTTCGAGTCAAGTTCAAGACTCGCTTAAATCATCGATCGTGGCAATGAAGTGGGTGGTGGTGGGCAACAAATTCCTTCGCCGCCGCCTCCCACTCGAGCCGACATAGTTCGCCAAGAGCCCTCGACAAAGAGAGAGACTTTAATGAGTCCAAAGATGTCGCCAAAGGGCGAAAGGCCGAAGATATCCGCAGTGATGAACTCCATTACCGGAGCCCATCCTCGCCCGACGGGCTCGGGAGTGCGCGGACTAGAACCAACGTCCGGATACGAATCTGGGGGTTTGGAGTCACAGGCCACCGCAGAGGTAAGACCTGTTCGCCCATCGCTGGCGAGTGTGTGACCTATGGGCGGGTCCATCCTCCGCCCTAGGGCAGCGCAGCTCGCCCGGATCTAGGTCCGGGTACTACGGGATGATACTCGAACTTCGTCCGACGGCAGGTCTAAGCCGTGTTCGCCGTGGATCGTCCGGTGCTCTGGCATAGGACCAAATCCATCAAGGTCAAGTCTCCGCGATGTCCGCTGTAGTTCAGGTTTCAACCTGATTCGTGGCTGTGGCGTAGCTGCCGATTCGCTTTAGATGGCCAAGCGAAGTTGGCTCGCAGAGCGAAGCCGCCAACATGAAGATCTGTCTGGGAGAAAGGTCTCACCCGGGATCGTGTTGTCGACGATGATCGGAGGAGCCATCGAGCCTCGGAGCGACGGCTACGAGGAACTCTCAATGAAAGCACCAATGTTGGTGTCAAAACCAAGGATCTCGGTAGGGGATCCCGATCAAGCGCTAAGGCTGATGGTAACAGAAGCAAGGGACACAGATGTTTACCAGTGTCCGGCCCTCTCGATGGAGGTAAAACCCTACTTCCTGCTTGATTAATATTGATGAGATGGGTAGTACAAGAGTAGATCTACCACGAGATCATAGAGGCTAAACCCTAAGAGCTAGCCTATGATGGTATGATTGTAATTGTGATCGGCCTTCTAAGGACCAACCTCTCCGGTTTATATAGGCACCGGAGAGGGCTAGGGTTTACATGGAGTCGGTTATAAGGAAGGAAATATAATATCCGGATCGCCAAGCTTGCCTTCCACGCCAAGGAAAGTCCCATCCGGACACGGGCCGAAGTCTTGAGTCTTGTATCTTCACGCTTCAATAGTCCGGACATTGTACACAGTCCGGCTGTCCGGATACCCCCTAATCCAGGACTCCCTCAACCATCAATAGATATCAATGTGAGTGAGTAGGCATTGCCATGCAACGGATGCACTAGAGCTATAAGTGTATGAAAGCTCAACAAAAGAAACTAAGTGGGTGTGCATCCAACTCGCTTGCTCACGAAGACCTAGGGCATGTTGAGGAAGCCCATCATTGGAATATACAAGCCAAGTTCTATAATGTAAAATTCCCACTAGTATATGAAAGTGATAACATAGGAGACTCTGTATCATGAAGATCATGGTGCTACTTTGAAGCACAAGTGTGCTAAAAGGATAGTAACTTTGTCCTTTCTCTCTTTTTCTCTCTTTTTTTGTTTTTTTGGGCCTTCTCTCTTTTTTTTGGCCTCTTTTTTTTTCTTTTTCTTTTTCGTCTGGAGTCTCATCCCGACTTGTGGGGGAATCATAGTCTCCATCATCCTTTCCTCACTGGGACAATGCTCTAATAATGATGATCATCACACTTTTATTTACTTACAACTCATGAATTACAACTCGATACTTAGGACAAAATATGACTCTATGTGAATGCCTCCGGCGGTGTACCGGAATGTGCAATGAATCAAGAGTGACATGTATGAAAGAATTATGAACGGTGGCTTCGCCACAAATACGATGTCAACTACATGATCATGCAAAGCAATATGACAATGATGGAGCGTGTCATAATAAACGGAACGGTGGGAAGTTGCGTGGCCATATATCTCGGAATGGCTATGGAAATGCCATAATAGGTAGGTATGGTTGTTGTTTTGAGGAAGGTAAATGGTGGGTTTATGGTACCTGCGAAAGTTGCGCGGTACTAGAGAGGCTAGCAATGGTATAATCCATGGACTCAACATTAGTCATAATGAACTCACATACTTATTGCAAAAATCTATTAGTTATCGAAACAAAGTACTACGCGCATGCTCCTAGGGGGATAGACTGGTAGGAAAATACCATCGCTCGTCCCCGACCGCCACTCATAAGGAAGACAATCAATAAATAAATCATGCTCCAACTTCATCACATAACGGTTCACCATACGTGCATGCTACGGGAATCACAAACTTGAACACAAGTATCTCTCAAATTCACAACTACTCAACTAGAATGACTCTAATATCACCATCTTCATATCTCAAAACAATCATAAGGAATCAAACTTCTCATAGTATTCAATGCATATATGAAAGTTTTTATTATATCCCTCTTGGATGCCCATCATATTAGGACTAAATTCATAACCAAAGAAAATTACCATGCTGTTCTAAGGACTCTCAAAATAATATAAGTGAAGCATGAGAGTTCATCTATCTCTTCAAAATAAAACCACCGCTGTGCTCTAAAAGGATATAAGTGAAGCACTAGAGCAAATGACAACCTACTTTGAAAGATATAAGTGAAGATCAATGAGTAGTTGAATAATTATGTAACTATGTGAAGACTCTCTAACATTTAAGAATTTCAGATCTTGGTATATTATTCAAACAGCAAGCAAAACAAAATAAAATAAAATGACGCTCCAAGCAAAACACATATCATGTGGTGAATAAAAATATAGATCCAGGTAAAGTTACCGATGAACAAAGACGAAAGAGGGGATGCCATCTGGGGCATCCCCAAGATTAGGCTCTTGGTTATCCTTGAATATTACCTTGGGTTACCTTGGGCATCCACAAGCTTAGGCTCTTGCCACTCCTTATTCCATAGTCCATTGAATCTTTACCCAAAACTTGTAAACTTCACAACACAAAACTCAACAGAAAACTCATAAGCTCCGTTAGTATAAGAAAATAAATCACCACTTAGGTACTGTTGTGAACTCATTATAAATTCATATTGATATAATATCTACTGTATTCCAACTTCTCTATGGTTCATACCCTCCGATACTACTCATAGATTCATCAAAATAAGCAAAGAACACAATGAAAACAGAATCTGTCAAAAACAGAACAGTCTGTAGTAAGTTGTATCAAACGTATACTTATGGAACTCCAAAAATTCTTAATTAAATTGGTGGACCTGAGGAATTTGTCTATTAATCATCTGCAAAAAGAATCAACCTAAAAGCACTCTCCAGTAAAAAATGGCAGCTAATCTCGTGAGCGCAAAAGTTTATGTTTTTTTACAGCAAGATCGCATAGACTTCACCCAAGTCTTCCCAAAGGTTCTACTTGGCACAAACACTAATTAAAACATAAAAACACATCTAACAAGAGGCTAGATGATTTATTTATTACTAAACAGGAACAAAAATCAAAGAACAAAAATAAAATTGGGTTGCCTCCCAACAAGCGCTAACGTTTAACGCCCCTAGCTAGGCATGATGATTTCAATGATGCTCACCTAAAAGATAAGAATTGAAACATAAAGAGAGCATCATGAAGAATATGACTTGTACATTTAAGTCTAACCCACTTCCTATGCATAGGCATTTTGTGAGCAAACAACTTATGGGAACAATAATCAACTAGCATAGGAAAGCAAAACAAGCATAACTTCAAGATTTTAAGCACATAGAGAGGAAACTTGATATTATTGCAATTCCTACAAGCATATATTCCTCCCTCATAATAATTTTCAGTAGCATCATGAATAATTTCAACAATATAACCATCACCTAAAGCATTCTTTTCATGATCTACAAGCATAAAAAATTTATTACTCTCCACATAAGCAAAATTCTTCTCATTCGAAATAGTGGGAGTATCATAAGAGACTCGAATACTATAAATTGTTTCCACATTAAAAGAGTAATGTTCAGAAAAAGGGTCATCGTAATCATGAAAAGTTTAATAGATATAATCATCACTACTTTTTATAGCATAAGTGTCATCACAATAATCATCATAAATAGGAGGCACGCTATCATCATAATAAATTTGCTCATCAAAACTTGGGAGGCTAAAATATCATCTTCATTAAACATAGCATCCCCAAGCTTGGGACAAACATTAATTGCAGCAAATATATTCTCAAACATGTCATTCTCATCAAACATAGCATCCCCAAGCTTGGGCCTTTTCATATCATAAGCATAATGTAGCGACCTGACCCAAAATCGTCAAATCTACGTGGTTCTGCATTCATCCCAAGATCATGCCGGTACTCACAAAGACATCGATAAAGTAATCAAAGTTCAATCACACCTGAATATCATTAATCGATTCTCATATAGAGTCTTTATTACAAGGGAATAAATTCGCTCAAGGCCAACTCATGAGAAATAAACTAAAACACATGGAAGCGTCAAGGTAAGCGAGTCCATCCGACTCAAAGGGCAATCGCCAAGCGCTGAGCGTAGCCTCACTCCCGATCGAATATATCTCGCAACATAATACGTTGCAGCCATGTAGGTCAGCTTTTGGAATAAGCTGGCAAGTCATGAAGAATAACAATAATAAAGTTACTAACTCTATATGCATTTTTGGCTGTGGAGCTCTAAGTTTCATCATTTTGCTAAAAGCAAATTTTATCCTACTACAAAGGACTTGCTTGCAAATTACTACAATTATTGGTAGTTATTGAGATGGTTCCGCCAACCAATATCTCGCTCCCAAATTATTAAGTCATAAACCCTCAAATTATTTCATTAGTTTTAATGTTGAGATATCCGAATACTTCCAAGTTCCAGAGGCTCAAATGTCCGTGAATCGGGACACGGCTAATCGATTAGATCTTTAACTCGCAGAGGGTTGCGACTTTCCCGCAAGAATCATTCCTCCTTTAAAGTCTTCGCACTTCATGGTGTTTGAAGACGGACTAATGAAACAGGTCTTCCAAAGAGTTCTTCCGCCACCGCCGTACCCATCCAATCCTACCGTTCGTCTACTTCTCGTAGTACCGCCCAGCCAGCGTTACTACTAGGGTCAACCCAGCCAGAGCCCATAATGGCTTGCGGCTGCACAGTAAGCTTCCGTCATGGGGCATCCATCCTTCTCTTCGTGGCTGGGTGAAGCTTTCCGCAGGATGTCATGGCGCTTCTCCATGCATCCCGCCACCACTGGTGCTCCAGGTGCCCGCCAACCGCCCTCCACCCAAAGAGTGATTTTCCGAGGTCCATCTTGATCATTGTAATTCATGGGGTCATCATCATCATTGACTCTCACATCTTGCTTATGGATTTCACTCATCCCAAATCCCGCCTACGAGCATAGCAAAATAACTACTACGCCCGGGTCATGGTAACAAGGGATTGGTTCATCCTACCACATGATACTACTCAAGTTTAATGACTTCAAGATTTCACTACTGCATGCATGGTGGGGTGGTGACAACTACTAATGCACAAAAACATAGGTATAGAAATAACATGATCAAAACTTGCCTTGCTGATGATCCTCGTAAGCTAAAGAGTCAGAGTAGCAAGCTTCAGACTGAAACTCTACCGAGACAAACAATAGCACAATAAGCACAAAGCAATAGGATCACACAACATAACAAAAGTAACATAACACAACAAAACAATCAAAACCAAATCCAAAAGAAAAACTCAAAGGAAACCAAATTCAAAGTTTTTCCCTACTCCAAACAATAACAAAAATAGTTTTTATATAACAAAAATTCCTTAATATAACCTAATCATGGTTTTAGGTTAACTTAACAGAAAAGGATTCACTAAGCAACTAGGAGCAAAAAGAATTAATTAAAAAGCTATTATAAAACTCATTTTAGGCCTAATCCAATTTCCATTAAGAAAATAATTTAAAACTTTTATTAATTATAAATAAAAGTTCATCTACTAGAATGACAGAAACTAACCTAGAATAACTAATCACAAGTTAAAATAAATTAATTTACTAATTAATTAATTAGGAAAACAGAACTAGTTAATTAATTAGGATTAATAGGATCCTGTCTAAAATTAATTATTTATTAATCCTAAAATACCCAAGTTAATTTCTAGGGTTTGGCAATGTCAAAATAAAGTGGTGACAAAAGAATCATGCAAAAATAATTTTTCTAACTAAAGTTATAGCAGATTTACTATTCTGACTAAAACAATATTAAAGCATTTTAATTATTTTTAACATAGCTAAATATATATTCTACAGAAACTACATAAAATTTGCAATCCAACAAAAAAGAATCATCTAAAAATATTAAACAGAATAAAAGATATGAATTTTTGAAAATGAAACTATTCTGCTAAAACAGAAAAATCAAAATAAAAGAAAAGGCCTAATGGGCCTATATCGTGCCCGTATGCGTTAGATAGGCTAAACGGGCCTAGGTTTAAACTAAACGAACCGCCTAAAAATAAAACCTAAACTAAAACTAAACCGATCGAACCGCCGGTTTATAATAAAACCTAACCCTTCGGGTTTCTAATCCTAGCCCTAGATCTAGGATCGGACGGGAGAGCGATGCGGTGACTTACTGGACTCGGCGACGACGGCGGCGCGGGCGGCGAAAAGCGGTCGGGCGTCAAGGTCAGCGAGCTCGGCGACTTGTCGGGAGATGCGCACGGGTCGGGAGGGTTTGGTGGTGTTGGGGGGTCGGGTGGACTAGGCGTCGTCGGCGGCGACTATGGCGGCGGGAGAAGCTCGGGTCTCCAGAGCTAAACGGGAGGGAGAGGGTCTGGCGAGCTCTCGGGGAATAAAAGGGGCTCGGCCTTTATAGCCGTGGCCTCGGCTCACTTTGAAGGGCATCGGAGGCGATCGGGGATCCGGATCCTTCGGGATCCGGTCGATCTCCCGCGAGGTCGAGGCGTGGGCGAGGTGAGGCGGCCGGGTCCCACGGGTCAGCGGGAGAGAGAGAGAGGAGAGGGTCGGGTGGCCGAATCCTAAGGGAATCAAGGGGGCGAGGTGAGGCGCTGGGCTGGCTGTTGGGCCGGGCTCACTGGCCTCGGGCGCTGGGTCATGGAGGAGGCGGCGCTGGCCGGGCCTGGGTGGTTGGCTGGGCGCCAGGGAGTTTTTTTTATTTTTTTAAATAAAACTAAAACAAAAATAAAACCAAATCTATAAATAATTTATATAGGGTATATATATACCAAAATGATCAGGAAATATTCCTTTCATTTGAACATTTTTCCAAAGGCAAAATCCAAACTTTATAAAATTTATTTTTTCAAATTCAAATAAATTTCAGATTTGAATCCAAATCTTTTGGCAATGTTTTCTTCTGATATTTTGGAGTGTCATGTTTGCTCCTCTCATACTTTTGATCAAGTATTTATCAGCTTGGTTTTTGAAATGTTTCCCACATGCCAAGGTTTGAAATTCAAATTCAAAACTCAAAACTCTCTCAAACTTCAAATGGCATTCAAATTCAAACAGATGCATAGGATGCTTAGCTATTATTGTAAAACATTCCAAATAGGAAATTTGGGATGTTACAAACCTACCCATTTTAAGATGAATCTCGCCCTCGAGATTCGGGTTGGCTAGCAATAGGTGCGGATGGTCTCGACGAAGATCTTCTTCGCTCCTGTGTGGCTTCTTCCTCCGTGTGGTGACTCCACAAAGACCTTGCAAAATTTGATGACTTTGCTGCGGGTGACTCGCTTGCAGTCTCGAGAATTCGGACGGTTTCTCCTTGTAAGTCAGATCACCGCTGTTGTATGGCCTCTAGGGGCACCGTGTCTCTCGCGGAACATCGGCCATGTCGGCATGGCACTTCTTCAATCGAGAAACATGGAAGACATCATGAACTCCCGACAATCCTTCCGCAATTCCAAGTTGTATGCAACTTCTCCACGACGCTCAAGGATTTTAGGGCCAATGAATCGGGTGCTAACTTTCCTTGAAACCAAACCTCTTGATTCCACGAAGTGGTGACACACGAAGATATGCTCGATCTCCCACTTCGTAAGTCACCTCCTTGCGCCATCGTCGGCATAACTCTTCCTGTCTAGACTGTGCTATCTTGAGCCTGTCTCGAATCAGCTTGACTTTTCTTCGAATCCTTGATAAGGTCGGAACCGAAAAGTGATCGATCTCCAACACTATCCCACAAGAATGGTGTTCTCGCACCTCCTTCCGTGATAGAGCTTCGAAGGGGCCATCTTCAAACCGGATTGATAATGTTGTTGTATGAGAACTCTGCGACGGCAAATTATCATCCCAGCTAGACCCATAGTCTAGCACACAAGCTCTCAACATGTCTTCCGTAATCTGATTGACTCTCTCGGTCCGTCCATCTGCTCATGGATGAAAAGCTGTATCAATTCCAGCCTCGCACTCCAAAGTTTCATGCAGCTGCTTCCAAAACTTTGAGGTAAACTGCGTTCCTCTATCTCGACACGATTTTCCTCGGAACTCCATGCGCACATACGATCCTGGTCATGTATATCTTGGCCAGCTTGGCATCGGTATAGGTAGTCTTCACGGAATGAAGTGAGCTACCTTAGTCAAACGATCAACTACTACCCGGATAGAATCATAACCTGAACGGGTCCCGGTAATCCTGTGATGAAATCCATACCAAGTTTCTCCCATTTCCAATCGAATCGGCAAAGGTTGAAGTAACCTGCTGGCTTCGATGTTCGCCTTTACACGCTGGCAAACATCGACATCGCTACGCACTCGGCAATATCCTTCTTCATACCGCCCACCGTAAACTTTGCTTCAAATCCGGTACATCTTGGTGTTGCCGGGTGAATAGAGTATGGTGAATCATGAGCCTCTCAAGAATTAGCTTCTGAGCTCGGGATCATTGGGCACATAAATACGATCCTCAAACCATATAGTTCCGTGTTCATCCTTACGGAATCCTTTAGCTTTTCCTTCCTCCATCTTTTGTTTTATCTCATCGATTTCCTTGTCCGACTTCTGGGCTTCACGAATCCTTTCGGTCAAGGTGGACTGAACTTCCAGAGTTGCAACAAATCCTTTCGGAACTATCTCCAGTCGGAGATCTCGAGGTCATCGACTAACTCCCGGGTAATCCTCCGCTGTAAGAGTGTTCACATAACTCTTACGGCTCAAAGCATCTGCTACAACATTAGCTTTACCGGGTGGTAATGCAGTCTCATGTCGTAGTCCTTTATCAACTCTAGCCATCTCCTCTCGCCTCGAGGTTCAATTCTTCTGCGTGAAGATATACTTTAAACTCTTGTGATCTGATAGACATCACAACGATTTCCAATGAGGAAATGTCTCTGTGTCTTGAGTGCATGCACTATACCTGCTAACTCCAAATCATGCGTGGTATAATTCATCTCATGAGGCCGAGCTGTCGGAGGCATAAGCTACAACCTTACCTTCCTGCATCAATACTCCTCCGAGTCCTTGACGAGAAGCGCCACAATAAACCTGGTATTCCTTATGTATGTCCGCAAAATCAACACCGGGCTGTGACCAACCGTTTTTTAATTCCTGAAAACTGGCTTCACATTCCTCGTCCAAACATACTTGGCTTCCTTCTTCAACAGCTCACCATGGGCTTGGCAATCTTCGAGAAGTTCTCAATGAACCTCCGATAATATCCTCGCGAGTCCGAGAAAACTGCGGATCTCCTTGATCGAGGTGGGTGATCGCCAATCGGTGACTGATTCAACCTTGGCGGGATCAACTGCTATTCCTTCTCCTGAAATAACATGTCCGAGGAATCCAACTTCTTTCAACCAAAATTCACATTTGCTGAATTTGGCATACACTGATGTTCTCAAGTTTCTCCGTAACTAGACGAAATGTTCCTTATGCTCTTCCTCGCTCTTGGAGAAAATCAGTATGTCATTGATGAACACCACGACAAACTTGTCCAGATATTCCATGAACACCTTATTCATCAAATTCATGAAGTATGCAGGAGCATTAGTCAATCCAAATGACATGACGGTATACTCATACAAACCATACCTGGTAGTGAATGCTGTTTTGGGTATATCCTTTTCACGAATTTTCAATCGATGATACCTCGATCAAGATCGATCTTAGAGAATACCTTGGCTCCAACAAGCTGATCAAACAAGTCATTGATCATCGGCAGGGGTACTTGTTCTTGATGGTTACTTTGTTCAATGCACGATAATCCACAACCATCCTCAAGCTTCCATCCTTCTTCTCTACCAAAAGAACTGGGCTCCCAAGGTGATGAGCTTGACGAATATATCCTTTCTCCAATAACTCATTTATCCGATCCTTGATCTCCTTCAACTCATTCGTGGCATCCGATAAGGTCTCTTGATATTGGGGCTGTGCCGCAATAGCTCAATCAGAAATTCAATGTCCCCGTCCGTGGCATTCTGGTAATTCCTCCGGAACACATCGGGAAATTCTTGCACCATGGCACTTCCTCTGAACAACTCCCGTGAGGGAATGCACTTGATTCTTCATCCGGCTGTGCTGGCTAAATACTTGATCCTCTTACGCTCCGGGTGGTGAGCAGAATAGACTTATGGGGCACGATCAATGTTCCTTCATACTTTGACAACTAATCCATGCCTAGGATTACATCCAAGGTCTGAGTTTCCAACACTATGAGTTCCATGGGAAATTTGTGGTTCCCGATGTTGAGGGTTGCGGGACAGCTTAAACCTGCCATCATTTCTCCTCCGCGAACCGACGCCAAGGGGCTTCTAAGGGTTCTAGTGCGTAATCCGTACTTTTCCACAACTACCCTTGATATGAATGAATGCGCTGCACCGTAATCAAAGAGAACCAAAACTGAACGTGAATTCAATAAAACTTACCAACCACGTTGTTCCGGCTGATCATAGACGCCCTCCACGCCGATGTGGTTCACCCGAGCACGAGGGAAAGGATTGGGCTTCTTATTTGAGCCTCCATTGCCATTCCTGCCTCCTCCGCTTGGCCTCCGGCAGTCGGTGGCATAGTGCCCTCTTCCGCACTTGAAGTGTGATGTGGCTCAGATCCTTCTGAGCCGGGCAGAACGGTGCTGATTGCCATTACCACTTCCATTGCCATTGCCATGGCCCGACTTGTTGTCCTGGCTGCGGTTGTTCCCATTTCCTCCATGGTTATGAACTCCATGGTTATGATGGGTGTGCCCTCCCGAGTACGGTGCATAGCGGGCTTCACTGAGCTCCCGAGTTGTGCTTCCCCGGCTGTACTTTCGCTATGCTTTCTATCTGCTGCTGCTTGCCTTCCGAATGGTGGCCTTGTCTACCAGCTCACGGTAGTTGTTGAAAGTAGCCACAATAAGCTGCATGCTCAATTCATCATTGAGTCCTCAAGGAACTTCTCCCGCTTATGCATCCGTGGCCACATCATCAGGGCATAGCGAGCGAGCTTGTTGATTCATCCACGCATCGTGCCACAAGACGGTTCCCGGGCGCAAGTTTCGAACTCACGCTTCTTCGCACTCATGGCTCGAGCTGAGACATGAGCAAAGGCGGAAGGCCTGCTGGAATTGGTCCCAAGTGATGCCACCCATGGGAAAAGTGGCGTGTAATTCTCCCACCAAGAAGCTGCAGGTCCATCCAGTTGATGCGCTGCAAAGCGCACCTTCTCAAAGATCGGTGCATCCAACGGTGACTAGCTCCTTCCGATCTTATGGAGCCAATCATCAGCCACAATTGGCTCGGGGCTACTAGAGAACATGGCGGATTCAACCTCGTAAATCGAGTCAAGTTGTCCACATGGGTGGTGGCGGTGGCGGTGGATTGTTGGCGGTGTTGTTCGATTCTGAATAAGGAGCTGCATCACAGCATTCTCTGCTTTGGAGCAGCTGGGTGAGCTCCGCGGAAACCAAAGGTCACGTCCCGGAGGCATCCGTGTTTTGGAGGATGAGAAATTTAGAATAGAACAATGGTCTATGAGAAATAACACTACCCATATGAATGCACAATCATAACACACCAATCATTTATTCATTCCACTCAAACATGGTTCAAACTCGATTACAAAAGCTCAAGACTAATCAAGGAAAAACATCGGCCTAACTGATCGATTTAAAAGAAATAAAAGATAACATGGTGGTCGACTAAAAGTCTTCATCGCTGGCGCCCTCTTGGGGTTTCCTTCATGGTACTCCCTTCAAAATCCTGATCATTGCTCACGAGGGTGCTTCATCTCCACTCGGGTAAAGGTCCTCTCCCAAGTCCATCTTTTCTTCTATCGCGCAAGCTTCATCTTCGTGTCGTCGACTATCTCCATGAAGTCCGTGATTTCTTCCTCATGGCCAAGGAAGTCTGCGTGCCTTCTCCTCCAGCCCATTCATGAACAAAGCTTCCGTGTGTCTTCGAGTTACGGCGAGTCTGAATCTCCCGCTTCCGAGAAGACACTCCAAGTCCCGGATGTACGAGCGAGTGGAATCGCCCTCAATGGTACGGATGATATCTCCATTCCTTGCCCCGCGAGAAACCATGGCGAGGTCTCGAGTGATCGAGCTCGCCCTGTACTCCTCTCGGAGATGTCCAAGTGCTCGATAGATCGCCACGCCCCTTCCGATGATCCAGTTGAACTCGGTGAACTCAAAGTTGATAGGCTCCGTGTGTCCTCCAAAGGTCCTACTGGGATATGCACCTCAATCAGAAGGGTGTCCGTCGAATTGCATTAGTTGGCTTCCCAAAGGATCGAGGGTAGAGCTATCTTCAGCTGCTTCACCATCTGGACCAGCTTTCTTCCAAAGGGCATCGCCTCATCGGGCTGGCGTAACTCGTAGCAAACCGGGTTGAACTCGCGCCATCTAGAATGTTGCAAAGGGAGAAGAGTCGAATTGAACAGGAAGGATTATAGAATGAAAAGGGGTTCAAAGTAAATGGTCTCGCTATGGCTTTCCGATCCTAGGGGTTACGATCCCACGGTCAGCGTGTGCTCTCGATACCATCTCTCAGAAGCGACCGACCCAAAATCGGTCAAATCTTCGTGGTCTCGTATTCATCCCAAGATCATGCCGGTACTCACAAGACATCGATAAAGTAATCAAAGTTCAATCACACCTGAATATCATTAATCGATTCTCATATAGAGTCTTTATTACAAGGGAATAAATTCGCTCAAGGCCAACTCATGAGAAATAAACTAAAAACATCGCGAAGCGTCGAAGGTAAGCGAGTCCATCCGACTCAAAGGGCAATCGCTAAGCGCGGAGCGTAGCCTCACCCCGATCGGAATATATCTCGCAACATAATACGTTGTAGCCATGTAGGTCAGCTTTTGGAATAAGTGGCAAGTCATGAAGAATAACAATAATAAAGTTACTAACTCTATATGCATTTTTGGTGTGGAGCTCTAAGTTTCATCATTTTGCTAAAAGCAAATTTTATCCTACTACGGTGGACTTGCTTGCAAATTACTACAATTATTGGTAGTTATTGAGATGGTTCCGCCAACCAATATCTCGCTCCCAAATTATTAAGTCATAAACCCTCAAATTATTTCATTAGTTTTAATGTTGAGATATCCGAATACTTCCAAGTTCCAGAGGCTCAAATGTCCGTAATCGGGACACGGCTAATCGATTAGATCTTTAACTCTGCAGAGGGTTGCGACTTTCCCGCAAGAATCATTCCTCCTTTAAAGTCTTCGCACTTCATGGTGTTTGAAGACGGACGAATGAAACAGGTCTTCCAAAGAGTTCTTCCGCCACCGCCGTACCCATCCAATCCTACCGTTCGTCTACTTCTCGTAGTACCGCCCACCAGCGTCACTACTAGGGTCAACCCAGCGAGCCCATAATGGCTTGCGGCTGCATGTAAGCTTCCGTCATGGGGCATCCATCCTTCTCTTCGTGGCTGGGTGAAGCTTTCCGCAGGATGTCATGGCGCTTCTCCATGCATCCCGCCACCACTGGTGCTCCAGGTGCCCACAACCGCCCTCCACCCAAAGAGTGATTTTCCAAGTCCATCTTGATCATTGTAATTCATGGGGTCATCATCATCATTGACTCTCACATCTTGCTTATGGATTTCACTCATCCCAAATCCCGTCTACGAGCATAGCAAAATAACTACTACGTCCCGGGGTCATGGTAACAAGGGGATTGGTTCATCCTACCACATGATACTACTCAAGTTTAATGACTTCAAGATTTCACTACTGCATGCATGGTGGGGTGGTGACTGATGGGGAACGTAGTAATTTCAAAAATTTTCCTACGATCACGCAAGACCATGGTGATGGCATAGCAACGAGAGGGGAGAGGTCCGCCCACGCACTCGTGAGACCGAAAGTGGAAGCGTTATAACAACGCTGTTGATGTAGTCGACGCCTTCACGATCCGACCGATCCAAGCACCGAACGACGGCACCTCCGAAGTTCTCGCACACGCTCAGCTCGATGACGATCCCTGACCGATCCAGCAAAGTGTCGGGATGAGTTCCACAAGACGACGGCGTGGCAGGACGATGTTGATGCTCCACCGACGCAGGGCTTCGCCTAAGCTCATGACGATATGACTTCTCCGGCGCGCAGGCTTCGCTTAAGCTCCGCGACGATATGACCGAAGTGGAATATGGTGGAAGGGGCACCGCACACGCTAAGGATAGATCCGTAGATCAACTTGTGTGTCATGGGGTGCCCCTGCCCCGTATATAAAGGAGCCAAGGGGAGGTGGCCGCCCAAGGGGAGGCGACTAAGGAGTCCTACTCCCCGGGAGTAGGATTCCCTCCAATCCTAGTTGGATTAGGACTGAGGGGAAAGAGAGAGAGGGGGCGGCCCACCTTTCCTAGTCCTAATAGGACTAGGGGAAGGGGGGGGGGCGGCCACCTAGGGCTGCCCCTTCTCCTTTCCTCCAAGGCACACTATGGGCCCATGTAGTTCCCGGGGTTCCGGTAACCTCCGGTACTCTCAGAATTCTCAATTCACTCGGAACCTTCCGATGTCCAAATGTAGGCTTCCAATATATCAATCTTTATGTCTCGACCATTTCGAGACTCCTCGTCATGTCCGTGATCACATCCGGACTCAACAACCTTCGTGCATCAATACTTATAAACTCATAATGAATCTGTCATCAAACGTTAAGCGTGCGGACCCTACGGGTTCGAGAACTATGTAGACATGACCTAGAACCATTCTCGGTCAATAACCAATAGCGGACCTGGATGCCCATATTGGTTCCTACATATTCTTCAAGATCTTTATCGGTCAAACCGCATAACGACATAATGTTGTTCCCTTTGTCATCGGTATGTTACTTACCCGAGATTCGATCGTCGGTATCCAATACCTAGTTCAATCTCGCTACGTAAGTCTCTTTACTCGCTCCGTAATACATCATCTCACAACTAACTCATTAGTTGTAATGCTTGCAAGGCTTAAGTGATGTGTATTACCGAGAAGGCCTAGAGATACCTCTCCGACAATCGGAGTGACAAAACCTAATCTCAAATACGCCAACCCAACAAGTACCTTTGGAGACACCTGTAGTACTCCTTTATAATCACCCGATTACGCTAGACGTTTGGTAGTACCCAAAGTGTTCCTCCGTAAACGGAGTTGCATAATCTCATAGTTATAGGAACATGTATGGGTCATGAAGAAAGCATTAACATACTAAACGATCAAGTGTTAAGCTAACGGAATGGGTCATGTCAATCAGATCATTCAACTAATGATGTGACCTTGTTAATCAAATAACAACTCCTTGTTCATGGTTAGGAAACATAACCATCTTTGATTAACAAGCTAGTCAAGTAGAGGCATACTAGTGACATACTGTTTGTCTATATATTCACACATGTATTATGTTTCCGGTTAATACAATTCTAGCATGAATAATAAACATTTATCATGATGTAAGGAAATAAATAATAACTTTATTATTGCCTCTAGGGCATATTTCCTTCAGCCTCCCACTTGCACTAGAGTCAATAATCTAGATTACAAAGTAATGATCCTCACACCCATGGAGTCTTGGTGCTGATCATGTTTTGCTCGTGGAAGAGGCTTAGTCAACGGTCCGCAACATTCAGATCCGTATGTATTTTGCAAATCTCTATGTCTCCCACTTGGACTTGGTCCCGAATGGAATTGAAGCGCCTCTTGATATGCTTGGTCCTCTTGTGAAATCTGGATTCCTTTGCCAAGGCAATTGCACCAAGATTGTCACAGAAGATCTTCATCGGTCCCGATGCACTAGGTATGACACCTAGATCGGAAATGAACTCTTTCATCCAGACTCCTTCATTCGCCGCTCAAGCAGCTATGTACTCCGCTTCACATGTAGATCCCGCCACGACGCTTTGTTTAGAACTGCACCAACCGACAGCTCCACCGCTTAATAAAAACACGATCCGGTTTTTGATTTAGAATCGTCCGGATCAGTGTCAAAGCTTGCATCGACGTAACCATTTACGACTAGCTCTTTGTCACCTCCATATACGAGAAACATATCCTTAGTCCTTTTCGTATTTCAGATGTTCTTGACCGCTGTCCATGATCCACTCCGATTACTTTGGTACCTTCCTGCCAAGCTTACAGCTAAGCATACGTCAGTGTCCGTACACAGCATTGCATACATAATAGAGCCTATGGCTGAAGCATAGGAACATCTTTCATTTCTCTCTATCTTCATTGTGGTCGGGCATTGAGTCCGACTCAATCTTACACCTTGTAATACTGGTAAAAACCTTTCTTTGCTCGATCCATTTTGAACTTCTTCAAAACTTTTTCAAGGTATGTGCTTTGTGAAAGTCCAATTAAGCGCCTTGATCTATCTCTATAGATCTTGATTCCCAATATGTAAGCAGCTTCACCGAGGTCTTTCATTGAAAACTTTTATTCAAGTATCCTTTTATGCTATCCAGAATTCTATATCATTTCCAATCAATAATATGTCGTCCACATATAATATTAGAAATGCTACAGAGCTCCCACTCACTTTCTTGTAAATACAGCTTCTCCAAAAGTCAGATAAACCCATATGCTTTGATCACACTATCAAAGCGCTTATTCCAACTCCGAGAGGCTTGCACTGGACCATAAATTGATCGTTGGAGCTTGCACACTTTGTTAGCACCCTTTGGATCGACAAAACCTTCTGGTTGCATCATATACAACTCTTCTTCTAGAAATCCATTCAAGAATGCAGTTTTACATCCATTTGCCAAATTTCATAATCATAAAATGCGCAATTGCTAACATGATTCGGACAGACTTAAGCATCGCTACGGGTGAGAAAGTCTCATCGTAGTCAACCCCTTGAACTTGTCGAAAACCTTTCGCAACAAGTCGAGCTTTGTAGACAGTTATATTACCATCGCGTCAGTCTTCTTCTTAAAGATCCATTTATTTTCAATGGCTTGCCGATCATCGGGCAAGTCAACCAAAGTCCATACTTTGTTCTCATACATGGATCCCATCTCAGATTTCATGGCTTCCAGCCATTTTATGAATCTGGGCTCACCATCGCTTCTTCATAGTTTGTAGGTTTGCCATGGTCAAGTAACATGACTTCGAATAAGATTACCGTACCACTCAGTGCGATTTTACTCGTTGACCCACGAGGTTCAAGAGTAACTTGATCCAAGCTTCATGATCATCATCATTAGTTTCCTCACTAATTGGTGTAGTTGTCACAGAACCATTTCTTGTGATGAACTACTTTCCAATAAGGGAGTAGATACTGATTATCTCATCAAGTTCTACTTTCCTCCCACTCACTTCTTTCGAGAGAAACTCCTTTCTAGAAAGGATCCGAATTTAGCAACGAAAATCTTGCCTTCAGATCTGTGATAGAAGGTGTACCCAACATCTCCTTTGGGTATCCAATGAAGACACATTTTTCCGACTTGGGTTCGAGCTTATCCGGTTGAAGTTTCTTTACATAAGCATCGCATCCCCAAACTTTAAGAAACGACAACTTTGGTTTCTTGCCAAACCACAGTTCATAACGCGTCGTCTCAACGGATTTTGACGGTGTCCTATTCAACGTGAATGCGGCCGCCTCTAAAGCATAACCCCAAAACGATAGCGGTAAATCGGAAATAGACATCATAGATCGCACCATATCTAGTAAAGTACGACACGACGCTCGACACACCATTTCTCCGTGGTGTTCCGGTGGAGTTGCTAAACTATTCCACATTGTTTCAAATGTAAACCAAACTCAGAACTCAAATATTCTCCTCCACGATCAGATCGTAGAAACTTTATTTTCTTGTTACGATGATTTTCCACTTCACTCTGAAATTCTTTGAACTTTTCAAATGTTTCAGATTTGTGTTTCATTAAGTAGATATACCCATATCTGCTCAAATCATCTGTGAAGGTGAGAAAATAACGATACCCGCCAAGGCCTCAACATTCATTGGACCACAAACATCAAGATGTATGATTTCCAACAAATCAGTTGCTCGCCCATAGTTCCGAGAACGGCGTTTTGTCATCTTGCCCATGAGGCACGGTTCGCAAGTACCAAGTGATTCATAATCAAGTGATTCCGAAGCCCATCAAGATGGAGTTTCTTCATGCGTTTTACATCGATATGACCTAAACGGCAAGTGCCACAAATAAGTTGCACTATCATTATCAACTCTGCATCTTTTGGCTTCAACATTATGAATATGTGTATCACTACTGTCGAGATTCAACAAGAATAGACCATTCTTCAAGGGTGCATGACCATAAAAGATATTACTCATATAAATAGAACAACCATTATTCTCTCGATTTAAATGAATAACCGCCTCACATTAAACAAGATCCAGATATAATGTTCATGCTCAACGCTGGCACCAAATAACAATTATTTAGGTCTAAAACTAATACCGAAGGTAGATGTAGAGGTAGCGTGTCGATCGCGATCACATCGACTTTGGAACCATTTCCAACGCAGATCGTCACCTCGCCCTTAGCCAATCTTCGCTAATCCGTAGTTCCTGCTTCGAGTTGCAAATATTAGCAACCTAACCAAGATCAAATACCTGTGTACTCTGCGAGAATTAGTAAGGTACACATCAATAACATGTATATCACATATACCTTTGATCACCTTGCCATCCTTCTTATCCGCCAAATACTTGGGGCAGTTCCGCTTCCAAATGTCCGGCTTGCTTTTGGTAGAAAACACTCGCTTCAGTGCTTAGGTCCAGACTTGGGTTTCTTCTCCGAGCAAGCAACTTGCTTGCTGTTCTTTTGAAGTTTCCTTCTTCTTCCCTTTGCCCTTTTCTTGAAACTAGTGGTCTTGTTGACCATCAACACTTGATGCTCTTTCTTGATTTCTACCTCCGCTGCTTTTAGCATCGCTAAGAGCTCAGAATTGTCTTAGTCATCCCTTGCATATTATAGTTCATCACGAAGCTCTTGTAGCTTGGTGGCGTGATTGGAGAATTTCATCAATGACACTATCATCGGAAGATTAACTCCCAGCTGAATTAAGTGATTGTTATACCCGGACATTTTGAGTATGTGCTCACCGACGAACTATTCTCCTCCATCTTGCAGCTATAGAACTTATTGGAGACTTCATATCTCTCAATCCGGGCATTTGCTTGAAATATTAACTTCAACTCTGGAACATCTCATATGCTCCATGACGCTCAAAATGTCGTTGAAGACCCGGTTCTAAGCCGTAAAGCATGGCACATCGAACTATAGAGTAGTCATCAGCTCGCTTTGCAGACGCTCACAACTTCGCTCAAGATCTCGCAGCAGGTTCGTCACCCAGCGGTGCTTCCAGACGTAATTTTTACGTGCAGCAATGAGGATAATCCTCGTTACGGACCCAGTCCGTGTAATTGCTACCATCATCTTTCAACTTTGCTTTCTCAAGGAACGCATTAAAATTCAACGGAACAACAAAGACGAGCCATCTATCTACATAAACATAGACAAGCAAAATACTATCAGTACTAAGTTCATGATAAATTTAAGTTTAATTAATCATATTAAAAACCTCCCACTTAGACAGACATCTCTAGTCATCTAAGTGATTACGTGATCCAAATCAACTAAACCATGTCCGATCATCACGTGATACGGAGTAGTTTCAATGGTGAACATCACTATGTTGATCATATCTACTATATGATTCACGCCGACCTTTCGGTCTCCGTGTTCCGAGGCCATATCTGTTATATGCAAGGCTCGTCAAGTTTAACTCGAGTATTCGCGGCGCAACTGTTTTGCACCCGTTGTATTTGAACGTAGAGCCTATCACACCCGATCATCACGTGGTGTCTCAAAGACGAAGAACTTTCGCAACGGTGCATACTCGGGAGAACACTTCTTGATAATTTTGGTGAGAGATCATCTTATAATGCTACCGTCAATCAAAGCAAGATAAGATGCATAAAGGATAAACATCACATGCAATCAATATAAGTGATATGATATGGTCATCATCATCTTGTGCTTGTGATTCCATCGCCAAGCACCGCCATGATCACCATCGTCACCGCGCGACACCTTGATCTCCATCGTAGCATCGTTGTCGTCTCGCCAACTATTGCTTCTACGACTATCGCTACTCCTTAGTGATAAAGTAAAGCAATTACATGGCGCTTGCATAGCATACAATAAAGCGACAACCATATGGCTCCTGCGATTGCCGATAACTCGGTTACAAAACATGATCATCTCATACAATAAAATATAGCATCACGCCTTGACCATATCACATCACAACATGCCCTGCAAAAACAAGTTAGACATCCTCTACTTTGTTGTTGCAAGTTTTACGTGGCTGCTACGGGCTGAGCAAGAACCGTTCTTACCACGCATCAAAACCACAACGATACTTCGTCAAATAGACTCCGTTTAACCTTCTCAAGGACCGGGCGAGCCACACTCGATTCAACTAAAGTGAGAGAGAGAGAGACACCGCGGTCACCTTTAAGCAACGAGTGCTCGGAGCGGTGAAACCAGTCTCGCGTAAGCGTCACGCGTAATGTCGGTCCGGCCGCTTCATCTCACAATACCGCTGAACCAAAGTATGACATGCTGGTAGGCAATATGACTTGTATCGTCCACAACTCACTTGTGTTCTACTCGTGCACATGACATCAACGCATAAAACCAGGCTCGGATGCCATCGATGGGGAACGAGTAATTTCAAAAAATTCCTACGATCACGCAAGACCATGGTGATGGCATAGCAACGAGAGGGAGAGGTCCGCCCACGCACCCTCGTGAGACCGAAAGCGAAGCGTTATAACAACGCTGTTGATGTAGTCGACGCCTTACGATCCGACCGATCCAAGCACCGAACGACGGCACCTCCGAGTTCGCACACGCTCAGCTCGATGACGATCCCGGACTCCGATCCAGCAAAGTGTCGGGATGAGTTCCACAAGACGACGGTGGCAGGACGATGTTGATGCTCCACCGACGCAGGGCTTCGCTTAAGCTCCGCGACGATATGACTTCTCCGCGCAGGCTTCGCCTAAGCTCATGACGATATGACCAAGTGGAATATGGTGGAAGGGGCACCGACACGGCTAAGGATAGATCCGAGATCAACTTGTGTGTCATGGGGTGCCCCGCCTCGTGATATAAAGGAGCCAAGGGGAGGTGGCCGCCCAAGGGGAGGCGACTAGGAGTCCTACTCCTCCGGGAGTAGGATTCCCTCCAATCCTAGTTGGATTAGGACTCGAGAGGAAAGAGAGAGAGGGGCGGCCCACCTTTCCTAGTCCTAATAGGACTAGGGAAGGGGGGGCGCAGGCCACCTAGGGCTGCCCTTCTCCTTTCCTCCAAGGCACACTATGGGCCCATGTAGTTCCCGGGGTTCGGTAACCTCCCGGTACTCCATAAATTCGAATTCACTCGGAACCTTCCGATGTCCAAATGTAGGCTTCAATATATCAATCTTTATGTCTCGACCATTTCGAGACTCCTCGTCATGTCCGTGATCACATCCGGACTCGAACAACCTTGGTGCATCAATACTTATAAACTCATAATGAACATCATCGAAACGTTAAGCGTGCGGACCCTACGGGTTCGAGAACTATGTAGACATGACCTAGAACCATTCTCGGTCAATAACCAATAGCGGGACCTGGATGCCCATATTGGTTCCTACATATTCTTCAAGATCTTTATCGGTCAAACCGCATAACGACATACGTTGTTCCCTTTGTCATCGGTATGTTACTTACCCGAGATTCGATCGTCGGTATCCAATACCTAGTTCAATCTCGTTACCGTAAGTCTCTTTACTCGTTCCGTAATACATCATCTCACAACTAACTCATTAGTTGTAATGCTTGCAAGGCTTAAGTGATGTGTATTACCGAGAAGGCCTAGAGATACCTCTCCGACAATCGGAGTGACAAAACCTAATCTCAAATACGCCAACCCAACAAGTACCTTTGGAGACACCTGTAGTACTCCTTTATAATCACCCGATTACGTTAGACGTTTGGTAGTACCAAAGTGTTCCTCCGTAAACGGAGTTGCATAATCTCATAGTTATAGGAACATGTATGGGTCATGAAGAAAGCATTAACATACTAAACGATCAAGTGTTAAGCTAACGGACTGGGTCATGTCAATCAGATCATTCAACTAATGATGTGACCTTGTTAATCAAATAACAACTCCTTGTTCATGGTTAGGAAACATAACCATCTTTGATTAACAAGCTAGTCAAGTAGAGGCATACTAGTGACATACTGTTTGTCTATATATTCACACATGTATTATGTTTCCGGTTAATACAATTCTAGCATGAATAATAAACATTTATCATGATGTAAGGAAATAAATAATAACTTTATTATTGCCTCTAGGGCATATTTCCTTCAAAGGACAACTACTAATGCACAAAAACATAGGTATAGAAATAACATGATCAAAACTTGCCTTGCCGATGATCCTCGTAAGCTAAAGAGTCGAGTAGCAAGCTTCAGACTCTGAAACTCTACCGAGACAAACAATAGCACAATAAGCACAAAGCAATAGGATCACACAACATAACAAAAGTAACATAACACAACAAAACAATCAAAACTAAATCCAAAAGAAAAACTCAAAGGAAACCAAATTCAAAGTTTTTCCCTACTCCAAACAATAACAAAATAGTTTTATATAACAAAAATTCCTTAATATAACCTAATCATGGTTTTAGGTTAACTTAATGTAAAAGGATTCACTAAGCAACTAGGAGCAAAAAGAATTAATTAAAAGCTATTATAAAACTCATTTTAGGCCTAATCCAATTTCCATTAAGAAAATAATTTAAAACTTTTATTAATTATAAATAAAAGTTCATCTACTAGAATGACAGAAACTAACCTAGAATAACTAATCACAAGTTAAAAATAAATTAATTTACTAATTAATTAATTAGGAAAACAGAACTAGTTAATTAATTAGGATTAATAGGATCCTGTCTAAAATTAATTATTTATTAATCCTAAAATACCCAAGTTAATTTCTAGGGTTTGGCAATGTCAAAATAAAGTGGTGACAAAAGAATCATGCAAAATAATTTTTCTAACTAAAGTTATAGCAAATTTACTATTCTGACTAAAACAATATTAAAGCATTTTTAGTTATTTTTAACATAGCTAAATATATATTCTACAGAAACTACATAAAATTTGCAATCCAACAAAAAAGAATCATCTAAAATATTAAACAGAATAAAAGATATGAATTTTTGAAAATGAAACTATTCTGCTAAAACAGAAAAATCAAAATAAAAGAAAAAGGCCTAATGGGCCTATATCGTGTACCTCGTATGTTAGATAGGCTAAACGGCCTAGGTTTAAACTAAACGAACCGGCCTAAAAATAAAAACCTAAACTAAAACTAAACCGATCGGAACCGGCCGGTTTTATAAATAAAACCTAACCCTTCGGGGTTTCTAATCCTAGCCCTAGATCTAGGATCGGACGGGGGAGAGCGATGTCGGTGACTTACCGGACTCGGCGACGGCGGCGGCGGGCGGCGAAGTCGTCAGGCGTCCAGGCGTCAGCGAGCTCAGCATGACTGTCGGGAGATGCGCACGGGTCGGGGAGGTTTGGTGGTGTTGGGGGGTCGGGGTGGACTAGGCGTCGTCGGCGCGACTATGGCGGCGGGAGAAGCTCGGGTCTCCATGAGCAGCTAAGCGGGAGGAGAGGGGTGGCGAGCCTCGGGGGAGGAATGGGGTGCGAGGGCTCCGGCCTTTATAGCCAGGGCCTCGGGCTCACTTCGGAAGGGCATCGGAGGCGATCGGGGGATCCCGGATCCTTCGGGATCCGGTCGATCTCCGGCGAGGTCGAGGCGTGGGCGAGGGGAGGAGGCCGGCGGGTCCCACGGTCAGCCGGAGAGAGAGAGGGCGAGGGTCGGGTGGCGAATCCTAAGGGAATCGGGCGGGGCGGGGGTGAGGCGCTGGGCTGGCTGTTGGGCATGCTCGGCTAGGCTGGGCGCTGGGTCATGGAGGAGGTGGCGCTGGCCTGGGCCTGGGTGCTTCGGTGGCGCCCGGGGAGTTTTTTTTATTTTTTAAATAAAACTAAAACAAAAATAAAACCAAATCTATAAATAATTTATATAGGGTATATATATACCAAAATGATCAGGGGAATATTCCCTTTCATTTGAACATTTTTCCAAAGGCAAAATCCAAACTTTATAAAAATTTATTTTTTTCAAATTCAAATAAATTTCAGATTTGAATCCAAATCTTTTGGCAATGTTTTCTTCTGATATTTTGGAGTGTCATGTTTGCTCCTCTCATACTTTTGATCAAGTATTTATCAGGCTTGGTTTTTGAAATGTTTCCCACATGCCAAGGTTTGAAATTCAAATTCAAAACTCAAAACTCTCTGAAACTTCAAATGGCATTCAAATTCAAACAGGATGCATAGGATGCTTAGCTATTATTGTAAAACATTCCTAATAGGAAATTTGGGATGTTACACATAATCACTCTCATCATTAATAGTATGGATAGCACCAATAGTATAGCAATTATCATCATCACAATGAGTAATAGGAGCAACATCATTTGGGAGGGATACCTTTCTACCTTTTCTTCTCCATCTTTTCTTTTTATTCTTCACATAATGTGTGGGTTTAACCCTCTCTTTTGAGCTCCTTATTAATGAGATTGGTTGAATAGAAAGCTCCTCCTAGTTACCTGATTCATCATAAGAAATAATAGGAGGAAATAGGGAAGTCTCTTCCCTTTCATTAGTATTCTCTTCATCTTCTATTTCTTTTCTTTTCTTTATGTAATTGGCAATATAAGGATTTTCATTGCAATTCACCGCACAATACATAGAAATTTCTTCTAGATCAAAATCAAGAACTTTATCAAGGACACATTCTGGCATATCCTTAGTTATACGTTTCATTTATTCATAACCCAAAAGCAAACTAAGTTCATTATGATGTGCAAGGGAAATCAAGTCATCACAATTTTTGGACACGATTCAATCATGAAACAATTTGCATTGGATATTTAAATGACCACGTTCATTGCAAAGTTCACAAGGATGGCTAAGAAAATTTAAATTTTCAGCACAAACATCTAGCCTTTCTTGCAACCATTTAGTTTCTAAATACTTATGCCTCTTGCAAAATCTATCTTCCCTATTTGTTGTGTACTTGCAGACTCTATGTACTCCAAAAAAGTTGACATGCTTATAAGAGACATTTTCATAATGACTACTGCAATCATCATTAGTACTATGGATATTCAAAGAGCTCATACTAACAACGTTGCAATCATGCTCATCATTCAAAGGTTTAGTGCCAAACATTTTAATGCATTCTTCTTCTAACATTTTGGCACAATTATCGGAATCCTTATTTTCATGAAAGATATTAAAAAGATGAAGCATATGAGGCACCCTCAATTCCATTTTTTTCTTGTAGTTTTATTTTATAAACTAAACTAGTGATTGATGACCCACAACTATAGGGGATCTATCTAGTCCTTTCGATAAGTAAGAGTGTCGAACCCAATGAGGAGCAGAAGGAAATGATAAGCGGTTTTCAGCAAGGTATTCTCTGCAAGTACTGAAATTATCGGTAACAGATAGTTTTGTGATAAGGTAATTTGTAACGGGTAACAAGTAATGAAAGTAAATAAGGTGCAGCAAGATGGCCCAATCCTTTTTGTTGCAAAGTACAAGCCTGGACAATTTCTTATATGAAGGAAAACGCTCCCGAGGACACATGGGAATTATCGTGAAGCTAGTTTTCATCATGTTCATATGATTTGCGTTCGGTACTTTGATAATTTGATATGTGGGTGGACCGGTGCTTGGGTGCTGTCCTTACTTGGACAAGCATCCCACTTATGATTAACTCCTATTGCAAGCATCCGCAACTACAAAAGAAGTATTAAGGTAAACCTAACCATAGCATGAAACATATGGATCCAAATCAGCCCCTTACGAAGCAACGCATAAACAAGGGTTTAAGCTTCTGTCACTCTAGCAACCCATCATCTACTTATTACTTCCCAATGCCTTCCTCTAGGCCCAAACAATGGTGAAGTGTCATGTAGTCGACGTTAACATGACACCACTAGAGGAGAGACAACATACATCTCATCAAAATATCGAATGAATACCAAATTCACATGACTACTAATAGCAAGACTTCTCCCATGTCCTCAGGAACAAACGTAACTACTCACAAAGCATATTCATGTTCATAATCAGAGGGGTATTAATATGCATAATGGATCTGAACATATGATCTTCCACCAAATAAACCAACTACATCAACTACAAGGAGTAATCAACACTACTAGCAACCTATAGGTACCAATCTGAGGCTTTGGGACAAAGATTGGATACAAGAGATGAACTAGGGTTTTAGAGGAGATGGTGTGTGGCGACCAGACCTCAAACAGTCTGATCTCTATGCATCAGTGTCATCCCTGGATCAGTAATGCTGACACGCACAGTACTTGAAGGATTTATAACAGATTAGCAATCACACACTTATTACATCGAATGTCTCAAAAGAGAACTTATTACAATAAATATGGCTTAAGGCCATCTAATAACGATAATAGCAGAAGGCTTGGAAGATAAGCGAGTCCATCAACTCCAACGGCATCACTGAGTATAGAACCACGACCTAAGGCACCTTACTCGTCGTCTGAAAAGTCTGCAACATGAACGTTGCAGCCCGAAAACGGGTCAGCACATGGAATATGCTGGCAATGTAACACATAGAGAGCAATATGAAAGGGTATTGCTACACTACATGCATATATGGCTGGTGGAAATCTCTATGGTTACAGTTTTGCGTAAAGCCAGTTTTTCCCTACTGCAAAGGAATAAATTTTGTTTAACCTATCATGGTGGTTGTTAAACATTGAGAATGGTTGACAGCATTCTCAATCCCAATTAAGTATCATCATTAAAACCCAACAATATTAATTAGAGTAACATGATGAGATTCACATGATAATCCAAGTACTAGATACTCAAGATGTCCATAACCGGGGACACGGCTAACCATGATTAGTTTGTTACACTCTGCAGAGGTTTGTGCACTTTCCCCACAAGACTCGTTCTCCTCCGTTGGGATTCTCGCACTACATGGTGTTTGAGAAATGGATGACCGAGATATAGTCTTTCAGAAGCGCTAGCACCTTACGAACGGGTAGACAGTTACACCTCACGACTTAATCAACTATGTTAGAACCCATAGTAGCTTGTGGCTGCACACGGAAGTTTCTAGCATGAATAATCTCATGATCCCTTTGAGCCTGGGTGGCGGTCCAAAAGAAACAGTCAATCATGGAATACCCAGGTACCTCAATCCACCCAGATGTGTGTTTAAGTTGCCACCTTAAATAAACCATTAATTAACAATCTCACATCTGTCATGGATACACTCACCCAATCCACGTCTACTAGCATAGCATGGCATAATAAGCAAACATAGAAGTAACTCCCAAGGTTTGATAATGAAACAGGTAATAGGTACTACCTCAACTACTTTCCCAAAACCCACAGTTTGATTAGATCCTAATCATGCAATGCTTGAGGATTGATCTAATGCATAAAAACTAGGTATGAAAAGAGGTATGATCAAAGTGTTACTTGCCTTGCTGATGATCCGTGAAACCTAGAGACTCAAAGTAGCAAGCGGCGCACTCCGGGTACTCTATCGCAAACAAACAAACACACAATAAGAACTCATCTAATGCACAGGTAAAACTCAAATAAGAGATCTAACCAGAAAGTTCAACTTAAGAACTCCGGTTTGCAAAAAGAACCAAAACCAACGAAACAACGAAAGTCAAACTGCGAAAGAAACAGGCTTCGTTTTACTAATCTGGACCTAAGTCAAATTTTACAAAGGCAAAAACTTGTTTGAGTTGATTATTCGGAAAGAGGGTTTCGAGACGAAACTCTAGGCGCTTGAATCGCCTGATTCCGATAAACGAGCGAAAAGTTATACTAGATCGAAAATCGGATCAAAAATCACGATCATAAAAATCGCAGAATAAATCCGAGAAAAAGAAAAAAATCGAACAGATTAACGAAAAAACGTTCGTTATCTGTATCTAAACGATGAACGTGTTCGTTAAAACGAATGAACGAGCGAACACTCGTTAAATAAATAAACCAGGGAAAAACCGATCTATTTAAAAAAAACGAAAACTAGGGTTTTCTAAAAAACCCGAAATGGTTTTTCTCAGAAAACCGGCGGCGGCGGCTACCTCGGCTCGGGCTCGGCGAAGCTCGGCGCGGGCGGCGAGGGCGGCGGCGGACGGGCGGCGTCTCGGCGGCGGCAGCGGCAGCGGCGGCAATGGTAGCGAGGCGGCGGGTATGCGGCCGGGCGGCGGGTTCGGGCATGACGGCGCGAGCTCCAAGGGGGCGGCGATTTATAGGGGGGTCGGCCAACTTGGGAAGGGGCGGCTCGGGGCGTGTCCTCCCGGACACGGCGGCGGGCGGCGATCGGGACTCCGGTCCCGATCCGCCTTGCGGGAGGCGGCGGCGGTTGGGCCGGCCTGGTGGGCCTTGGCCCGGTCGGAGTGCGTTTTTAAACAGCCACGAGACTAAGAAAAATTCTAGAAAAATAAATAAAAATCTAAAAATGCCAAAACAAATTTTCACCTCCTAAATAAAATATTTAGAACGAGGTGAACATTTTCTTGGCCCTAAAATGCAGTTTTTGAAAACGTGCAATTTTCCTAGGTCCAAATAAAATAGCGAAAAACTCCAAATAAAATCTTATTTGATTTTTTTATTAAATCTTCATTATTCCTTTATTTTGGGAAAGTCATTTTATTCCCTCTCTCATATTTTGACAATAGAAATAATTGAAGATAAAATAAATAAAATCAAATGATCCTATTTTCAAAATTTGAGAAAACTCAAATATGAAAATAACGAAATCTCTAACTCTCTCTGTGGGTCCTTGAGTTGCGTGAAATTTCTAGGATCGGGCCAAAATGCAATAAAATATGATATGCAAATGATGATCTATGTATAACATTCCAAATTGAAAATTTGGGATGTTACAAACCTACCCCCCTTAAGATGAATCTCGCCCTTGAGATTCGGGTTGGCTAGAAAATAGGTGAGGGTGGTCCTTAAGCAGATCTTCCTCTCGCTCCCTGGTGGCTTCATCCTCGGTGTGGTGGCTCCACTGAACTTTGCAAAACTTGATAACCTTGCTCCAGGTGACCCGGCTGGCATACTCGAGAATTTTGACTGGTTTCTCCTCGTAAGTCAAATCATTTCCCAACTGAATAGCTTCCAGCGGCACGGTATCTCTCAGTGGTATATCAACCATCTCTGCGTGGCACTTCTTCAACTGGGAAACATGGAACACGTCGTGAACTCCTGACAATCCTTCGGGCAATTTCAGCTTGTAAGCAACTTCTACCATGCGCTCCAAAACTTTATATGGTCCCACAAAACGTGGCGCTAACTTTCCTTTAACTCCAAAGCGCTTAACTCCTCGAAGTGGTGATACTCGAAGATAGACTCTATCTCCGACTTCGACAAGTGTCTCCTTGCGTTTAGAATCCGCATAGCTCTTCTGCCTAGACTGGGCTACCTTGAGCCTATCGCGAATCAATTTCACCTTCTGTTCAGACTCCTTAATCAAATCTGGTCCAAACAACTGGCAGTCTCCAACTTCATCCCACAACAACAGGGTTCTGCACCTCCTTTCGTACAAGGCTTCGAAAGGGGCCATCTCAAACTAGATTGATAGCTGTTGTTATAAGAAAACTCCGCATATGGCAAGTTGTCATCCCAACTGGATCCATAATCCAATGCACATGCTCTCAACATATCCTCCAAAATCTGATTGACTCTCTCGGTT